>CAUYUJ010012314.1:172500-182500 GCA_963575745.1 Prorocentrum cordatum | reverse complement strand
CCTGAAATCTCCTCACATGCTTTGAAAAAAAGAGGGGCCCGGCCACAAGAAACCCAACCCTGAGACCCCAGGACGTCCATTGACTTTTGGTGTGGGAGGTCACGCTTTCCATAGCAAAGCCATCGAAACCCAGGGCACCCTGGAGGCAAGCAGGGTGTTTCTTGGCACGGGTCTCCTCTGTAGCATGTGGGAACCCCGACATAAAAAGCGGATGGAGCACAGGCGGCATTCGAAACGAGGCTCTCGCCTTGGCGCCGCGGACACTCTTCTCAAAAATCTGACAGTTATAAATTGTATGGACGATGGCGCACGCAGGTTATCAAAACGGGGCTCTCACCTGGGCGCCGCGCACAATCTTCTACATATCTGACAGCACGAAGGATGGACCACACAGGTTTTCCAACTGGGGGCCTCACCTCGGCGCCGCGCACATCTCTTCTTGCACATCCAGCAGCTGCATGGATTGAGCACAAGTCGTTTTCAGCATGGGAACCCTGGCCTCTCTCTCTCACACACAGCTGTCTTTCACAGTTCCACTGTTGCACGGATGGAGCGCACATCGTTTTCAGAACTGGGCCCACTCCTTTTCGGTCTGGCTGGAGTTCCCTGCCACAAGCGAGCAGAGAATCGGAGCACATCCACCAGCAACGAAGGCATCCCTGGATCCCTGGGGCGCGATCCCTTCGAGGGGCAGTCGCACGGATGCGCCCCCGCGCGGGGCGCCCGCGAAGAAGCGCCCCGCATCCACGGGGTCGCGGCCCGGGGGCCCAGCCCGCGAGGCCATGGATATGGACATGCGTGCCGTACACGATGCACTGATGGGGAGGAGGGCGATGGTGGCGCGCGAAGAGAGAGAGAGAGAGAGAGAGAGAGACAGAGAGAGAGAGAGAAAGAGAGAGAGATAAAAAAGGGAGAGAGCGAGAGAGAGAGAGAGAGAGCGAGGGAGGTGGCGCGCGAAAAGAGAGAGAGAGAGAGAGAGAAAAAAAAAAAAAGAGAGAGAGAGAGAGAGAAAACAAAAAAAAAAAAAAAAAAAAAACGTCGACGCACATCTTTCTCCGCCTGGCCTGCAGCCGGGCGTACTCCTGCTCCCGCGACGCCCGCAGCTTCCCCTCGCGCTCCGCCTCGGCCTCCAGGCAGGATGAGCCCAGAATCGAATCGATGAGTCGGATCGGCGATCGCCATGAATCGGATCGGCGGACATCGGCAGCCGAGTCGGGAGAAGTCGAGTCGGCAGACATGCTAGTAGGCCTCCACTGAGAAATCGGAATCGAAATCGAAATCGGAATCGAAATCGAAACCCGAAATCGAGTCGAATCGGAATCGGAATCCAGCGAAATCGAATTGGGTCGAATCGGGGGGGTCGAAAGGAGCACTGCCTTCAGGTCGAGGATCTGCGCCTCCGAGTCCTGCAGCAGAAGCTCGCTCTCGCGCTCGAGGCCGCTCGCGTAGCGCCGCAGCGACTGCACGGCGGCACTGTGCGCCAGTCTGTTCGGGGGGGCGGTGGTAGAGGCTTTCTAGATAGGGTCCGAGTAGATGAGGTCGGAGGATCTCGCCGCATCGCCGATACATCGGCGATGCATCGGCGATGCACCGGCGATGCATCGGCGGCGATGCATCGGCGACGTCGGCAGTTGGGAAACATGATCTCAACATCGAGCCGCATCGCCGACCGACCCCATCCACTCGGACCCCATCCAGGAGGTCCAGAGGTGGGGCACCGCGCTCGCAGACCTTCCCCCTCCCCAGACGTCCCGAAGCTCGCTTTTCCAGGGCACGGCCCCCCCGACCCTCTCGAACCCTACCTATCGGCGGCGAGCCCAGGGGGGAAGTGAGAAGGGGCGGGCCTTCTCGGAAGGCTCGGAAGGTGTGGAAGTCCCCCAGCTTTCCGAGAAGCTGTCCAAGCCTTCCCCGAAGACGCAGAAAACTGCTCAGAAGGCGCAAGAGCTTCTGAGAAGCCCCGCCGCCCACCCTCCGCACTGCCCCGGGCCCCACCCCTGTAGGAGGAGGAGCAGGAGGAGGAGGAGGAGGAGAAAGAGGAGGAGGAGAAGGAGGAGGAGGAGGAGGAGGAGGAGGAGGAGTTCCCCCCCCTCGCTCCCAAATCGCGACTCGAACATCCCGAGAGCCCCACACGGGCCCCCTGGAGACCCACAAACCAGGGAAAGCGCTGGTGTGTGAGAGGCAATGGCGGCCCAATGGGCCGCAGCGCCAGCGTGCAAGGGTGGGGCGTCCGGGGCAGTGCCCTGATGCCAGCCGCCAGGCGCCCCCTCGTCCTCGATCCTCGCTCCTCCCCTCCCTCCCTCGTGGCTCCCTCGACCCTCCTCGACCCTCCTCGATCCCCCCCTCCCTCGTCGATCCCTCTCGATCCTCCCCTCCCCCGAGCCTCAGGCCCGAGCGGTGGAGAGAACGCGCCCTCACCGCCCAGACCGCAGGCACTCTGCCCCCCGCGCGGTCGGCCTCGGGCACTGACCCGAGCGTGCCAGCGTCGCCCCAGCGGGCGCCGCCGTGACGGAGGAGGGCTGGCACAGACGCCAGCGCGCCCGCCGCTCCGAGGCGCGGCGCACCATCCGAGTGGCGCAGGGGACGCTGGCTCACCACCGTTCTTTCGAGATGCCGCGCTACAGCAACGGGAATAACCAGAACGCCCCGCGAAGGCCGCGCGGCCACTGGGAGTACGACTCCAAGCTCCCGAGCCTGGACTGGCGCTGCGGCTATGGAGCGCAACTGCCCGGGAAAGACAAGGACAAGGAGCCGAAGGGCAAGGGCAAGGACAAGGGCGGCGCGACCCTCGTCCAGTCCTTGGAGGATGTAGCCGCTCAGCTCCAGTCCCTCGTGGTGAAGCCAGAGGTGACGGGGCAGCTGGCGGCCGTGGTCACCTCGGTCTCCGCCGCTGTGGCGCCGCCCGTGCCCCAGAAGAGCATGAACCACGCACGCGGCGGACGCCGGCTGGGAGCTCGAGCAGGCGAGCCAGGCCTACGACAAGGCCCTCTCCCGGCGCGAGGAGGCGCGCGAGCGCCTGCCGAAGGTAGGAGCAGGAGCTCGCAGGCAGGGCGGCCGCGTTAGAGCAGCAGCAGAACCTAAAAGTGGAGCGGAGTCGTGGCAAGCCAGGCTCGTCGCAGAAGCCGTCACGCCTCCACGATATCTTGTCCATGACCTGATGAATCAAAAAAGAGCCCCTAACCCGTTTGAGAGGGGACCTAAGTTGGGAGTTCCAGAAACATTAGGGATAGGGGGCCTGTTCTGCAGATGTACCGGGCAAAACCGCCCAGATGTATTATCCCAACTGTGCAGACGGGGACCTCAGGCAGGCCACGTCGTCATCGTGTTATTAGGGTTAGGGGTCCTGTGGTTCCCAATGATGACCCCAGACACTCTGAAAAAAGGAAAACTGCAGGACTTGGACGCAGTCGTTGGCCGTCAACCTAGACGAGCTCGACGCAGGGGCGGTGGCGCAGGTCGAGGCAGCCGACGCGCAGATGCTCGCAGACTTCAAAGGGGAAAGCCACCGAGTTCGCGAACGCCTCGAAGACGCATTTAGGCGGCGCGCCCAGGGGGGAGTGAGAAGTGGCGGGCCTGCTCGGAGGGCTCGGAAGTTTCCCGGCCTTCTGAGAAGTCGTCTAAGCCGTCCCCGAAGACACACGCAAAAAACCCTCGGAAGGCGCGAGGCCTTCTGAAAAGTCCCGCCGCCTTCTGAGAAGGCCTTCTCCTTCTCATCTTCCCCCCCCCTCGCCCGCTGCCGAGCATCTGGACACCGCCAAGCAGCAGGCTGCGCAGGACGAGGAGGCTTGGATGCTCGTTCTGGGGACCTTCCTGGAGCCACTCGCTCCACTCGTCGAAGCTGCGTCCAACGTCCGTCGATTTGGGTCGACCCTGAGTCGAACCTGAGTCGAACCTGAGTCGAACTTGAGTCGAACTCGAGTCGAGCTTGAGTCGAACTGGGGTCGAACAGATCCGTCAGGTGGGCTCCGGGAAGGTCCCCCGAGCGAGCACCTGAGGAGGCCTCCCCCGCGGGCGGCCGAGGAGAGGCGGTGGCGGACGCGGGCGCCGCCCGGCCCGGCAGCCCACGCCGCCCCGCCCGGCGCAGCCCGCGCCCGAGGCGCAGGATCTCCGAGGAGGCCCAGCGGCGGAGCCGCCGGGCAGCGGAGCGCGGCAGCAGCCGCCTCCTAACAGCGAGCAAGCAAGAGAGAACCCCGAACCCCTCGGGAGGGGGCCCGGGTCAGGAGGGCCAGGAGCATCAGGGATAGGGGGTCTTCTCTAGACGAGTGCGCTCCACTACTCGCAAAGTAGCTATTCGCAGATGGCCCGGATCCGCCGTGGGGGATCTGCGGTAGAGTAAATCGAGGAAGACAGGAGTTGTGTCGGACGTTTGCGAGTAGGCACTTTGCGAGTAGTGAAACGCGCTCGTTGATTCTCTGCAGCTGTATCGAAGCACGCAGCCCAGATGTAAGATCCCTAGGTGCAAAAAGACGGGGGCCTCGGTGAGGCCGCGCCTTCGTCGTGTTATCTTAGGGTGGGCGTTCCCTCTCGATCCCCGAGGATCCAGGGAGGCGCAGGCGGAGCAGGCGAAGGAGCTCGCGCAGCAGCGAGCGACTTCTGGAGCAGGAGAGGCAGGAGGCAGGCCAGAGGCCTGCCGACGCCTCCTGCCGGTCCCGCAGGTCGGTACGCGACGGCCCAGCGGAGCGTCCGCTCCGACAGGTCGTCATCGGCAGCAGGAGGTCCTGGGGAAAGAAGGCGTCCAAGGTCGTCAAGGAGTCCCTCGGCAACAGCCTGTACGAGGCGCACGTGCTCCCTCCAAGAGACGCACATCAAGCACGATGGCATCGAGTCCGTCAAGCGTGACCTCGGAGGCTGGGGCATCCGCACTTGCCTTCCAGCGTCTCGCCGTGGCGAAAACTCCGAAAAAGGTTCGCGAGGCGGGGTGCTTGTTGGGATCACATCTCGACAGCGGAACCGTTTTTTACAGAGAGCTTGCTCTTCATAACTGTGCCTCGCAGGCCACCGCAATAGCATCTGCCTGTTGCCGCACTTTCAGCTTCGCGAATTGGATGCCCATGACATGGTTTCTGAAAGGACTCAGCTTGACGTTAGTGAGCCTGTACACAGAGGGTACGAATTTCTTCACTGGGAATAATGCCGCGACTTTGGCCTCCACGGGAACATTCCTCGAGACCACACTTCACCCGTTCATCGTTGCTGGAGCTTTCAACGCATCCCCAGAGCAGTGCTGGAAATCAACTTAGCCCCACGCCGCCTTCGAGAAACCGGAGCCCCTCGCCGAGTCTGCCGGTGCCAGTGCGGAGCACACCCCGTGCTTCTGGCTCAGGGGCCTCCCGCCCAGAGCCTGGACCGCGCCTCCTCCTCCTCCTCCTCCTCCTCCTCCTCCTCCTCCTCCTCCTCCTCCTCTGCTCCTCCTCCTCCTCCCTCCTCCTCCTCCTCCTCCTCCTCCTCCTCCTCCTCCTCCTCCTCCTCCTCCTCCTCCCCCTCCTCCCCCTCCTCCAGTACTCGGAGGAGCGCTTCGGGGATCTGGACAATGGAATGGGCCCCTCGAGGCTCCGCACGACCAGGCCCTGGAGGTATGCGGCGGCGGCGGAGCCAGACGCTGCCAGGATCCGCCGCCGTGGCTGGGCCCGGGCAGCGCTCGACGTGACGGGCCCCGAGGAGCCTGGCAGCCGCGGCGGTTGTCTCTCGCCGTTGGCTGTGACGCGCCAAACCAACAGCAGAGCGGAGTGCGTCGGCCCTGCTCGACACCCGTGGGCGGCTGCGCTTCTGGAGTAGATCGGAGGTGTTGCTCAAGACGCAGCGCAGAGCTAGGCACATGAGGCGAGCCAGCTGCAGCACCATGAGTGACTTCTGGGTGGAGATCCACGAAGCCCTGATTGCCCATGACGACAACAAAGTCGAGATGCGCTGGCTCAACAGTCTCATGTCCTTGCAGGATGCTGAAAGTAAAGGAGTCCCGTTCCATGTGTGGTGTGGCACTGAAGCTGCCGACGATCTCGCGAGAAAAAAAAGAGCAGATCTCCAGCGAAGCCCTCCTGCTCGGTCTGATTGTTATAAGTGGAATATCGCCATATCCGCCAAAGTGAGAACTCGCACTGCCCGTGCTTCTTTGAATGCTTGTCATTCGGAGGCCAAGGCTCCGCAACCGTCCCAGGTGAAGAGAGCTGAAAGGAGGTCCAGTCCCGATGTGCTTGCCCAGGCCCCGGCTAATGCAAAAAACACCTTGTGCCTTTTTGAATACGCAATGGAGCTGGTTAGAGTATAGAAGGTCAGTCTGCAGAACTGTTGCAATGAATCATATAAATATATAGCTGTCACGTGACTGCCCTGCCCCCCCCCCCCCCCCCAACCGCACCCCGCACCCTTTGAGTTGGCACGAGGAGAGCACACGCGTCCTTTTGTCATATAGGGCATGTGAGTTATTCGGAAGCCGCGCGTTGGAAGGTCGAGGTCATTTAAGGGGTCGTGCAGAAGAGTGTACATGTAGAGACGGAGAGCTCGCATCAAAGATGGGGGCGTGGGTGGTTATCACGCGTAACGAACGGCCGCTCGCTGAGGTAAGTGGCAGGGGGTGCCAAACTGGTGCGCCCGCTCCTGGCGGATGCCTGCGGGGCCCGCGGGGCAGGGCTTGGGAGCCATGCCCATGCCGCATATGCCAGCATGAAGGCCCTCCGTGTAGAGGCCACTCTCGGAAGGCCTCTTGCCATCCCGACACACTCAGACTGGGAGAGTCGCCAGTAGAGGAGGGGCAGGGCGGGGAGCCAGACTGGCAAGGACGGGGGCGAGGCGCGAGACGGCAACTGCAGGCACGCAGGAAGGGTGCCTGGAGGGAGGCTCCGTGGAGGGCCTCCTCCTCCTCGTCCTCCTCCTCCTTCTCCACGTCCTCCTCCTCCTCCTCCTCCTCGTCCTCCTCCTCCTCCTCCTCTTCCTCCTCCTCCTCCTCCTCCTGGTCCGCCTGCTCCTCCTCCTCCTCCTCCTCCTCCTCCTACGCCTCCTCCTCCTCCTCCTCCTCCTCCTCCTCCTCCTCCTCCTTTCAGTGAACCCTTTCAGTGAGGGCTCTGTGCCGCGCCGACGGACGGCGCGGCATAGCCCGTCAGTCCGACGGCCTCAGGTGGGCGCCGAACTCGTCCTTCTCGGCCTACTTTGCGACGGACGCCCCTCCTTTGCTCGCGAGCTGAGGGGCGCCCGACCTTCTCTCGCCGCGAGGCAGCTCGGCTGAGCTGGCGGCCCCCGTATGTTACACGGGGGGCGGGCCGTGCCCCCCTTCGGCCCGAGGGCTGGGGACGGCCTCGCCGCGGCGCACGGTGCGCCGCCTCCTTCTCTTGGCGAGTCCCCCTTTCTGAAGGCGTTCGTGCCGGACTCCGTTTCAGAAGACCCTGCTCCTGTCCTCCTTTTGGGCGACCTCCATGCAATCACATCCTTCAGAGCTGTTGAGGACCCTGCTCCTGTCCTCCTTTCAGCCGTCATTGTGGTGGGTTCAGCACGCCGCGCTGCTGAGGACCCTGCTCCTGTCCTCCTTTCAGCGGGCTGGTCATGTCGGGGTGATGGTCGTCGCTGGTGGGGTGGATGTGCTAGGGTGGTTTGTCTTTGCAATGCCACGCAGCTGAGGACCTCCTGTCCTCCTTTCTGCGGGCATTCATGCCAGAGGTCGATTCTGAGGACCCTGATCCTGTCCTCCTTTTTCGACGTCTTCCAGGCATGCTCGCCAAGCCTCGCTGTTGAGGACCCTGATCCTGTCCTCCTTTCAGCAGGCTGCGTCATGGTTGCGTCGTGCCGCGCTGCTGAGGACCCTGCTCCTGTCCTCCTTTCAGCGGGCAGGTTGTGTCGAGGTGGTGGTAGTTGTTGGCGGGGTGATTGTGGGTGGGTGGGTGGTCGGTCGGGGGTGAGCCCCAGGCGTTGTGGTTGGTTGTCTTCCATGCCTGTAGGTAAGTCGTTGGGAGGTCGGATTGTTGCTGGGGTTGTGTTGTGGGTTATGGGCGCACTTGTGAGGCCTCCATGCACCGATTTCAAGTGGGGTTCGTGGCGGCTCCACCTCGTCCCGCTATGGCTAGGGGTCACGGTGCCCTCGGTGGGGGCGAACCCCAGGCCTGGTGCCTGCTGCTGTTGTCGGTGAGGGATGTCTCGGCTGCCCTCAGCTTCGCCCCGTGGGCGATCGGGCAAGCACCTCCTTCGCCAAGGGGATGGTGGGGGTGGCGAGCTAGGGCGGACCGCGGGGGCGCGGGTAGTGGTCGTCCTACCTCCTCCTCCTCCTCCTCCTCCTCCTCCTCCTCCTCCTCCTCCTCCTCCTCTCCTCCTCCTCCTCCTCCTCCTCCTCCTGCTGGGGGGGGGGCCGGGGGGGCCGCACCGAGAACGTTTCCCCAATGGTCAGCGCCTGGGAGCCGCGTCCAGGCCCTAGGACCATCCTCAAAATCCCACCAGCCCTCTGAGCGTAGGTGGTCTAGAGCGGTTTCTCGTCCAACCCCTCCCTCTTCCCCTTCGGGGAGGGGTTTACCCCTCCCCCTACCCCTCCTCCAAGAGGCTCCCAACAGACCCCCAAGAGGTCCCGAGAGGCTCCCCGGAGCATCCAAGACGCTCCAAGAGGCCCCCGGGACCGTCAAGAGGCCTACAAGACGCTCCAAGAGGCCTCCAAAAAGCTTCCCAGAGACATCCGAGGAGACTCTGAGAGGCAACTCGCCTGGGCATCTTTTCTCGATGGGCAGGTGGGGAGTGGGGATACGATGGCCGGTGGTGAGGCGTCAAGAGTTACTTTAGATGAAGAAGCGGGCCAGGGGACTTGAAAAGAATCGAGCGCGAGGCGGGGATCTATCCATACCCACCGCCTGGGAACCGATGTCCTGGGGATCCAGCGGGAGTGGAAATGGATATGTGTTGGCCCCCAGGGCCAGAATATGTCCATATCCACCGCGAGTGGAGCGTCGCAAACCTCGATCCTCCAGGTGGTGGTTATGTAGAAATCCTCACTTCGAATCGAAGGATCTGGAGCCCAAGAACCCCCAGAGATCTCTCGAGGTGATCCCTGCAATGTACGCCCCAGGAGGCCGCCAGGAGGCCTCCCCGGAGCCCAACGAGCCTCCAAACGAGCAACGGGTGTTCAAAAACGCCCATGGAATTGGACCCAAACCTCCGACGTCTTGATATTAGTTGAGACCTTTTGAGGGCGCGATGTTTGGTGCGCAATCACCAGAAACAATATGGTCAGGCACGAGACCGTGGAGCGTGGGTTGCGTACAAAATTGGCGGGGGCGGGGGCCAGAAATTTTCCCCCGAACCCAAATCCCCGACGTCTTGATAGTTCAGCCTTTTTCACAGGAAACGTCTTTTTGTTTCGGAAATGCGGCCCTGGAATCCACAAGCGGCCCTTTGAGACCAAAAAATGCCAAACACCTGCGCGTTGAGTCAGTTCAAGACGCTGGATTTCTCGGGCCCCGATGGCCTGATGGACCGATTGTCCACCACCACTACCATAGGTAGGACGGGGGAGGAGTAAGGATGGGGAGGTCCTCCTCCTCCTCCTCCTCCTCGTCCTCCTCCGCCTCCTCCTCCTTCCCCTTCGCTTTCTTCTCCTCCTTCCTCCTCCTCCTCATCCTCGTCTTCCTCTTCCTCCCCCTCCCTGTGCTACCTATGGCAGTGATGGTGGAACATCGGCCCATATTGTTGTCGGGCACGCCAGCCGGAAATTCATGCCGTGCCTGGCGCCCGAGGGAAAGCACCAGAGGCCGACATGTTGGACGCCCGAAATGGGTACGGAACTAATGGGCACGATGCCCAACAGCAGAAGTTGTCCAAAAACGGCAGCGGCCGCTGCCTCCTGTCTCAAATGGACAGCGTCCGCGGGTGCGTGGACACCGTCCCCTGTTCAAAATGCACGAAAACTGCCCTTGGGCATCGTACCAATTCTTTCCGTACCCATCTCGTTCGTGCCGAGACATCCGATATTAGGAATCCCGCTGGCATCGAACACAGGACGATGTGCAGGGAGAGGGCTCGGGGGGCCCGTTCGGCG
>CAUYUJ010012314.1:142500-167500 GCA_963575745.1 Prorocentrum cordatum | reverse complement strand
GGAACCATCTGGAATCCAAGGAATATTGCGGCATCTTCGGGGATCTTAGGGAATCCTGAAGCACCTTGAGGAACCCGCAGGGTTTCCAGGGAATCCGCAAGAATCCTTACGAATCCTTTGGAACCGTTGGGAAGACGAGAAACCCTGAAGAACCTTCTGGAAATCACGCCTGGGCAACCCCGTCGGGACCGAACCCACCGCGTCCCCCGACGGTGGTCAGAGTTGGCTGCATCATGTGTCACGGGGTTGTTGTCCTGTAATGCTTTCTGCCTGTGCACAGTTTTACGCTTTCGTCGCGCAGAGATGCAACACATGTTGCGTTTTCTTGCACGTCTGGCAGTTGCGTACCTAATTATTAGCGATTAACGCGCCTCACGCATACTTGTGGTGAAGTCGGTTTTGCGGAATGTCTCCAGCGCCGCGAGTGTCTCGCCTGAGGTCGGGGCTGACGGCGAAGGCGCGTCTCACGCTGGGTTCAAAAGGGTGCGCGCTGCAAACTTGGCATGATTGACATTCCCCGCCGTCCAAACGCAAGACTCGTCTTCTTTCAGGGCGCAGTTCCACGCATTCACAGACAAGCGCCACGACGAGCCCCACACAGACTCACATACTTATTCTTGCGAAGAAGCAGACCCTTTTCAGAAGGCAGCGCGCATACAACACACACCAACACATCGAGCCCGAATGCGAAGTCTGCCGCAAAAACCTTCGGTGCACCCCCCTTGGAGGCCACGAGCGAACCGTGTGAAGACTGTACTGACATGGTCCGGGCGGCGGCGCGCGGCCTGTGCTACAATCGCCGTCGGCGGAGCTCCCTATGATGCGACGAGCCGCATGAAGAAAGAACTGAAATGTTCTCGGCGGCGGCAAGCGGCCTGTGTTTCAAAACCTTTGTTGGCGTTCCCTTTGGGGTCACAGACCGTGTCAGGATGGCCCACAAAACGCAAAGCTGCCCGCGCTACAAGGGCCTTCGGCGGGCTTCCGTATGGGACCACGACTTGCAAGAGCTATAACATGAAATGGCCTGGGCAGCGGCGTGTGGCCTGTGCTGGAACGACAAACGTCGGTCGAGCTCCCTGTGGGGCAACGAACAGTGTGAAGGGGGTGCTGGAGAGGATTAGGCGGTGGCAAGCGGCCTGTGCGACAAAAGCCATCTGCGTTGCATCATGTGGAGCCGCGAGCCGCGTGAGACGAGCGCTGTAATTCGAATCCGAAAATGCTGGAGACGCATGACATGTCAGGACTCATGCTGCGCATGATGGATTGAATATTGACGCAGCATGTGGCGCTTCATCAGCCCAAGACTGACCCACCTATCATTGGCCTGCTGATATATAGTAGGTATAACTTTGTTTTATGTGTACACATATATATATATATATACATACATATGAACACATACATAAAAATATGTTGTACCATACTGTCCGATACAACAAGAAAGCGTTGAGCCTGTTGTGCCGTAGCTGGACCAGGGGATATCGCCAGGGATCGGGAAGACAGTCGCGCAAAGAATACAACAGCCGGTGCAATGTTCAACCTTACCTTCAGCCGGTCACTAACGTTGATCGAGGACAGCATGAGCACCCTGGACATCAAGTTGGCCTTAATACCTGAGGACATCCAACGAATACGATCAGACGGACTTCCACTCGAAGATCACTGACGTATCCGTCGTTGACGACGCGCTATACATGGCATCATCGCGCTCACCTGGTCAAGTCCAAACTAACGCCTCCGCCGCTTTCGATCTCACACTTCTTTCGTCAGCGGCGAGGCGGCGCACTCCGCTCCAGCGAGAAGCTAGAAAGGGCACTAACTAGCGAATTGGCCGGCGGGTAAAAAGTGAGGGGGGGGACGGCCGAGAGGAAGAACCCACACTCAGACGTCGAAGAGTTCGACGATGAGCAGCCAGGGGGGGCAGCCGATCTCACACACGAGACAATGGCAGAGTACGATTTCACTGTCAACGACAGGCGGACGGATTGGCGCCTCATGATTGCCCTGCATGGCAAAGGGTCTCGAGAGCTCCATAACGAACTTTACCCCCAAGGCGGAGTGCTGATGGAGTCGGGCATATGCGGGGCCACGCCTTTATAAATTCCCAACGCAAATAAATTGAGACCATCTTCGGCTTGGATGGATGCTTCGCATCGCCAGGAGCGTTAAGATGTTCATAGTTCCGGCAGGGTCCGTGTTGAGACCCTTTTCTTGTCGGCGCCGAATGCGCCAACTTTCTCCTCGATCACTTATTCCCACTTTCCTGCAGCTGGGGGGCATGACGTCGATATCGTCTGCTGGTCCACGACCCTGTTGACGACGCCCATAGGCTCTCAGTGGGCGCTGAGTGCGCGGCATACTTAACCATTTTTGGACATCGCCGTTCGCTGGTGAATTACCTGCGACAGCCTCTCAACCGATGCATCAATTCGTTGCTGGCCAACTGCACCCCATATTTCTCAAGACGAAACGCTGTTGCTGAGGACGGCGGACGTGGAGATCGGGAAACGCAAGAAATACCAAGGCTATAGCAGATACAAGGTACAAGTTAGAGCCCAACAACGTGATCATCAGCACCACCCTGGAGGCGAGACCTTGGAGCGAGTTCAGCAATCCAAGGTTTTGATTGAGTTGGTTCCACCAGTCGTGCCGGTGCTGAGGGGGTGTCCTGGTGCAAAGCGCGTGCTGATGGGCGACCATGATGCGGACGCTCTGAATGCTTATGCTACGTACTGGATTGGAGAATTGATACCTCGAATTGTTCTGACTCAGTGCTGTGGGCAGCTGCATCCGACGCGGACCTTAGCGACCAGCTGGCAGAATGCATCATGTCCAAAGAACTCATTGCTTCTCTCTTGCGACTACACCTAACTATGTGGATGTGACAGCGGCGTTTGGATTCGGACCACTCCCCACAGTCGCAGAGATCAGGAGCATAGTCATGGAGACACCCCGAGCTGACCATCAAGGAGCGCGTACATGAGAAGAGGGAGCAAGGGTATGTGTCCTGTTGGCCGGCTGCTACATCTGGCTATTACGACTCGGACGCCTTTCATTGCTTTGAGGACTGTTCTCGTGTCGGTCATGTCATGGGCGTGATACGTCATACTTGTCAGGGAACGGAATGCGTGCCGCTCTCCGACGGCCGTCAGCCGGGGCGTCAGAAATAGTTATGTGGTTGTGGCGGTACAGGTGGAGAGCCAGGCCAAGAAACACCCAGCTTGCCTCCAGGGTGCCCTGGGCTTCTTGGGCCTCGATGGTTTTACCACGGGGAGCGCGGTGTTCCCACACCGAAGATCTATGCACGTCCGGGGGTCTCAGGGTTAGGTTTCTGTTTTTTCTGGAAACGCACCCCAGCCAAGCACATTTAGTAAGTCCTCTGGTCAGGCATGCGTCAGATCACAGAGGACAGTGCTTCATGAAGACGTTGCGTCGTCAGGAAAGCTGGGCGGTCTACGCCAATGGCTGCTGGCAGTCTCTCGGGTCTCAGGGTGGGGTTCCTTGTGGAATGTTTCTTGTGGAAGGGCCCCTACTGTTAAGTCGGGCCTGTCCCCCTACAGGGGGATTTTGAGCGAAAAATTAAAAAATAGTGAAAAATATATCAAAAATGTTCAAAAATTGTCAAAAGATAATCCCCTGACTGTTTTTCCTATAATACTTGGAATACTCCTCCTATAGAGGGACAGGCCCGACTTGACCCTACTGCAGCCGTTGGCCTGGTCCCGCAGGCCCTGCGGGCTTCTCTCGCGGGCTCCCCGCCGTGCCAGAGGGCCACCTCGCCGAGGCGAGACGGGCGACGGCAGGCGTCCGCAGGCTCCGAGCGGCGCGGCGGCCACCGTCAGACGCGGCGGCCTCTCTCGATGGGCCTGCTTTCCACCACCACCACCACCACCACCATAAGTTGGAGGGGGAAGGAGGAGGAGGAGGAGGAGGAGGACGAGGAGGAGGAGGACGAAGAAGAGGAGGAGGAGGAGGAGGACCCCTTTCCCCTCCAACTTATGGTGGTGGTGGCGGAAAACAAGCCCATCATCTCTCTCTCTCTCTCTCGCTCTGAGCGCGGGGATCGGGCCCACAAGCTCTGTCGAGCAGCCCGCTGCGTTCCCTTTCCTTCGTCCTCGTCGTCCGCGTGCCGTCCGGTGGCGCGAGGGCGGTGGTGGTGGGCCCCATGTCGGCGTCCTTCCACCGGTAAGTCTCACGGCTTCCGCTGGATGAGGGTGAGCTTGGAGGAATGGCAAGTGAACGTTGTTTTATTCGTAGCTTCGCCATTGAGCGGAAGGGGGGGGGGTCTGGCTCCAGACCTTTGCTTAGTGCGACTGTTTGCAAGAGTGCGGCCTCTGGGGGAGACTCCACCCGCTCGAAACAGACGTCAAACAACAGCCAAGAACTACTCCATAGGAGGGAAAGGGGGGGGTGGGGGGCCCGCGCCGATCTGCAAAACAATGAAAAAAAACGATCACGAGGGGGGATATCAACGGGGGGGGAGATCGGAGCTACCCGTGACAGTTTTCGCCAGGGTGGTGAGAGCCGCAGACGCGGCGGCTGCTCTCTGAACGCGGGGTCGGGACAGCAAGCCCTGCCGACGGGAGAAGGGAGGTGATTCCCCCTCCTCCTCCTCCTCCTCCTCCTCCTCCTCCTCCTCCTCCTCCTCCTCCTCCTCCTCCTCCTCCTCCTCCTCCTCCTCCTCCTCCTCCTCCTATTCCGACCGTGCAGCACGCGTGCTGCCGCGCTGTGGAAGCCGTGCCGCGCCAGACCGGTCACAGCCTCCACTGGCTGAGGGGGGTGGTCAGGGAGGACTGGATGGACAAGGTACCCCTTGCCCGCGCAGCACGCGAGCTGCCACCGAGTGGAGGCTGTGCGTGCCCCGTTGCTGACCCTATGACGCCACGGGCTCGCTCCGATGGCACGCCGACGAAGAATGGCTGCGCACAGCCTTCCGGCTTCTAGGCCCGCGCCCCGGCTCCTTCGCGACCTGCTGCATGACGCCCTGCTCCGAGGCCTTGCCGTCCCCTGCGGGCGCCAGGCTCGGCTCCAGCGGCGGCGCAGCAGCGTCCCGCCCGCCGAGCTCCACCACCTGCGCCTCCGAGGGGAGGGGCGTGGCAGGAGAGGGGGGCGAGGGCAGAAAGTGGGGTAGGGCAGGAGGCGAGGGAGGCGAGGGGGCGAGCGGGGGATGGGGAAGGGGAAAGGCGGGGATGGGGGAAGACACAAACCAGCCGGATGCCACAGGGCGCAGCTGAGGACAACGTCTGGCAGTGCGGCCGTGCTCTTGCCGCCTCTGCCAGGGCGCGACGGAGGACGGGAGGAGGGGAGGAGAAGGAGGCGGAGTGGCGAGGGTGGGGGACGGGAGGGGAGGGCGAGGGGAAGCAGGCAGGGTGAGCCAGGGGGGGGGGAAGGGAGGGGAGGAGAGGGGGGGGAGAGGAGGCAGGCAAGTAAGCCAGAGGATTGAAAGAAAATGGATGGAGAGCGTTCTCTTATGTTTTGCGTCCCCCAGGCAGTAACGTTACGATTCGTGTCTGCGCCGCCTGGGAATGCCTGGGAATAGCCACGACCACTCGGATAGCAAATACCTATAGGGATCTGCTATGGCAGAGCGTGCGCCACTCTATAGATGCGCAAGGACCTGCGATGGATAGCTACGGATCGCTAAGCGCAAACTAGTGGATTGCTGGGAATAAAATATGGTTCTGCTCAACGCCAGGCCGAAACGACCTGTTCGACTACACTTCTGTTATCGGTTCGCACTCTGAAAAAAGTCTGGGCGCCCCTCGGCCTGAAGGGGGACGTGCTCGCCGTGTTCGTTCTTCCCCTCCTCTTCCTCATACTCCTCCTCTTGTCGTCCTACTCCTCCGTCTTGCGTTGCAAGGTACCTCACTGCACAACAACGTGGCAACACCTCGCTGTGGCGCACTGGGGGCATGCGAACTGGCGTGAGCCCATGACCAACCCAACCTTAGCAAACGGCGCATATCTTTCACGATCGGACAACAACCAGGGAGTTACCTCAAGCTGGGAACCTGAAGCATGCAGGAGGCTGGAACACACACGCCGTTGGAAACACTTGCGGAACATGCGGAGGCCAGCTGCTGGATACACGTGCGGACGGCTGGCGTACAAAGGCATGCGGTCACATGTGTATCCAGCTCTCGCCCAGGCTGCCCACGTCATGTGTGTACAACTTCCTGGTCAGAAACACACAGGGCAGATGCCCCGTTTTGTTGGGCTCTATTTTCTCAACAAGGGAAGGAACACGACGACGACGACGACGACGACGACGACGACGACGACGACGACGACGACGACGAAACACGACGACGACGCGAGGAAGAATGAGTAGGGATGGGTGAGGAGCGAGGAGGAAGAGGAAGAGGAAGATGCGAAGGAGGAGGGAGGCGCTCTGCCGTAGCAACTCCCTGTAGGCATGCGCGCCCTGCCGTAGCAGATCCGTAGAAATATCTGCTGCCCGAACTGTCTTTGGTTTCCTAAGCACTCCCAGACGGCGCCGGCGCGAAACGTGTTACCAGCCCCCTCCCTCACCCCGCTCTCGCCCCGGAATCCGCCGACCCCGCTCGCCGGGGGCGAATAGGCGAGGGAGACATTTCGCTTCCTTCCTCCCCTTTTCCCCCCCCAGGGCCCCAAAATCGCATTGAAATGGGGGGAGGGGGTTCCTCAACGCACCCCCAGGGCCTCCGGAGCTTCCATAGCTACACTCCGTGGACTTGCGCAAACTGGGTTCCAACACGCTGCCGGGAAGAGCTCAAAAACAACCAAGGTGGCCTCAAGACTGCCCAAGCGGCCTCCAAGAACGCCCCAATCCATTTGGGAAACATTGTTTAGCAAGTTCTCATCTCCGGTATCAACAGCGTCCGAGACTGCTCAAGAGGCTCGCAAGATCGCTTCAAGACAGCCCGAGGAAGTCACCAAGAGGGCCCCAAGACGGCCCAACAATATTTCCCGGGAGGGCCCTACCAGAGCCCCAAGAGAAGCCCAAGAGAGGTAACTCAAATGATATTTCGAGCCGTCCGACCCGAGAGGCGCCAGCAGGCTCCCACGAAGGCCAGAAGCGGCCCCCAAAGAGGCCCAAAAGAGGCCCCCGAAGAGCTCACCCGTGGACTTCGGCCTTCCTCCGGGGGTCGGCAGACTGGCGTAGCCCTCTTGAAGGAACAACGCTGCTCAAGTAGGGAGGAGAGTAGGAGGGAGTTGGATGCTCATTCTGGGGACCTTCCTGGAGACACTCGCTCCACTCGTGCGTCGAAGCTGCGTCGAACGTCCGTCGATTTGAGCCGACCTTGAGTCGAACCGAAGTCGAAACTGAGTCGAACTTGAGTCGAACTTGTGTCGAACTTGTGTCGTACTAGAGTCAAACAGATCCGGTAGGTGGGCCAACAGAAGGTCCCCAAAAAGAGCATCTAAAGGGAGGGGCGTAGGAAAGGCCCAAGGTGCAGAAAACGCATGTGAGCCTCGATCCGTGCCCCCCCCCCCGCCGCCTCGATGACGCTGGGGGCCGCCGCCGCTGCCGCCGGCGCCGCCGGCCCTGGATGATAGGCAAGAAGGCTATCCCCAATATTTTGGGAGGTGGCCTAAGCTGGGAGGGCCAACCACATCGGGGACAGAGGGCCTCTTGTGCAGATGTGCCAGACGAGACCACCCAGACGTTTGGGGATATCCCCAAAGACCATCGACCCAACTGAGGCCAAGAATTCATTGTGTTCCTAAGGTTCGGCCCGACACGCGAAATCCCTCCAGTCTCGGTATTTCCTTGGCGCTCCAGATTCTTTCTGGCGATCCATGGGAGGCACAAGTACATACTAGTACTACTCCTTGGAGGCGCGCGTCCGACCCGAACAGATAGTATACAGTATACCCATCTTGTAGTTTATCGTTTCCCGAGCGGTGTGGCCAGGAAGCGCCCGCCACGACACACACACTATAAGACTTCTCGGTGCGCGCGTCGCCCCTGGGGGGGGGGGGGGGGCGACGCACATATAGCATAAGTGTTTAAGGAAGGAAAACCACACCACACGGACACGACAATTGGCGTTCACTAAACGGCTCTGGGCGTAAACTGAACAGCCCTGCCCTGTTCGATTCCTTCTTCAGACTCGTTTACTTAACGGTTTCGCATGTCGGGGTGATTGTTCCGAGGGTGGATGTTCTGCCTTCTGAGCATGTTGGGGTGACGCCGAATCAAGGCTAGAGCAGGCTGGAACATCACAAGGTCAGGGCCTGCACCACGCTCAATCCCTGGGGGCCCTGCGCTCCTGGACGCTGGGCGTCCCTGGCCCAGGCCGCGGCAGCGCCGCCCTGCGCGGCGGCCCCCGCGGGGCCCTCGCCGACCTCTGCGAGCAGCGACTCGGCGCTCGCGGAGTCGAGCAAGGACATCAGCTGGTCCACGTCCTCCCCAGGTTCGGGGGCGCGCAAGCACGGGTTCGCGATCCGTGGATCTGGCGCGCGGACGCCAAATCCATGGATCGGGAGAGGTGCCCTCCCCAACATGTGGCCGGCGCCGCCTCGCTCGGCGGCGGAAATCTGCGACTTCGCGTGGAAACGGGACCCGTCGCTGAAACACGCCCCCTTGATCCATGTTTGCGATCGCCTGACGGATGTCTGCTGACTTTCGAGACTCGGACGGCGTGTGATCTAGGGGCCAGCACAGGCCCTTGAGTTGGGCGCGAACTAGTGCGGGGCGAGATTTTTGGAGGGGGGAGAAACGTGCCCCTTCGGACCCCGAAGGCCCCACCTGGGGCCCGAAAGGGCCCCTTTAGTGCCCCTAAAGGGTCCCTTTCTGCAGCCGTTGCTGCCCCCCCCTTTTTTATCGCCCGCCCACTACGCGCCCTCCAATGGAACACAAAATGTTGGGCCCCCGGCCAAGCCGAGCAAAATAATAGGTGGCGACATCCGAACCCCAATCCCCACCAACCATCGATCCTCCTGGATCGACTGGAGGCAGGGTGTTGGGCCAGATTTCGCCACGTGTTCGACGAACTCCGAGTCCTAACCCCGCCGCCCATCGAGTTGCCTGAGTCGTTGATCGGAGATGGTGAGGTTCGGATTCGCTGCCGAGATCCGTTGGGCGAGAATTCATGCGGGAGCCCTTAAAGGAGGCCCTAAAGGAGCCCTTTAGTGCCCCGGAGGAGGCCTTTAGGGCCTGAAAAAGGCACCTTTCTTCCTTCCTTTCCTCGCCTCCCACTAATTCGTGCCCAAATCCAGGATGATGAAGCGGCCCTTCGCGCCGCTTGAAGCGTGGCAGCACAACGTGCCACGCTGGCGGAGGTTGCCGCGGGCACCTGGGTAATGCACTGCTAGGGATTTCGTCACGTGATGCGAAATTCCCACCCTTCCCACCGATTCCCCCTCCTCCTCCTCCTCCTCCTCCTCCTCCTCCTCCTCCTCCTCCTCCTCCTCCTCCTCCTCCTCCTCTTCCTCCTCCTCCTCCTCCCTCCTCCTCCTCCTCCTCCTCCTCCTCCTCCTCCTCCTCCTCCTCCTCCTCCTCTCTCCTCCTCCTCCTCCTCTTTATATCCCTCCTCTCCTCCTCTTTATATCCTCTCCTCCTCCTCCTCCTCCTCTCCTCCTCCTCCTCCTCCTCCTCCTCCTCCTCCTCCTCCTCCTCCTCCTCCTCCTCCTATCCCTCCTCCGATTCGCATCACGTGACGGATCCAAGTCGCCCAACTGTGGCAACAAACGCGCGAGCGAAGCAACTCGCCGACCCCGTAGGCGACAAGCGCGCGGGGCAACCGGGCGGGTTAGCTGCAAACGACAAGTTGCGAGGCGCAGCCGCGCCCTGGGGGTTCCAGAAGCCACCAGGAGCTTACTCAGGGACGCAGACGCAGACGTAGACGCGCGAGTCCGCCGGCCGGCGGGCCGGCAGGCCCCTTGAGGGCGGCGCGGGCGGGCCGGAGCCCAGTCACAGGCATGTGAACTTCAAGAAGTCGCCTTCGAGGTCTGCCCAGAATTTGGAAGTTGTAGCACTCTGTAGCCATGTGCCGGGTGTGCTTCCAACCAAAGCCTTCTGTAGAAATTTAATGATGTCGTCACTTCACCGTTTTCGCTGCCCGCCTTGTCGGCGTCGTGCTGCCCGGGGGTCATGGATATCAGGTTTCCATGCCGCCGCCAATCGGGCCCAATTGTGGTGTGGTTGTGTCGCAACTCGCCCAGCCAATCTCCATTTACGCTTGTGAAATATTACAATCCATTCCTCCACATGTGCGCGCGTCGCCAGGTCTGAGGCGGCGTGGGTAGCACTGCGAATGAAATTGTCCCAGGGTTCAAGGTCGGATTCGTCGTCGACGTCGTCAAAATCTAGGAGCTAACTGACGCTGGACTTGCTGTCGTTACTTGTGCTGTCGTCATGCTGTTCAGTATCGGGGTTGGTTGTGCTTTCGTCGGTGCTGGTGTGGGGTTGTCTCTGCCGGCGCCTCGAGGTATTGATAATGAGTGAGTCGCAACATGCGTCGTTGGGCGCGTCGGAGTGGCAGGAGAATGTCTTTGGTGAGAGTCCACGTTGCGCAGCTATACGTGACTGTTGGCGTCACCGTCCCGCTGAAGAGCCTGTGTCTGCTGCGAAGGGGGTGCCGGCTCTGTGTGAGCTCGTTGCGGAACTGGTTGAATTCGCGCCACCCCATTGCAACTCTTTTGGTGAGCTCGGTGTGGTGGAAGTCGTGAAACGTCAGCTTGCGACCCAGGTACTTGGTGCTCCCCTCGGCGCTGAGGATGTCGACCTTGTCGTCGTCGTCGATGTCCACGTGTGTAATGCATCGCCCCTGTCGCCTGCTAACATTTGTGAGGATGTTCGTTTTGTCGGGGTGTATTGCAAGTCCACACTTCGCAGCTTCGTGTTTGAGGTCTCGCAAGATACACTTGAATTGTTGTAGATTGGGTGCTAAGGGGAACGTCCGGGGGAACCTCAGGAGACGCCCCGGGCAGCTGGAGACCCCCCCCTGGGGACTCGCAGGGTCCCAGAAGACCTTCAATTGGCGGCGAGCGCGGGGTGGAAGCGAGAAGGAGAAGGACTCCTCAGAAGGCGGCGGGATTTCTCAGACGCACTCGCGCCCTGCTGGGAAGTTGCTGTTCTTGTCTTCGGGGCAGGCCCAGAACACTTCTCAGAGGGCCGGGGACTCACGAGCCTTCTGAGAGGGCCTTCTCCTTCTTGCTTCCCCCCCGCACTCGCCGCCGATTCGGGGAGGAGGAGGAGGAGGAGGAGGAGGAGGAGGAGGAGGAGGAGGAGGAGGAGGAGGAGGAGGGGGGAGGAGGAGGAGGAGGAGGAGGAGGAGGAGGAGGGGCGCGGAATGGGCGAAGGCAGCCTCCCTCGAGTCCTCCAGGTCGTCCGCGATCTGCTCCACGGACCTCTTGGCCGCGCCCGGGGGCGGCAGCCTCTGGCAGGGAGAGGGGCCACGTGGGCACGCGTTCCGAACGGCTGGCCTGCTGCTGCTGCTGCTGCTGCTGCTGCTGCTGCTGCTCATCCTCCTCGTCCTCGAGGGGGCGGAGGGAGGCAGAGAAGCGTGGACTGATCGGCGGCGAGCGAGGGGGGGGAAGTGAGAAGGAGAAGGCCTCCTCAGAAGGCTCGGAGGTCCGTTTCCGGGGCCTTCCCCGAAAACAAACAAACAAACGAAAGACCTTCTCGCGAGGCGCGAGGGCCCCCGAGAAATCCCACCGTCTTCCGAGAAGGCCTTCGCCTTCTCGCTTCCCGCTTCCCCCCCCCCTCGCTCGCCGCTGGACTGAGGGAGCCGAGCAGGCCCGTGCCCCCGACGCCGTGAGGGGGGCCCGACGGCCGTGCCGCCCCGCGTCTGCGCGCGGCGCGCGCCCCTGCGGCGTCGGTCGGTGGGGCGGCGGCGAGCGCTGTCGGACCCTCGATGCTCGCCAGGGCCGGCTGCCCGGGCGGCGCGCAAAACGTCCCTCGAGGGGCCCGGGGTCACGCAGAGCAGCAGGCACGGATCCCAGGATTCCCCCCGTTACTTTCCCGTATGTGGAGGGTTTTCGTTTCCCCCGCCCCCCACACTTCCCATGTTTTCCCATGGTGTCCTGGGAGTCGACGATGAATTGTGTCTCTGCGGTGGTTCCCCTCCTGAACCTCCTCTTTCGGCAGGAGACTTCGGAATAAGCCCGCCCCAGGACAGAAGTCCAGAATGGCAGGTCAGCAGTTTTTCCCCGTGACTGGTTTTTCGTCCTGAGTCGCTTTTTGACGACCCCGAGGCCCGGGAAGGGCCCCCGGAGGCCGAAAATGAGGAAAAACCTTCCGCCGTGATTTGTCCACGACGCGAGGAGGTCTGGGCCTGTGAGCCCGCACCAAAGCTCACCCCAGCGAAAGGTTACTCGATTAGGCCTATGTTGCTCCCATCGTACTTAAGGACCGCATCCAAAAAATAATTTCGAGCACCCAGACAAGTATCGAGACAGTGTCGAACGAGTATCGCCTCCCGGGGCCCCACACGTGAAAACCCTCCAATTTCGGCACTTCCTTTAGAGGCCTCCTAGATGGGGTCGGAGTAGATGGGGTCGGAGGATCGCGCCGCATCGCCAATGCATCGCCGATGTATCGGCGATGCATCGCCGATGCATCGGCGACGTCGGCGTCATATCGGCGACGTCGGCGTGGAGAAAATCGGGCTTCGCATCGCGCCCCATGGGCGACGCATCGGCGATGCATCGCCGATGCGGCGTGACCCTCCGACCCCATCTACTCGGACCCCGTCTAGGAGGCCGAGATCCTTGGTGCTCGAAGTTCTTTCTGGTGATCGAGGCTACAGTAGGCCGGAACATCATAACCTTACGCGTGGCCGAGAGCCCATGGCCCTCCGAGGGCCTCGGCCTGCCAGCGCTGCCGGCGCACCGCAGGAGAGGCGAGCCTGGCCGCCCCGCGCCCGCGAGGGCGAGGCCTCGTCGGTGGCTCCAAGGATGGGGTCCTGAGGGCTGGGGGCCTAAGGTCGGCGGCGAGCGAGGGGGGGAGGAGGAGGAGGAGGAGGAGGAGGAGGAGGAGGAGGAGGAGGAGGAGGAGGAGGAGGAGGAGGAGGAGGAGGAGAAGGAGGAGGAGGAGGAGGGGGAGGAGGAAGAGGAGGAGGAGGGGGAGGAGGAGGGGGAGGACTTTTCGCGGCTAGCGAAGGGGGGAAGTGAGAAGGAGAAGGCCTTCTCAGAAGGCGGCCGGACTTCTCAGAAGCCCTTGCGCCTTCTGGGTCCTGAGCCAGACATGCTCGCGTCGTGAAAAAATCCGGACGGAAGTTTTTGGCCGTTTCCTGTCTCTGGAGGCCCTCGCCGGGCCCTGGGACCATAAAAAAAACGACGTAGGGTGAAAAACAGGCCCCAGGGAAAGGGTCGGGACTTCCGGGGACGCCGTACTGAACAAATCAGGACGTCGCGTGTCTGGGGAGGGATGGGGGCCAAAGTCGGCGGCGAGCAATGGGGGGGAAATGAGAAGGAGAAGGCCTTCTCAGAAGGCGGCGAAACTTCTTCTCAGAAGCCCTCGCGCCTTCTGGGAAGTTGTTTGTTTCTGTCTTCAGGGGAGGCTCAGAACACTTCTCCGAAGGCCGCGGGGCTTGCGAACCTTCTGAGAAGGCCTTCCCCTTCACGCTTCCCCCTCGCGCTCGCCGATGAGAAGGACGGGAAGGGATCGAAGGGTGGGTTTACGTCGTTTGAGGCACCTCGCCCTCGTCCTCTTCTTCTTCCTCCTCCGCCTCATCCTCCTCCTCCTCCTCCTCCTCAGCATCCTCCTCCTCCTCATCCTCCTCTTTCTCACCCTCCTCCTCCTCCTCCTCCTCCTCCTCCTCCTCCTCCTCCTCCTCCTCCTCCTCCTCCTCCTCCTCGTCAGGACCCCATCTTTGAACCACCGACCTCGGGCCCCCGCCGGGCGGCCGGGGCCGGCGGCGGCTCGCAGGGAGAGGGCGGCCAGCGCTGCGCGCAGCAGGGCCTGGGTAGGGGGCTCACAGGAAGACGTGCGCGCCCAGCCACGTGCACGAAGACGGTAGGGTTACGTCGGGCATGTCCCCCTACAGGCGGATGTTGGATGGAAAATTAAAAATGATAAGAAGAAGTGCAACAATGGTGAAACAAATCATCTAAAATCGTCCCTAGACAATTTTTTAATATATCTGAACACTCCTCCTGCTGATGGACACGCCCGACTTAACAGTAGGGGCTCGACCACAAGAAACCTTCCACAAGAAACACAACCCTGAGACCCCAGGGCGTCCACTGATGTTTGGTGTGGGAGCATCACTCCATAGCAAAGCCATCGAAACCCAAGAAACCCAGTGCACCCTGGAGGCAAGCAGGGTGTTTCTTGGCATGGGTCTCCACTGTACAACCCCCCAGTCCGCGAGGTTACCCTGGCGTTACGAACGTTCGCGCAAGACGTACCTTCGACACCAGCGTGAACTCGTGTGCGTGTGCTTCCTTCGCCCCTGGCCAGAGGGAGTGCGAGATCGCAGCTCCTCCTCGCGCTCGTCCCACCCTTCCTCTTCCATATCCTCCTCAACTTCCCCGTCCTCCTGCATCTCCTCTTCGATTCCCCTCCCCCATGCCCTTTCCCATCTCCATTCTCCTCCTCGGCGAATGCAATTCAAACGTGTGCTGAGGACGGGTGGTAAGGACGCAAGACCCTTGGAGGCCGAAGTTGGGATTCCTTGGGCGGCAGGAGACCAGCGAAAACGGCAAAGAATGAACCGCAGCGGCAAGGACACAAAGGCACCCTAGACTAGGTGGCGACATCCGAACCCTAACCCCACCATCCATCGATTCTCCTGAAAAGATGCGAAGCGGGGGTCGGGCTCGGATTTCGCCACGTGTTCGACGGCTTCCGAACTCTACCCCCAGGGCCCATCGAGTTGCCGGAATCGTTGATCGGCGAGGGTAAGGTTCGGAATTCGCCGCCGATAGATGAAGGCGCGCGTCCTTACTAGGCGCGTTGACTGTGGCAACTTGCCGTTGCGAGTCCTAAGTCGACGGCCACGGCGGGAGTGTCCCGCCGCCGGCGCAACCACGTGCGACGGTGGGCGCCCGCTTGTGATGGGCCTGTTCTCCACCACCACCACCATAAGTTGGAGGGGGAAGGGGTCCTCCCCCTCCTCCTCCTCCTCCTCCTCCTCCTCCTCCTCCTCCTCCCTCCTCCCCTCCCCTCCCCCTCCCCCTCCTCTCCTCCTCCTCCTCCTCCTCCTCCTCCTCCCTCCTCCCCCTCCTCCTCCTCCTCCTCCTCCTCCTCCTCCTCCTCCTCATCATCATCATCCTCCTCCTCCTCTTTCTCCTCCTCCTCCTCCTCCTCCTCCTCCTCACCCTCTTCCCACCTCCAACTTATGGTGGTGGTGGTGGAAAACAAGCCCATCAGCTTGCGCAACCCCCGCCGCGCGCCGCCGCTCCGTCCGGCGGGGGGCATTCCCGCGCGGGACGTGCGTTCCTGCCGCTCAGGAGCTTCCTCCACAGACAGCGGCATAAAACCCACCCTCAGAATAAACACCCCGACGAGCGAAGCCGCTTAGTAGACGCACCCAAGGCAGGAATCGAACGCGGCAAGGCTGTTTAGCATAAATGCCCAGAGCCGTTCTGTAGGGGTCGGGGTGTTTGTTTTCCTCCATGGGCTCCCAGAGCACGGCCGAGATGCCTTCCTATCTGCCGCCTGGCCGAGGGGTGGGATATCAAGCGCCCAACGAATTTGCGGCGCTCTGCCTGCCTATTGTTAGGTCCGGCATGTCCTCCTACAGGCGGAGTTTGGAAGACACATAAAAATCAAACACATAATCCAAAATAGTCAAAAGAGCACGAAACATCGTCGCCACACCCGTGGTTTAGTCAGAGTGAGGTGGCCGAACGCTCATTCTTTGTTCCCGGGTGCGTGGCTGAAGTGGGGATCGCGGGGAGGTTTATGCTTGCTGTTCTTGTTGAATGCTAACTACTAAACAATTATTATTCTTGTTGGACCTCTTACAGGCGCCCTGGCGCTTTCGCCGAGGCGCCGGCTGCATTTGCATTGAAAATGAAGCTCACGCTCAAGCGGCTTGGGAGGCCGCCAAGCCCGGCCCTCCAACAACAACAACAACAACAACAATCACTTTACCCGAACGCTCAGTGTTCTCACCAGTGCCAGGGTTTTCATGCGACGCCAGCCAATACCCCCACTTTGTGGGGGGGCAGTGCAAGCTCTACCAAATATCCACACGACTCTTCGCCACCACCCACACCCAGCTTCCCGCCCTATGACGTTCGGACACTTCACTTCGTGGCCTGCGGACGACCGTGGCTACTACACTGGCGTGGAGTACACACCCACAGAAGTTGTTAAGCCTACGTTCGTACACCCACAGAAGTTGTTAAGCCTTGTTAACCCACAGAAGTTGTTAAGCCTTCCACAGGGCGGGGGGCCTCTTGAAGGCCTCCTGGGGCAACCTATGGCGCAACCAGTAGGGGGACGTTTTATTCTCGGCGGCCGAGGGCGCAACCTATGGCGCAACCAATAGGGGGACGTTTTATTCTCGGCGGCCGAGGGCGCAACCTATGGCGCAACCGCAAGGGATTGTGGCCCCTGGCAGGCGCGCGAACCCCGTTGCAAGAGCGTGCGAAAGTAGCTCGCGCGAGCTCATGTAACATAAATGTTGGAAAACCATTGGTTTTTTTAGGATTCGGACAGCGCGCGCGGGTAGAAATTTTGAAAAGTCGTGCAGGTGTTTTTCGAGGACCTACGGTGCGATTCGTGTGATTTTATGATGCGCGGTGCTAAAATTCTTAAGAAGCCCAATGGTTTTTGGAGATTTCGGCGTGCGCGCGCGAAGAAAAAACGAATGTGTCCCGCATGGTATTATTTGACAGGGATGATGGCCCTGGCAGGTGCGCAACCGTTGTCGCAGAAGTTCGAAAAAGTTGCTCGCAAAAGCCCGTTTGACAGAAATGTTTAAAAAGTGTTGGGTTTCCTACGAATCCGCAAGAGCGCGCGGGATGAGATTTTGACATTTTTTGTTGAAAAACCATTGGTTTTTTGATGTTTTTATGTTAAAATCGCTGCGAACACTAAGGTTTTGGAAGGATTTCGTCTTGCGCGCGCGAATGTCCACTTTACCTTATTTTTTGCAAGGGATTCTTGAAATTTGATTATATTAGAACAAGAAATGTCATTTTCTATTGTTTTTTGCAAGGGAAAGCGGATTACAACAAAACAACCGGATCCTGTACACACCCTCTTTTCTGAGGCTTCCTCACGAAAATGATGAAAATGTAGCTGCGGCCTAGGCGGCGCAGGGGGGGCGCGCACCAGGGGGCCCAACAATAATTATTCTTTAGAATAAATAATGTTCAACAACAACAACAACAATCATTTAAGACTGGGGACACTCCGTTCTCACCAGTGCCAGGGTTTTCATAGGAGGCGGGCAATACCCCCACTTTGTGGGGGGGCCGGTTCAAGCTCTACCAAATTTCCAAACGACTCTTCGCCACCACCCACACCCAGCTTCCCGCCCTATGACGTTCGGACACTTCACTTCGTGGCATGCGGACGACCGTGGCTACTATTCAGGGCCCCGCGGCCGACGACGACGGCGTGCGCGCGCGAAGAAAAAACGAATGTGTCCAATATGGTATTATTTGACAGGGATGATGGCCCTGGCATGCGCGCAACCGTTGTTGCAGAAGTTCGAAGCACGTGAAAAAGTTGCTCGCAAGAGCCCGTTTGACAGAAATGTTGAAAAAATATTGGGTTTCCTCAGAAATCCGCAAGAGCGCGCAAGATGAATGTTTGAAACTTTTTTTTTGAAAAACCATTGGGTTTTTCATGTTTTTATGTTAAAATCGCTACGAAAACTAAGGTTTTGGAAGGATTTCATCTTGCGCGCGCGAGTGTGCACTTCGTGTCATTTTTTCAAAGGATTCTTGAAGTTTGGTTATGTTAGAACAAGAAATTTCATTTTATAGTGTTTTTTGCAAGGGAAAGCGGGCGTCAACAAAACAACCGGATCCGGACACCCACGTTTTGCCTGAGACTTCCTCACGAAAATGATGAAAATGTGGCTGCGGCCGAGGCGCGGCGAGGGGGGCGCGCACCAGGGGTCCCAACAATAATTATTCTTTAGAATAAATAATGTTCAACAACAACAACAACAACAACAACAACAGCGCTCCCGTTCGAGATCTCCTCCTTTTTTACTCAGGGCCGGTGCTCTTGCTCGCCGCCGTGAGCAGCCGTCTCAACAAAACCAGCGGTCCCGCTCGAGACTTCCTCCCGTTTTACCTTGGACAGGCGCCGCCCCCCCCGCTCCTCCTCCTCCTCCTCCTCCTCTTCTTCTTCTTCTTCTTCTTATTATTATTAGTATTCTTATTATTATTATTCTGATTATTCTTATCATTCGTCTTCTTATTATTCTTCTTATTCTTCTTCTTATTATTATTATTAGTATGATTCGTCTTCTTCTTATTCGTATTATTCTTCTTCTAATTATTATTATTCTTCTTCGTAATAATATTATTATCATTATTATGATTGTTATTAGTAATATTATTATTCTGCTTCGTATTATTCGTCTAAATATACATCTTCTTATGATTACTACTTTTATTATTATTATTATTAGAATTATTATTTTTATGCTCCTTATCAAAAACATTATTCGTCTTATTATTATTATTCGTATTATTCGTCTTCTTCTTATTGTTATTAGTATGCTTATTCGTCTTCTTCTTCATATTGGTATTATTCGTATTATTATGATTGTTCTTGATATTATAATTATTCTTCGTATTAATATTATTATTATTAGTATTATTATTATTACTATTATTCCTCATCCTCCTCCTCCTCCTCCTCCTCCCCCTCCTCCTCCTCCTCCTCCTCCTCCGAAATAAATTAAATGTGTACCGCGGGGCTGGCCAAGGTAAAGCACTTAAATTTGTAGGCGGGGCTGGCCAGCGATTTTGTCGGCACCAATGCTTCGGTGATTGACCGCAGCCGCACATGCTCGAGCATTACGTGGTACGACGGTACCCACAAAGGTCACTCGTCCGTCCACGGAACGCGTTCCACAGAGACACCTGCGAACTTGGGGTGCTTACCTCGAAACACCGCCGACAGAGCGCTCTTGGCTCCCGAACTTCGGGGAGCACCGTCACACTTTTTAAGCAGGTTGCGAGGCTGGCCATGACCTGAGTAGGCTTTGCACTTCAGACAAATGACCAGGGCAGCTCCGTCCGAGCAGGCCAGCGAAATACAATTATGCTGGAGGCTGGCGAGTTTGTCAGACTCAAGCTTAGAACAGCGGTTACACGCTCCAGGAAGGGGAGGATCAAGGGCGGTCCAGGAACATCGACCGTCGCCACACTTACGGGGCACACCGTTGGCGACTCGCAAACACTGGATGCACTGCCAGAAAGATGGAGACACGGGTCCACTCGTGCCCGGGGCCAGGGGGCGCCTTCGGGCGAGGGGGCGCCTTCGGGCGAGGGAGATTCGGGGCAAGTGCATTGCAAATGTATTGCACGCAACAGTCCCACAATACATGTTGCGCACCGACATGCATGGCACGCCCCAACTCTAATGCAACCCCGCGAATCTATTGCACCAAATCTATTGCACCACCCTCTCTTCGCTGGACCCCTCCGGTGGTTGAAAGATGGGCTCCTGAGGGATGGGGTCCTGAGGGTAGGAAGGCATCCAAGGGTGTATCTACGTCGCTTGAGGCGCATCGTCCTTAGGACCCCGTCCCTCGGGAGCCCATCTTTGAACCACCGACCCCTCTTGGGTTCACCAGACTGCCGTGCCCAAGGGCCGTTCGTCCTCCCCGGCACCGGCAGCACGCGTGCACGCCGCGGCAGCCTCCCCGCCGCCCCGCGCGGCGGCCTCGAGCTGCCCAGCGCGCCCGGCGCAGGCCCGCGCGGGCACTCGGGCGGGCGCATGCCGGCGCGCCGAGGGCCCCGGGCAGCGCCAGAGGCTGCACCGATGCCAGGGGAACGAACAACGACATGAACATCAAACCTAGGAGGTCCGCGCGGGTTTCTCGGATCGGCGCTGGAACCACCCCTGGCGGCGCCTGCGGCGCCTGCGGCCCGCTCCGCGCGCCAGCCAGCGCCGATCCGAGAAACCCGCGCGGACCTCCGAGATTTTATGCTTGTGTCATCGTTCGTTCCCCGAGGTGCCCTCCCCATGGGAGGGCGCACGCGCGCACGCGGGGCGAGGCCTCTCGAGGGACCTGGAGGGGAAGGGCCGCGGCGGGGTGCCGTGGCCGCGGGTGCCGTGGGTGCCCCGTGGGTGTGCGAGCGGGGCGGGGAGGGGAGTGCGCTCTGCCTGGGTGCGGGGCGGGCTGCAGTGCCGCGCCGAAACAGAAAGGGAGGTCGGGCGGAGGGAGGGCGAGGCGTGCCGCGGGAGGTCGAGAGGAGCGGGGGGCAGGGGGCCGCGGAGGTGGTGGCCTGCCGAGCTGAAGAAGCTCCGAGCGCTGGGCACAGCAGTGCAAGGGAAGTATCTATGCCTAGCTGGTGCGAGGCACTTTGATCAAGACAATGCCTTCGCGCTCTGTTTGAGACCCCAGGCCGCTGCAAAATGTATTATATGTATATATGTGTATATTTATATGTGTGGATGAGCGTGTGTGTGTGTATATATGTGGTACCCCCAAATGATCATGCATGTGCGGCTTGTCATCCTCCTGTAGTTTCTCTCCTTTTTCGTCTCGTTTGTCTTACTATTCTTCTTATCTCTCAAACCAGCTGGTACCCCTTTGCTCATTTCCTCTGCTTCCCCTCGTGATCCTCCAAATCCTTGCTGCAGAACAAAAACCATGATAAGCAGTGTTTGGCGCCCTGGGTGCCACGAAATGCTGAGTATGTTTGTTGTTCGAGGTAAGCTTGTGTTGGGAAGCAACGAAACACAGTGTATGGTTTACTTGTTTGTTGTTTGGGAACGTCAAAAAGCTCCTCGCGGTCTCCCCCGCCAAACACAACATCCTCCTGTTCGCCCGGAGCACAAGGAACAAAATAATACAACTGATACACTATGTTTCGTTGTTGCCCGAAGTAAAGAACACAACAACAACAACTAACAACTAACAAACAGACGCAGCGTTTCGCGGCACCGAGGGCGCCAAACATAGTTTTTTGGTTTTTGCGACAAGGAGGGAGAAAAAAAGGAGAAGGAGGTAGGAAGGGCAGGGGGAGAAGGAAGAGGTGCTGGGGGGGGCAGCGGGGAACACATGAGCTTCACAGACCTGAAATACAAAGTGCTTCGTGACTGCCAAAACCAAGACTGCCAACAAAAACAATAATACACGGCGGTTGGTGGCACCGAGGGCGCCAAGCACGGTGTGGTCTTGTTGTTTGGTTTGCAGCACGCAGGAGGAAACGAGGAGGAGGAGGGAAGGAGAAGGAGGAGAAGGATGAATAACAGAGGGAAAGGAGAATCGGAAGGACGCGTTGTGTTTGGAGGAGCAGTAGGGACAACAGAAAAGATGGAGGACAAGCTGTGTTTCGAGAAGCAGCAGGGGGAAAGGAGAAGATGAGTGAGAGGGAGATGAGGCTGAGTACGATTCAAAATAATATGTATGATCGTTGGCGGGGCGACCAGTCGCGATAAAGACCACGCCAACGAAAGATCGATGAAGAAGATGAGCAACAATTTGAAGAAGATAAAGAAGATGAAGAAGACGACTGAAATAACAACATGTATGATCGGGTGGAGGGCAAACATATGTACATATATACATGTATATATAAATAATAAGACTGCATTGGCCCTTCGAGCCATGCACCTTGGCCCTTGAAGTTTGGCATGCAAACGGAATGGCGAGAAGGTCAAACAAACAATTTAGCGATAACTCCGTGTTGCCTGTTCCAGCATCGCCGTAATAACAATTTGATGAATGATCCTTCCTGTATGTGTCTTTTTCCTCATTCTCGCCCTACCCTGCGAATTCTTGCCCATGATCCTCAGCTCTTTTTGCGGAGGCTCCTCCTCGGAGAGCCTCTGGGGGCCTCACAGAAGATTTCCAGGCTTTCTTAAAGCCTTCTGGAAGCCTCCTGGGCGTCTTCTGGAGGCCTCTGGGGGCTTCCTCGGGCCACCCTGCCTCCAACCGCAGTCTCCCTGAACGACCGGGTCACGATTTAGAATGCTTCGGAGGGTGTCTTGGGGCCATCTTGGGCCGTCATGGGGCTCTCTCAGGCCATCTTGGAACCCTATTGTGCCGTCTTGGGGCTCGAGGGTTTGGGGACGATTTTCGAGCCTCCCGGGCGGTCTCGGACGCCCAGAAGACCGAAGAACAGGGCATCCCCACAATCAGGCAAAATCCGTGGAAAATCAATGTTCTTCTACGTTTGGGAAGCGTCTTGGGGGTCTTCTTTGGGTCGTCTTCGGGCGTCTGGTGGGTGTCTTGGGGCCTCCTGGGGCCCTCCGGGAGGGCGTTCGGCCGACCGATGTGGCCCCGCTGCCCAGGCCCAGCAAGGGCTGCCAGGAGCTCTGAAACGCATGGGGAGCCTCCTGCAGGGGCGTCCAGGGGGTCCCCGGGGCCATGGGTCCTGGGGGGCCAGAGGATTCGGGGGGGGGGGCCGGTAATAGAAAGATGTAACTGGGAGTGTGTGTGTGTGTGTGTATATGTGTATATATAAAGATGTACGCACACAAGACCGAATTGGCGCTTCGCGCCATGCACCTTGGTCGCTGAAGTTTGGCATGCAGGCGGAATGGCAGGAGGGTCGAACTGAGAATTTAGCGATAATTCCTTGTTGCCTTTTCTGGCATCGCCTTTTTGATAATGTGATTCGCGATCCTTCCTCCATGTGTCTTTTTCCTCATTCTCGCCCAACCCTGCGAATTCTTCCCCATCCTCCTCAGCTAGTTCTGCGGAGGCTCCTCCTTAAAAAGCCTCTGGGGGCCTCACGGAAGACTTCCAGGCTTGAAGGCGACCCGAGCCCCCCCCCCACACCCACCACATCACATGTTATCTGTTCAAAGCTAGAGCTTGTGGCCCGGCGACCGTCGTCAGCTGCATGTGCCCCAAGAGAGGCCACTGGCAACTTGCGAAAGATGCAACCGCCGAGGGCCGGGAAAAACCACTACTATAAAGCCACAAACGTGCTGCCGCGCAGGAAATTGCCTGGGACATCGCTCAAATCGCGCCATCGCGCACGTGCAACGGCACAATTTTATAAACGCAGCGCAAAAACACGTTCATAAAACACGCAACAATTGCTTAAGAAAAACGAAGACGGTTGTATGAAACGATGTGTAAAGCCGGAAACGTCGCGATTCGCAATCGTCGCCGTGGGTGCGTGCCGACGAAGTCCGCAAGCGTTCCGGAAAAAATGTAAAATCAGCATGGTGGGTGTGGGGGTGGGTTGTTCTCTCTCGAAGGCTTTCGTAAGGCCTTCTGGAGGCCTCCTGGGCGTCTTCTGGAGGCCCCTGGGGGCTTCCTCGGGCCACCCTGCCTCCAACCGCGGTCTCCCTGAACGACCGGGTCACGATTTGGAATGCTTCGGAGGGTGTCTTGGGGCCATCCTGGGGCTCTCTTGGGGCTCTCCTGGGGCTCTCTTGGACTGCCTGAAAGCCCTTACGGATGGTCCTGGGGTGATTTTCGAGCCTCCCAGGCGGTCTCGGCACCCAGAAGACCAAAGAACAGGGCATTCCCAAAATCATGATTTACTTACCCGAGGACCCCAAAACGGACACGAGGGCCCCAAGAAGCACCAAAGAGGGTCCAAGGGGCCTCCAAGACGGTCCAAGAGCGCTCCAAGACTTCCCTAGAGGCCCCACGGAAGCCCCAAGAGCGCTCCAGGAGGACCTCCAAGAGGGCCCCAAAGTGCAAAGATCACTTACGCTTCTTGTGTTTTCAAATGTTTCTCACGTTCTCGCGTTTTCGGGCTCCCGACGCTCCAAGATGGCCCCAGAGGCCCCCCAGACCGCCGCAAGACGGCCCAAGAGGCCCTCAAGAGGGCCCCGAGATGGCCCAAGACCCAAAACGGCCCAAGAGGTTTCCAAAACAGCCGAAGAGCCTCAAGACTGCCCCAAGAGGGGCACAAGAGGGGGAACACGAACCGACAATTCGAGCCTTCCGCCCCAAGAGGGGCCCCAGGAGGCCCCACGAGGCCTCCAAGAGGCCCCAAGAGGCGCCCAAGAGGCCCCCAAGAGGCCCCACGAGGCCCCCAAGAGGCCCAAAAAGAACCCCCTAGAGGACCCCAGACGGCCCTCAGGAGGCCTCTGAACTGCCTCCAAGAGACCCCGGAGAGGCCTCACACGGTATCCCAACGGACATCCAAGAGGCCTCTCACCCAAAACCCAGGCACGGTGGCGGGATTGGCCGAAGGCCTCGTTTTTTTTGTTTCTCTCTCTCTCTCTCTCTCTTTCTCTTTCTCTCTCTCTCTCTCTCTCTCTTTCTCTTTCTCTTTCTCTTTCTCTCTCTCTCTCTCTCTCTCCCTCTGTATACATATATACACACATATACATAATTATATATATGTATATATAATTGTGTGTACCTCGAGCAGACAGGCTTGGCCGGCGAAGGGCAAGGTCGGCTGACGAACCCACGGGCCGGTGAAAAGATTCCCCAGAGGGTGAAATGATCAACCACAGGGTAACCACAGCCAGGAATGTGATCAGGAACATGATCAGTTAAGAAATCCAGGCCAGCTCCCTGGAAGTTCCTTTAAATAAGCCCGGGCCAATTTCTGCTGTTCACGCTCAAGAGGCGACCGTGCCCGAGAAACTGGGCCAGCTTTCTGGCAAGTAGGTTAAGAAACGCTGGCCCAGCTTTTCGGGAGGTGACATTGACGGTGACGGTGCCCGCAAGAGTGTCCACGCGAGGGGACTAAGCGGGGCGGGGCCGGAAGAGAATAATCTGAAGCGGCTGGCATGGACAACGCGGCTAGCAGGCTCGCTCATTCATGATGCACAAAACTATGCTCCAGCTCATTCCACTTTGGTGTTCTGGCCACGTCGATCCACAAATCTGTTCTGGCGGCATGGCCCAAGAACAGCTCCACATGCTTGCGTGCATCATCAACCCATCGTGCTCTTGGCCTCGCTTGTCTGCGAGCTGGCTGTAGCGATTCCGCGTGCAGA
>CAUYUJ010012314.1:127500-140000 GCA_963575745.1 Prorocentrum cordatum | reverse complement strand
CCCCTTCTCCCCCTCCTCCCCCATTCCTTTTCCTTGAAAACAACTTCTCCCTGTCGCACCCCGAGGCCAATTTTTAGGGCGGGCCGGGCGTTTCGCCTGAGTTCCTCACCATGTGTGACCCTGAAGCTTGGAAACTGGTAACAGCTTCACAGATGGAGGGTTGGTGGTTTTCAAACTGTGGCTTTCGCGTTAGCGCCGCGCACATTCGGGCCAGTGGTTTTCAATATGTGGCTCTCGCCGTAGCGCCGCGCACATTCATTTTCATAATTAGAAGTGCTTCACGAATTGAGGGCGGATCGTTTTCAAAATGTGGCTCTCGCCGTAGCGCCGCGCACACTCATTTGACACAAATTGCAAGAGCTTCACGGACTGAGGGCGACTCCTTTTCAAAATGTGACTCTCACCCTATCGCCGCGCACATTCGTTTGACAAAAACTGCAAGAGCTTCACGGATTAAGGACGGTTCCTTTTCAAAATGTGACTCTCGCTTCAGCGCCGTGCACATTCGTTTCTACAATATACAGGAGTTTCACGGATTTCCATGATCGACGTACCAGAAACGGTGTTTTGGAAGGATCCACGATGATGAGGGCGCAACTGTGACCATGATTCGCGGTGTTGAAGTCCCAGGAATGGCGTCCTGGCACGATTCAAGATCGTCAAGACGTAATACTCAGGTTTATCCGGTGGCGTTGGAATCCCAAGAACATGTTTTGGCATGCTTCAGGGCCTTCAAACGATTGTCTTCCAACAAGGTAAGTCCCTCTGTGAAAATGAACCGTTGTAGGGGCCTATGACGAGAGAGCTTGGGGGGAGGGTTTATTCCAACATCGTTGGTGGCTCTTGGGTTTACACTGGTCCTCCTCCTCCTCCTTCCCTTCCTCCTCCCCATCCTCCTCCTCCTCCTCCTCCTCCTCCTCCTCCTCCTCCTCCTCCTCCTTCCCCTCCTCCCCTTCCTCCCCCTCCTCCTCCTCCTCCTCCTCCTCCTCCTCCTCCTCTTCCTCCTCCTCCTCCTCCTCCTCCTCAACCTCCTCCTCCTCCCCCACCTCCACCTCCTCCTCTTCCTCCTCCTCCTCCTCATCATCCTCATCCTCAACTTCATCATCCTCATCAGCAGCATCATCATCATCGTCATCACCACCACCATCACCATTACCATCACCATCATCATCAGCTTCATCCTCATCATCATCCGCATCATCATCATCATCATCAGCATCATCATCATCATCATCATCATCATCATCAGCAGCAGCAGCAGCATCATCCTACCCTTACTCCTCCTCCTACTTTTCTCCTCCTCCTCCTCTTCCTCCTCTTACTCCTCCTTCTCCTGATCCTCCTCCTCCCCCTCCTCCTCCAACTCCTCCTCTTCGTCCACCTTCTCCTCCTCCTCCTCCTCCTCCTCCCCCTCATCCTCCTCCTCCTTACTTCTCACTCCTCACTCCGCGTCGTCATTCCTCACTCCTCATCATCACTCCTCACCCTTCTTGCTCTGCACCGCCGTGACCCCCTTGCGCCCAGATGTGGTCGGCAATGGGACTGGACTCATAGCTGATGTACAGTTCAAGCATCCTCCTCCTAGTCCTACTGATCCGCCTCCTCATGCTCATGCTCGTCCTCATGTCCCTGCTCCTGCGTCTTCTTCTCCTCATGCGCATTATTCTTCTCCCTCTCCTCCATGTCTCTCTCCTTATCCTTACACGAATCATCCTCCTCATTGGCCTGTTCTTCCTTATGATCGTCGTCCCCCTCCTTTGTGCCGCTCCAGCGTGGGCGTTGTTCCCACGGGCCTTGAGGGCGTACATTCTGTCCCGCGTGGTTCGCTGGAGGGAAGTGGGTTTAAGCGTCCACCAATTCATCCACCACTCTGCCCGCTTAGCCGTCGACCTCCGTTCTTGTGGGTGGAGCGTGTGCGATTTCAGGAGGGAGGGTATGGCAACACCACATCGCTCACCCTCCGGATCTTCGCCTCCGGCCCCTGTCCGCGGCGTACCTTTTCCTGTGCAAGCTATTCGGCACCGCCTGCACCCCGGGCCCCGCCCACTCCGGCCGCCTGAGGCCCCGCCCGCCTGTGCCCTGTCTCCCTAAATAAAGCTGTGCGTAGCCCGCCTAGCTTTTTGCGGAAGAGGTTCGCTCTCGCCCCGCCGACCAAAAAAGTGCAATTTCAGGCAAGTATGCCTCTCCCCAGGCGGGCGTCCCGCCTCCACAGAGATGGTTGCCCTCCGGCATACACTGAGGATCGTTGCAGGCCGTCGCTGCAGCATCCCTGTTCCGTGAACACTGTGGCTGCTCTAGGTGCCTCTTGCGCGCCATACGTATCACCCCTCCGAGCTGTCGCGACAGCAGGCAGTGCTCAAACAGTACTGGCTCGGACTGCAGATCGTGTTGATCACAAAAAAGGCGAGCAGCATTCGTCAGCAGCATCGCTTGATTGATAATTGCCATTCGCATCGCTTGATTGACATAGCCTCCTCCACTCTCCGCATACAACGTTTGCTCCTTCGCCTCATCTGCACTCTGTTCCCCCCCCCGACCTGGCCATCATCGATCCCCGCTCCCCTTCCCAGCTGGTAGATAGGAAGGAAAAAAGGGAACGAGGAGAGGGGGAAGCAGGGAAGAGAAACAATGGAGGGAGAAAAAATGTAGGGACAGAGGGGACAGGAGGAAGGAGGGAGGAAGAAGAGGAAAGGACAATGAGGGAGGGAGAAGGAGGGAGGCTGAGGAGGTGAAGGCAGGAAGGGATGGATTGGAGTTGGGGAGACAGAGAGAAAGAGAGCGAGAGAGAGCGATAAGCAAAACAACAAATGAGATAGAGAAAAAATGGATGGAGTGAGGAAGGGCAAGGGAGACAGAGAGAGAGAGAAACATAGTGAAGGCAGAACATATCTTACAAGCATGAAGAGCACGATCGAGAGAGGGAGAGAGGGAGAGCGCGGGAAAAGGGGGACCGACGAAAAGCACGTGGACTTACAAAGACAAACGAACACCAGCCCACTACGTTTCGGTATCCGACCCCCAGATTCAATATGTCTGTCTAGCGTGTCGTACGTATATGATGTATGCCTTACGATCTAGATCCATTCAAAAACCATGAAAGCAAACCATCGAAATCTTGGGCCTCATCTGGGATCTATACGAATTCCTTGGGGAATCCTCGATCGTTGACACCACCCATCACATGGGAGCGCCTGGGGGGCGAACAAACGCATGCGAGTCTGCACTCTACGTGCCGACGTCGGGAAGCAAAACACGCATCGTTATACTCTCAATCCGCTCGTCCCGTGGCAGCGGGCGGCGGCGGATAGAACTAGGGTGCCCTATCCGCAGCACGGTGTCCCCCTGGAGGGCGAACATCTACGATTCAAGTCAATTCGACACGGGCCACGCAACGGGCGAGACCCACAGCCTTCTACTCTCTCGTCACCGTGGTGGCGCAGGGGGGCGAGAAACACCTAACTAGTGCTCTGCTCGACACGTCGCGTGGCAACACGGGCGGAGGGTGAAGCACCTTACGTGCCTCTTGTTCGCCACGTGCGACGGAAGCGGGAAGAGCGCGCCAACGAAGACGACGACCACGACGACCACGACGACGACGACGACGACGACGACGACGATGACGACGACGGCGGCGGCGGCGGCGACGACCATGATGACGACGACGTCGAGGTTGAGGGGGACGACGGCAGGTCGCGCGGGCGGGCACGGGCAGGCGGGTTGGGCGGGCGGACCCTAAACGGCGGGTTGGGCGGGCGGATCCTTACGGGCGGGCAGGCCAGACGAGACCTTATTGTAGTGCGCAGACCTTCCAGCAGGATATCCACGAGGGCGACGACGACGAGAGCGACGACAACGACGACGGCGAGGGCGACGACAACGACTGCAACGATGAAGACCATCAGCGGGGGCGACGAGGACGACGACGACGACAACAACGACAACGACGACGATGACGACAAGGACTAGAGACGGCGACAGTGTCGACGGCAACGACCACGACGCCGACGAATACGAAGAGGACGACGAGGACAACGAGAACGGCGACGACGGCGACAGCAATGGCAGCTCCGACGACGACCACAACGACGTCGAGTCATAGATGAAACGGGCGATGACATGGACGACTACGAGGGCGGAGGCGACGAGAACGATGCCGCTGACGACGACGACGAGAACGACGCCGACGACTACAACGAAGACGACAACAACGACGACGACGACGACGACGGAGGACGACGACGACGACAGGACCGACACGGACGACGGCAACGCGGACGACGACGACCAGGAAGAAAGCGACGACGACGACGACGGCGACGACGGAAGTGACGACGGCGCCGACGACGGGGACGACGACAACGACGACGGCGGCGATGAAGGCGACGACTGCGATAAGTACCAATTGTGGGCGTTTCGCCTCAGACTTATTCTCAAAATTTGCAAGAGCTTCACGGACGGATGGCGGTCCAGTATTAAAGTATGCTCTCGCCTCCGCAACGCATACATTCGTTTTCAAAAATTGCAACGGCTTCACGGATGGAGGGCGGTCCGTTTTCAAAGTGTGGCTCTCGCCTTACCGCCGCGCACATTCGTCTTAAGAGTTCGCAGCAGTTTCAAAGATGTTCATGGTCAACGTTCCAGGAATAGCGTTCTGGCACGATGTCAGAATGTCAGGGCGCAACAGTCAAATTGACTCGCGGTGCTGAAATCTCTAGAATGGTGTTCCGGCACAGTTCCATATCGTCAAGACGCAACAGTAACGGTGATTCGCGGCGAAGAAGCACTATAAATTCTGCTCTGGCACGATTCCGGATTTTCTAACGGTTGTCCTCCAACTGGGCGCTTCCCGCTGTGAAGATGCATCCGTGGAGGAGCCTATAAAGAGGAAGCTCAAAGAGAGGGTGTACTGCAATATCGTTGATGGGCCTTGGGTTTGCACTGGTGTTCATCCTCCTCCTCCTCCTCCTCCTCCTCCTCCTCCTCTTTAGCTTCCTCCCCGCTCCCCTCCTCCCAGGTATAATCACATCTGGGCCTGCATATCGCACCCTGACCGAAGGAGGCCGCTCCACATCCTCAGCCGTCGCCAGCGACATCGCCCCGCTCCCATGGCAACATCCATGGGGGTGGATGAGGGAGGGATGAGGGAGGGATAAGAGACGGACGAAAAGGCACGGGTAAACCACGTATGAACAACAACTGACAGCATGAACGCGTGAAACAACAAAGCCGAAGGTCCAGGATAAAGAGGAGGATCGTTTCCACAAGCTGGACAGCCCGTGATGGCGCGTTCCCACCCGCGCCCTCGACCTTCTTGGGGCTGCGCTAGGGCCCTCCGATCTGCAGGCCCAGTCAAAAGTGCAGCAGGGAGGCAGAGGGAGAGCAGAGCAAAGAGGCAGCACCGTCCCTGCCAAAAGACCATAAACAGCGTGTGCCAAAGGTTGCTCCATAGGTTGAGCCAGACTCCGCGGGCAACCAAGTCGTCCGTTGCCTCAATAGGTGGCTCATGGATTACGCAGTATGTTGCCCGCGGGCTGCCACATTGCTCGTGCCGCAGGGTACGCACCATCAAGCGACACCCCGCGGGTAGCCAAATAAGTCGTCCGTTGCCTCAGTCCGTGTTGCAACGGTTGCGCCAGATATCCCGCGGGCCACCAAATCGACAATTGTCTCACTGAGCACACCAAAGATTGTGCCAAAAGCTGCGCCGTGGATCGCGCCTGACAGTCCGAAAGCAACCAAGTCGCCCGCTGCCAAATTAGAAATCCCATATGTTGCTCCATGGGCTGCGTCAGACGCACCGCAAGCCACTAAATCGCCCGATGCCGCACGTTGCTTCAGCAGCAAGATAAGCCGAGCGTCCAGCAGGACCCATGGGCAGAACACTGCGCAATTGGCGAATGCGAAATGGGCAGTTCCCCCGACCACACTGGGAGAAATACGGCGCGGGGACTCGACTGTGAAGCAGACGCTAATAACATCGCGAGTGTGTGACAGAGAAAAACATGGCGCCACACGATTGTAAATCAATAAAGAAAAAGCCCGGGTGTGAAGCAGAAAATGAAAACCCCACGAATCCGGAGCACTGGGAAGAGGGAGCAGGAAGGAAGAGGAAGGGGGAGAAAGGAGCGCTGCGAATGCAAGCTACAAATGCTAGAAAATCGCGTGCATTGACGACGCTCACTGTTGGCGGGACAGCCCCTCCTGCGGCACACAGACCAATCTCTAAGAAGCCCGCTTGCGTTGAAAAAAAAACGATGTGCAAAAGAAGTGGCGCGACTCAAAGCAGATCTTACTTTAACACTATAAATGGGCTGCAACAAAAACATCTACGACAACGGTTTCGTTGATGCATTATGAAAAACGCTCGCGTTCTCACGAGTCGGGCTCTTGCAATGGAAAGTGCCCAGACGAGCACGACCTGCTTCGAGCAGCCGTAAAGCGCCCAAGGAATTCGACAGCTTGCTCAGCACCACACTGTTATAGATCGCGCATTTTCTGTTAAATCCAAAAGACGACCGTGGCCAAAATTGATTGAGCTGCTTGAACGTGCTGACCGTTTTTCCAAATCCTCTTGAAACTTCAAGTGAAATTTCCCTATCGCACGGAAAAATCTCTTCTTATTATACCGCTAACCCATGCAGTAAGGACGCATGATAAGGAAGCAAGCACTTTGCGGGCGGGGCGCGGACAGCGAAAGCGGCCAAGGATGGACCGAAGACGAAGGATGCAATGGTAACCTCAGGAAGGTTTCTAATCTTTACTCTGCGGGTCGACTGTACTGCGCCTCGCATTCTCTATATATGATGCCCATGTGGTGTTGTTACTGCTGTGTCTGTGGAAATCTGCATGTGGACAATGTTGCCCCCGTTGGGCTCTAAGCCATACGTGCGCCCTTCTTCCAGGATAGCGCCTAGCAGATTCTGAAGAGTTGGTTGGTACCGTGATACGAATAGTGTCGCTTGCGTAGGAGCTACACTACGCCTGGAGACTACTTACCCCTAACTTTTTCTGCAGGGGTAATGAATCGATCGCGCCGTGCACCATGACAGCCTGCACGGAAATACTTTCATACGGCGACAATGGACACCCCTGCGCGATTCCAGCCGCTTGTCCCTTCCCCGTAGAGCTCCCAATGCGGTCCAGGCTGGTGAAGAAACGAGCTGTATAAATGTAGAACACATGCGCATACCACGTCCACTATGTCGGTAGCTAGCCCAATTGTTTGCAAAGCTTCGCACGTGGTTTCTGGTTTTATTCGACTGAAGGCGTTCGCCCAATCCAGAACTCATACCATAATAGCACCATCATTGTTGACGCGGGCGGCATCTATCATGCACCTCACAAGAATAAGGGCGTCTGCGGTGCCACGACCAGGCCGAACACCAAGGTAAGTTGCGCATGCGTTCTTCTGATCCCCCTTGAAGCAACCTCTGGTGCATGAGCGCCACCAAGATTCTGCATCCAATTGAAAGGAAAGCAAACGGGCGATAGTTTTCTGGAATGCCAGTGCCCCCCCGTTTTTGAAAGGAAGGCTACGCTTGCTCTTCTCAAAGATTCTGGAATCGCGTTCCTGGCCCTGCCTCGCTGGCCAAGTCCTTAAAAACGACAAACGCGCTGCCATCATACATGAGCGTCTGCCAAAAAAGTGATGGATTATCGTCGAGGCCGGTTGCCTGACCAAGCTTCAGTTCCTGTGATACATTGCTAAGCTCACCTATCGTATAATTACGTGTGCAGACAGATACAAAATCGGTAATTGAAGCTTCAGATTCTGGCTGTAGTTCTGGATGTTGCAATTGCCACTGTACTGTTTCGAAGTAGTATGCCATAGTGCGTGCCCGCTCTGCAGTGTCTGGGAGCGTGCCATCTTGCTCGTTGGTAGCAGCATGAATTACGTAAGCATCGACATGATTCCCATCCACCTCCAGCCGCAAGTCATGCCAACCATGGTTTGAAATGTTCATGTCCTGCTTCGCTGACCATCTTAATCAATTTGGGGGGGGGGTCAAGACCCCAGCTTGACGCGCCTTGCGCCGTTCAAAAAAATCGAGTGCACACTGACGTGTCCAAGAAGGTTGTGGCAATATTTGTTCTGGCAGGGTGCACGCTGCTTGCTGAAAACACTTGTGCAACGTCAGCTGCTGACTCATCAAACGTACACGTTTAATAGCCTGTGCGGGGAACGTCCGCGAAGGCGCTCGGGAACGCACATTTGGCACCACTATCCTTCAGAGAGCTGTTGTCGTAATGTGTTTTCTGCTGTACCCCACCCGCTTAGAACTGTATGGAAGTGCCCACCACTGTGAGAACATGCAGGGTGTTGACTGGATGTTCCCAGTATGTCCAATATTCCATGATTGTAAATAATGATGAGGTGGCGCATTACCTGATCAACTAGTGCGAGCTTTGAATCACATACGGCGTTCGACCGGGTTGTTGAAACATGTGTTGGCGATCACGAGGTCGCACGTGACGCAAGATCTGAAAATGAGTTGCCAGTTCGATGATGCATTGTTGCGGTCGTCCTTTGTCTCGAGCACGTGCGGGCCAATAATGTCATCCTCTCCAGCTCTAGCTTGGCGGAGTCTGGCGCCGAAGTCCCCAAGAACATACACCGCAGAGTGCTCAGTGGCTGGACGGATGAGATCCTCGAGTTGGTGGTAAAACGACTGCCTCGTGTCGTAATGTGCCGCATTATGCGGGACATACACACATAGACCAGTGAGTACCCCACATTGCGTCTTCAAGCGTAATGTCGCAAGACGATCGCCATCCGCCTTGACAGTAACAATCGCTGACCACATCCGCGGAGAAACAATGAAATCTACACCTGCCCAGGACGTTGTCTCCGAGTTGATTCCGCCTGAAAGGAGCACTGAAAACCCATATTAAGTGAAATGTTCGGCGCCGTTCAGATGTGCCTCTCGAATGTACAGGACGCCCATTTGTCGCTGCGACATCATGTTAATCAGTTCTTCGCATTTCACCACGGAATCCCCTCGGAGACCCTGGACGTTCCATATTATCCGGCGGCGCAAACTGCAAGGCCGGCAACTCCGCCTCAGCCGTCCCCAAGGAAGCCTGTCTCCTAGACGGCGCGACGAGATACAATAGAAAAGAAGATAATCAAACTTGGAGGATGTTGTAAATGCGTGCTGATGGTCTGCAGCCTCGTGCACAGAGTTGATATATATTTGCCCCTTCTGGCCATTCCACCAGAGATGTAGTCAACTTCGCTGTCGAAATCGGCACCCGCATGTTGAAAAATATAGTCTCCGTGACTTTGTCCGCGGATGCGGTCGGAAGACTGAGAATACCCAGGTATCGGTGGTGACGTAAGCGACGAAGGAGCAAGAGTCCTCGAAGAAGAAGACGAAGAAGGAGCTAGTGGAGCTTTCGCGGGTAGCTGCACGAGTACGGTATATGTGCCCATGTTTGTAGAACTGGCGGCCGTACCGCTGGATGAAAATCTGGAGCAAGAGGGTGAGGAGAGGCTGGTATGACAGATTGAAGGCAGGTATGCTGTGCCTCTCCCAGGCAAGCTTCCCCGCGACCACTCCTGGTAGTGGTATCTTTGCCAATGCCTGGCTGATCAACGAGCTGGTGCCCAGGAGAAGTCAGCAACGGAGGGAAGGTCGCAGAAACTGTATCGCTGCTGCTAGTCAGCACCCGCCGCATTTCCTACTTTGCTTCAATGCCCGTCGTTCCAATGGGCGTACATGAAATTGCTCCGTAGGTTGCGCCATAAGACCTCCCGCGAGTCACCAGCTCGTCCGTTGCTTCAGCGGGTGCGCACCAGGTTGCGTCAGCCGCCCTGCGTTGCCAAAGTAAGCGCGTCGTAGATTGCGCCGTAGGTTGCGGCATAGGACGCGACGTGTGCCACCAACTCGTTCGTCTCCTCAGTGGGCGCGCCGTAGGTTGCGCCAAACACCCCGGGGGCCACCAGCTCGTCCGTTGCCTCAATGGCCGCGCCGTGCATTGCGCCGTTGCTTGCGCACCCGCGGCCACCAAATCGCCCGCTGCTTCACTCGGTGCATTTTCCAACATGATGGAGAACCCTTCCAGCATTCGCTGTTCAGGGAACCAGCGATCGAACGGCAAAACGAAGGGGGCGGTGCCGCCTCCGGCGCTGCGGCCGCGTGGGCCAAGCCGGCCCTGCCACCGGGACCGTCGGCGCCCACGTCGACAGTGCCGCCGCCGCCAGGTCCGCCTCCGCGGGCGCCTCCGGGCAATCGCAGGAAGGTGAAGGCCAAAAGGCAGAAGCAGGACTACAAAACAACCAATAGCCAAAAACTGGCCTCCTCCCCCTATTCATCCTCCACCTAGCTCACATCCTCTTCCTCCTCCTCCTTCTCCTCGTCCGTCCCCCGGCCCCTCCTCCTCCTCCTCCTCCTCCTCCTCCTCCTCCTCATGCTCCTCCTCCTCCCCCTTCTCCTCCTCCTGCTCCTCCTCCTCCTCCTCCTCCTCCTCCTCCCCCTCCTCCTCCTTCCCCCGTCCCCTCCTCCACCTCCTATCCTCATCCACCCGCCCCCTCCTGCTCCAGGTGCTTCAGCTGATTAGAAGCGCCCCCGCCCTCCTATGGCCGCCACAATCAACGCAGGCAGGGGCGATCGGCCTGCTGACAGAGGCCTCACCCCCCACACCCCACACCATCCGCCTCACACACGCACAACCCGGAAGAATACGGGAGTGCAATGAACGCTGTCTATCAACTGTGCTCCGCCTCGTCCTCCTGCTCCTCCTCCGCCTGCCCCTGCCTCCCAACTCCACATTTCTACCTCCTACCTCCACCAGCCTCCCTACATCCCCCCTCTTGGCTCAGCCCTCCGACCACAAACGTGTTACATCATCCAGCCTCAGAATCTCAAGCTCCTGCCTCTTGCTGCATGTCCCTCTCCTACCTCTGGTCCTGCTCCTGCTCCTGCTGCTGCTCCTCCTGCTCCTCCTGCTCCTCCTGCTCCTCCTGTTCCTACTGCTCCTCCTCCTCCTCCTCCTCATCCTCCTCCTCCTCCTCCTCCTCACCCTCCTCCCCCTCCTCCATTTTAAAGCTGAGCGGATTTAAGCGTCTAGCCTGGAGCGTTCTGCTGGTGCAGAAACCGACTTAGCACTGTGGTGAATTCGGCGGCAGGCCCGCGCAGCACAGAAAATGCCCAAAGTACAGGAACCGCAGTGCCCAGAGAGGGCGCAGAGTAACGGCGCCTGCAGCTAAGGTGGAAGGGGGGGGGCTCCTCCTACTCTTCCTACTCCTCTCTCCCCCCGCATCCCATGCTACTATACATAGCTCCTCCGTCGCACCCCAAGACGTGTCGGTGGGGCTGGCTGGGCGTTTCGCCCGAGACTTGCCCCTTTACGATCTTGAAGCTTAAGAGTTGCAACAGCTTCAGGGGTGGAGGGCGGGTGGTTTTCAGAATGTGGCTCTCTCGCCCAAGCGCCGCGCGCATTCGTCCTAAAAGTCTGCAAGGGGACGGAGTGCGGGTCGTTTTCAAAATGAGGCTCTCGCCGAAGCGCCGCGCAACTTCGTGTTAAGAGAATTGAAGAGCTTCACGGATGGAGGGCGGGCCGTTTCCAAGTTGTGGCTCTCGCCTTAGTGCCGCGCGCATTCGTCTTAAAAACTGTACCATGGTTTCACGGATCAAGGGCGGCCCGGCTTGAAAACGTAGCTCTCGCCTGAGCGCCGCGAACATCCGCCTTTAGAGTTTACAACGTATGTCAATGATTATTTTGGCTGACGCCCCAGGAGTGGTGCGTTGACACAGTGTTGGGCTGTCAAGGTGCAACAGCCATGTGCTTCGCGGCACTGCAGTCCCAGGAACAGCGTTCTGGCACTTTTCAGGAACGTCGGGATGCAGCAGTAAAGTTGATTCACGACGTTGTCCCAGCAGTGCATGGCACGGTTCAAGACTTTCAAACGGTTGATTTCCAACCAGGCGCTTCCTCCAGTGAAAACAAATCCTTGTGAGGACGTAGTCAACTTGGACGGGGTGGTTATTGCAACATCTCCTCCTCGTCCTGGTCCTCCGTGTCCATCCCTCCCCCATCCACCTATGCTGCCGAGTGCCAGGTCGGTTCCCAGCACTCGGACGCCGAACTCCGCAGGGCCAAACTTTGCGCTGCCGAGCGTTACCATGATGACGTCGGGCACCACGTCAATATCCAGCTCTGCGGACCCTCTCCTCTCCCCCCCCGACCAGAACGTCGGTGTCCACACCTACGACGTCGAACACCACAACGGTTTCCAGCCCTGTGGTGGCGGGCGCCACGGTGGTACTCTGGCCTCCGCGGTCGTGCAGCATCACGGCGCCCTCAACTGCAGAGTCGAACGTCACGTCGACAGCCAACCTTGCGCTGTCGAGTGTCATGTCGTAGTGACAGGCAGCACCGCGGTGTTCACATATACGGCGACGCACATCGCGGCGACATTCAGCCCAACGGTGTCTAGCAATGCATCGACGCCCACGATGAAGTCGGGCACCGCGGTGGCATCCTGGCCTCTGCATCCT
>CAUYUJ010012314.1:110000-120000 GCA_963575745.1 Prorocentrum cordatum | reverse complement strand
AGGAAGAAGGCGATCCAACAGAAGCAGAAAGGGGGCCCTCACTCTACTCAGCACCCAGAAGAGGATGAGGCCAGGGAGCGCAGAGGCTCCTCAGGGGGGCCCAGAAACTCCCAACCAAAATAGTCAACGATCAGGCCAACGAGGAAGCTGAAGGTGAAGAGCAACTCCAATCCTTGCCAAAGAAAAATAAGCCGAAGAAGAAACGTAAGCCGTCAAACTCCCAAGGTTGCGTCAAACGACCATACACCTCCCCATCCCCTGCCCCCATCCCATCCCCCTTCACCTACCCCACCCTTCGGTGGCAACTCATGGGAGCCTCCCGTGCCATCTTGTCGGCTCGTGCAAATCGACCCTAATCGACGCTAGTCGACGCTAATCGACGCTAAATCGACGCTAATCACCCCCCCTCCTAGCGCAGGCCCCAGGGCCCTTGCTGTGTAGCGGATCTCTGCTCGCAGCATGCTGCGAGGGGGCCAGCACCGCGAAAAGATGATCTCAACGAATTCTAGAAAGGAGGGGAACGGGTCATGAGGGAAACAGGTCCTGGACCCAAGAACCTTCCTCTGGGACGAAATTCTCATCCCGAATCGTCTTCTGACAGTCCCGGGGCCCTTGGAGGGCACCGAGAGCCCGAACACGCGAAAAACCTCAGGACTCGTTTCCCTTAGGACCCGCTTCCCACATGGCGAGAACTCCCCATCATCCCGTGCCCTTCCGAATGCGGACAAAACTCTCAGCGTTTTCGGCTTGGCACCGCATCGTCAGAGCTATGACTTGTTGTACCACTTTTCAGAAAATGAGCTTGGAACATGTCTTCTGCACTGTCAACCCGTAGATCAAGGATGCGCGAAAAGGATGCAAGCGCCTTGGACGCCCATTTCGAAGCTTTTCGAGCGGGGCGCGGCCAACGAAAGTGACCAAGGATGGACCGAGGAGGCAAGGATGCAAGGGCATCCTTGGGAAGGTTGCCCATCCTCACTATGCGGGTTGACTGTTGGTGCGGGGGGGGGGGGGGGCATGTACTCCCCTCCCCCCCCAAGCCATGAGGGGCAACGATAGGGGGGATAGGCGTAGGGGGGGGTGCATCGACCTGGAATCGGCGATACATCGTCGATAGATCGGCGATAGGCCCCCGACAGGGAACCCGCACCTTCCTAGGCGGGGTGGGGCTATCGGGTCCCTGTCGGGGATCAACGGGCGATTGGGGGCCGATGCACCCCCCCCTTAATGTCTATCCCCCCCCTGTTGACTACCTACCAGACCACCCCAACCCAACCCGAAGACCCGAATTTCGGGTTGGGGGGGTACGGGTTCCATGCGTGTTTTCTCCACGTTCCCCGACCCCCCCACACTGGAAATGGAGGTCAAATTGAGGCCTTCGGGTTGGGTTGGAGTGGTTTGGTGGGTGGTGACCTATCGCTGCCCCTGAAGCCAGCGACCAGGGCCGGGCGCATCCGCTGACGGCAGCTGGCGCCCGGCTCCGGCGAACGGGGCCCCTGCGGTGAGGGGGGAGGGGGGGGACGAGCAGAAGGGCACAGAGGAGGAGGAGGAGGAGGAGGAGGAGGAGGAGGAGGAGGAGGGAGAGGGCGAAGTGGGCGAAGTGCAAAGCGACAGGAGAGTCGCATGGAAGAAAGGAGAGGCCCAAAGACCTCGGCGGGAGGAGGGAGAAAGGGAAGGGGAGGAGGGAAAGCAAGACGGGAGGAATGAGAAAGGAAGAAGGACAGCGGGAGGGGGCAGGGGAGGAGGAAGGGGAAGTTGAGGAGGAGGAGGAGGAGGGGAGGGGGGAGGCTCGGCTAGCTCCCCAGAGCTTTGATCGCCGCGCGACTGTTTCCTCCCGCGAGCGCCTCGCCTGGAGCGCAGTCCCTACGCGCCTACAGGCGATGCGCCGCGCGAATTCGCGAGCTCGGCGGGGCAGCAGGGGCCACCACCGAGCTGCCAGAAAAAGCAACCGGCAGATGCAACGGGATATGCGGCTCCTCCCTCCTCCCTCGCCTAACCTTAGGTCGGGCCTGTCCTCCTACAGGCTAAAAAGTCGTCAAAAAAGACTCCCAAATAATCAAAAAAACATGGGATAAAAACATGTATGCTTGAACAGTCTCCCTGTAGAGGGACATGCCCGACTTAAGCCTAACCCTTTCTTCCCACCTGGTTTTTCCTTGGTCTCCTTCCGTCCACCCGCCCCTCCTCGCCACGCCATGCATCTGACGCGCCCATGGATCATGTGAAGATTCGCAACGGGCGCCGGTGCGGACAAGAAGAGTGAGCCGAATCAATCAACGATATAGAATGCACAAGGGCAACGAAGATCCCTCGAAATGTACCGTCAGATCCTGATTGAATGCTCGAAGGCTCCTCATGATCAGGTGGTGGCGAATCTGGATACGAGACCAGCCAAAGCAACAAGTGTCCCATGTACTCCAGAGACCGCAAATTTGGAAATCAGAAAGTCGCTCCGGTGCCCGTCTGGAAGCTCGTTCAGCTGTACGAGGTGCCTCCCTGCCATGTTCGCGGTCGTCCGCGAATCGATGTTCGAGAACGTATTGCATTGCCCTGGTACAAAGACAGAGCGGCCAAGCAGGTCGAGCATTGCAACGTCACGCTTCGTAGACAAGGGTGCAAGCTTGAGTGCCAAGACAGTCCCCTCTTCGCTTACTTGCCTCGGGAGCCTTGGTCATCTTGCCTTGGACACGGTCCGAAACCTCAACAGCAGACCAGCATGCCGAGAAGACAGCTACAACTTGCGATTTACACCGGATGCCAAAGGGCCGATTGGACACCGGTCGGGCCCCCGAATTCCCCCTCAAGTCTAACTGGCAGCACGTCGCCAGGCTGAGAACCGATTCAGTTATTGTAAATTTCGTGCCAACGTGTCTCCTTACCCCACAATTTGAAATCCTGTTGGCGAACGCCCATGGCAGGGATGGTTGCCGGCATCAGCTCTGCACACCCGGAGCGCACTGATATTCGCCGACACCTTGGGTGGGTTCTCCGCGAGCGAGGTCGTTGCCCGTCCGAAAGCCATCCCTGGAGATATTGGATGGGTTTGGGGAACTGGGGATCAAAGGTGCCTAGGGTGCCCAGGGGATCAGCTAGATTCCAGACGCTCCACGACGGCTCCAACACGCTGCAAGATTGCGCAAGATTGTCAAACATCGCATCTACTGGCCCCCCAACATGTGTCCAAGAGGCCTCAAAGCCGCTGGGCTCCCTCTGGATGGTAAAAAAAATGCCCAAGAGGTCTCAAGAGGGCCCCAAGACGTCACCACGTGGACTAGAGGCGCCCTGAGGACGTCCCCAAGACACCAACATATGTTCTATCCAGGGACCCAAGACGCCTCAGGACGGCCCAAGACAAGAGGGCCTCAAGACGGCGAAAGATGGGCCAGTATGGTCCCAAGAGACCCCCAAGACGGCCCAGAGTCCTCAAGGGGGCCTAAATGTTTCCAAGAGCCTCGCAAGACAGCCCCGAATATGGCTCCAAGACGCCCCAAAGAGAGCACGAGCATGGCTCCAAGGGGGTTCACAAAACGTCCCTAAAAGTCTCGAGATCCCCAAGACGGCCCAGGGACCCAGCGAGAAGAGAATACATACGAGAAAGAGGGGAGACTGGAATTGCCCAGCTGCCCTGGTGCGCGAACGGCGCGACGCGACCGAGAGGAGGGGACGAGACCACGAACGAGAAAACAACGAGTCGAGAAAGCGAGCCCCACAGATCTCTGGTGTCCTCCCCGAGCGCATGCACGCAGAAGGAGAGTCGAAGTACTTCCACCACCAGCCGAGTTCTTCGGGCCCACTTGGTACCCACCCCTCGGCGACTGGCATCCCAGCCTGACCTCGGCGCTTCATGAGCGCACCCGGCCTTTCTAGCCTAACCCTGGGGCAACAAGAACTAGATGAGCGGCGAGTGCATCGCGCCCTGCATACACTGTCGTGCCAGCCCACTGCATCGGCTTACTTCTGCCCCACCGGAGCGCAAGGAAACCTGGCTGGGATGCGAACACACAAATCCACCAGAGTCGTGGCCCAAAGTGTGCTCGTGGCGGCTGCGTGGTGGAAGTAGCCTCTCTCTCTCGATGGATTAATTCCTAGGGGCGCTCACCCGCTGGCCGTCGAGAAGCCCGCTGGCACCTCGCAGCCCCCTCTCGCTATGCAGCCCCCTCCCCTCCTCCCAGTCGATAAGCACCACTGCTGATGCTGCTGCGGCCGCCTCTCATGAGCTCACGCTTTTTCACTCTGCTACTGCACTGTTCCCCCCGCCTCCTCCCCCGTTCCACACCGTCCCCACCGTCCCCCCCCCGCCCACCTCGCCTCCCATTCCACCGTCTGTCCCCTCGCCTCCCCTCCTCTCACCTCGCCTCCCCTCCCCTCACCGCCATGCCCCTCTCCACCCCCTCTCCCACCGCCCCCATCCCTCATCCCTGCCCCTCCCGCCCTGCTTGTTCCTCCTCCCTCCTGCCGTCGTGGCAAGACCAAGACCCGCCCGTGGCACGGAAGTGGAAGGGCGAGGATTCGGGACGATCGAAATGGGTACGGAAAGAATGGGCACAAGGACCGACAGCATGTCCTGTTCATGTGCAAGAGGACGCGCTGTCGATGCCGCCGAGGGCCTCGCCCACTTGAGAGAGAAGGCCGCCTGCCCAACAGCGGCCACTGTCGGTCTTTGACAGCACTTGCTGTTGGGCATCGTACCCATGTTGTCCGTACCCACTCCGGGCGCCCAAGAGGATGGTCTGCCGGGCAGCGAAGGGGCCTACCTCCCCGCCTCCCTCCCAAACGCTCCCTGTCTCGGCCCTCGTCCTCCCGCCTCTGCTCCGGCTCCAGCTCCCGCTCCCGCTCCCGCCCCTGGCGGGGCGCCAGGACGCGCTGAACCCATTGTTTTAGACGTTGACCAAACATGAAGACTGCGCTTGTTGCGTTCTATAAGAGAAAATATGCCGCGGACGGGTGCAGCGAAGGTCAGGCACAGAGAAAGGCAAAGTGCTAAACCAGCCGCCCCATCTCCCTTCCCCATCCTACCGTATCCCACCTCCCTCCTCCCTCCATGCTGCTCATTGCCCGGTTCCTGTTCCCGCTTCTGGCCGCGACTACAGCATTTTGTATTGGCCACTCCCGTCTTTGTAAGCCGCCTCGACGCATCGTTGCGATGATACTCCCTCCATGATTCAGTAGATGTTCGTGATGGCGCCGCCCTCATACTCAACGGCCTGTGTATCCCATGATTCATATATATACATATACATATACATATACATATACATATACATATACATATACATATACATATATGCACACACACCAAAACCACGCGGGAGTTTCGCGCTTAGTTTCTGGTGGGCACCCAGTCTGAGAAGACTATACTTATGGGATGCTCACAGGTGCGCCGTCCTCGTGACCGCCCTTCTTGGCGGGGGACAGCGCCCCAGAACTCAGGGAGGTGGTCAGAACGCGTTCCACCAGGCCGCCCCCCCGTGACCGATCGTCGCGGCAGGGGGTGCGGCCTGGGGAACGCGAAACAGCGGCAGCCACACACAATGGCCGCGGGCCTCCCCCTTTCGTCCTACCTCCTCCCTCCTTTCCTCCCCCTCCCCCTCCTCCTCCTCCTCCCTCTCCTCCTCCTCCTCCTCCTCTCCTTCTCCTCCTCCTCCTCTTCCTCCTCCTCCTCCTCCTGCTCCTCCTCTCCTCCTCCTCCTCCTCCTCCTCCTCCTCCCCCTCCTCCTCCTCCTCCTCCTCCTCCTCCTCCTCCTCGTCGTCCTCCCGATGACTCCTCCTCCTTAGCCCTTGCCTCGGGTGTGGGTCAGAGGCCGATTGGATGCATGCCACGTTCTCTTGGGATGCCTCACGCGTGCCTCCTGGAAGGAATTCTGAAATCCCTCAGGGCCTCGCTTGGGTCTCCTCGGGGGGGGGGTCTTGAGGCCGTTTGGGGGCCTTCTGGCGGCCTCGAAAATAATCTCGGGGCGAAGGCTCGATATGACACTTCGCGCTCCCCTTCCTGAGCCTGTCTTGGGGCCCTCTTCGGACTCTCCTGGGCCGTCTTGAGGGCCTCCTGGGCCGCCTTGCGGCCCTCTTGGGCCGTCTTGGGCCCGCTTGGGGAGCCTATTGGGCCGTCTTGGGGCGATCTTGGAGGCCTCTTGGGCCGTCTTGGAGCGTCGGAGAGCCGAAACAGCGAGAACACCAAAATGATTCAAACACGACATGCGCATATATGAATGTTGTCTCTTTTGGGTCCATCTGCTCTTGGAGACCTCTTTGGGGTGTTTCCGAAGCCCCTTGGGTCGTCTGGAGGCCATTCTGGGCGTATGGAGCGATCGTTCGGCGACTGTGTGCCCTCCTGGACCGTCTGGGCGAGAGGGGCCGAAGGCCATGAGATGTGTGTATGTGTAATATGCATACATATATACATACCTACACACAATCATACAAACATACAAACATACATACATACATACATACATACCTACATACATACATACATACATGCATACATACATGCAAACAGACATACAGACAGACAGACAGGCAGGCATACAGACAGACATGCACACAGATATGCGCACATACATGCACACATACATACATACATACATACATACATACATACATACATACATACATACATACATACATACACACACATACATGCACACATACAGACAGACAGACAGACAGACAGACAGACATGTGTTTGCCTGCATGTATGTGTAAAGATAGGGGTGTGTGTGTGTGTGTGCATAAATGTACGTGTTGTTGCGTATGTATAGGTAGATGTGTATGTAAATGTATGTGCGCACGTGCATGTACATGTACGAAAGAGCGCGTTCAGTGGTCGCTCGGAAGGGGGGGGGGACCGGGCCCCCCCCCGCCCCTTGATGGAGGGGAAAGGGGGGGCTCGAACCCCCCGGCCCGTCTCCCCCCTCCCGTGACGGAGGAGGGGTTCGAACCCCCCCCCCGCCCCCCCCCATCCCCTACTTTTCCTCTCTCCCTCTCCTCGGCTGGCGGCGGCGGCGGCGGGGACGACGATTTCCTTTTCTGGGCAAGCGCCGGCGCCTGCGGCGGCCGGCGGCGGCGGCGGGGAGCGTCGACGAGGACGGTGGTTGTGGTGGTGGCGGTGGTGGTGGTGGTGGTGGTGGTGGGTTGTGGTGGTGGTGGTGGTGGTGGCGGTGGTGGTGGTGGCGGTAATGGTGGTTGTGGTGGTGGTGGTGTGGTGATTTGTTGGGGTGGTGGTGGTGTTATGGTGGTGGGTGGTGGTGGTGTGGTGGTAGTGTGGTGGTGGTTTGTGGTGGTGGTGGTGGTGGGTTGTTGTGGTGGTGGTGGTTTGGTGGTTGTGGTGGTGGTGGCTGTGGTGGTGGTGGTTGTGGTGGGTTGGTGGTGGTGGTGGTTTGTGGAGGTGGTGCTGGTGGTGGTGGTGGCGGTGGTGGTGGTGGTGTGGTGGTTTGTGGTGGTGGTGAGATGTGCTGCTGGTAGTGGTGGTTGTTGTAGCGGTGGTGGTGATGGTGGCGTGGTAGATTGTGGTGGTGGTGTGGTGGTGGTAGTGGTGGGTTTTGTGGTGGTGGTGGTGGTGGTGATGAGTTGTGGTGGTGGTGGTTGTGGTGGAGGTGGCTGTGGTGGTGGTGGTGGTTGTGGTGGGTTGGTGGTAGTGGTGGGTTGAGGCGGTGGTGGTGGTAGTGGTGGTGGTGGTGGTAGTGGTGGTTATCGTCGCTGCGTCCCCGCCGTCGCCGGCGCCAGCGCCGGCGCTGCTGGCCGCCGCCAGCGCCGGCGCCGGCGCCAGGAAGGAGTGTTTGAACCCCCCCCCTCGGCGCCAGGGGAGAGGGGGGCTTTGAACCCCCCCCCCCCCTCCTGGGCTGCCTCTGGTCATCGTCGCTGCGTTCCCGCCATCGGCGCTGCTGGCCGCCGCCCGCCACCGCCGCGGGGGGGGGTTCAAACCCCCCCCCTGAGAGGAGGGGGGGGGTTCGGGGGGGGGGGGGGTTCGGGAGAGAGGAGTTTGGGAGGGAGGGGAGACCCCCTGGTTTTGCTCGACTGCGACGAGTGGTGGTGGGGGGGGCCCACCCCGCGGTTCGGAACGCGCCGCCGAATGTTCCCAAGGCACGCGCCCGTGAAACGCGTTCTCTCACATGTACGCATGCATGTACATGTACATGTATACGTGCATGTGTTCATTCATACGTATATGCGTATACATGTATCAAATGTAGACCTGCATATGTATATGCATAATGTGCATGTGTGTACATATATGTGTATATATAGATGTGTGTGTGTATGTATGCATGCATGTGTACATGAATATGTACATGTGTATGGCATGAGTATATGTGTATAGTATAAGTGTATACCTGCATGTCCATGTAGATGTACATGTAAATGTATGAGAACATACACATGTAAGCGTATATGTGTGAATGTAGGTGTGCGTATGTGTGTAAATGCGTGTATGTCCATGCATATGGATATATAGCTCATATGTGGATGTGCATATGTATATGTAGATGCACCTGTGCATATACGTGTACATGTATACGGGTATGTAAAAGGATATGCACATGCATATGTTGATGTAGATGACCGTGTGCACATCTGTATGTAAATGTGTATGTTGATGGACACACACATATGTAGATGAACATGGATGGTACGTATACGTGTATGGATACATGTATGCAGATGTAGATGTATATGTGTAGATATGAACATATGCATGTGGATGTTCAAAGGCATATGTAAATGTAAGCGTTAACGTATGCGTATGCATATGTATATGCGTGTGTGGATGTATACGCATATGCAGGTGAATGTGTGTATATGTGTTTGTGTATGTGTATATGCATTTGCGTGTATATATACATGATTGTGTATATGTATAGGTGCTTGCATAACGTACATATACATATACACACACAGATAGTATAGATATGGACTGGTAGTACCAATGGACTAACCAATCACTGGATTCACTCTTGACAGTATCTACAATCCCGGGCTACCCTTCACAATTCACATTCTACAGTATATGCATTCAGTACATCGGGCGTTCTGATGTTGTTCTGCTGCCAACTGTCAAACTGCTCTCCCTCATGGGCCATGGCGGCAATGATTGCCTTCAACGAAATTATTCTGCACGGCCTTCGGTAATCCGCCATCGTGCCAGAGGCACTGGACGCCTATGGGCGCCGCGTGGGCGCCCAATGTGCTGGGCAAATTTTCCGAGGTTTCGCCTTGCGGATGACCGTGGGTGCCTCGTGGCCGCCCCGTGCGCTGGTTGGGTCTGCCGGGATTCCGCCCCGTGCGCGGCCGTGGAGGCCTCGTGGGCGCCTCGCGCGCCGCTTGCACTACATTGCTTGCATCACGGCCTACAAAACGTCGCCTACACCGCGACTCTTACACCACATAGCTCGTGCCAGTGAGTTTCCCTCACATAGCTTCCAACACGCAGCTTGCACCACACATAGCTTGCACCACGTTGCACCAGACAGCATTCACCACACATGGATCGCTCCGACCTGCTTGAAGCGCGCATAGCTTTCACCACATAACGCGCACAAGAAAGATTACACATCCAGGGTGCAAGAGATAACTGTTTGGGGCTCGCATTGGCAACCATGTTTAAGCCTTTTTGGGGCTGCGATCTCCTCCTCCTCCTCCTCCTCCTCCTCCTCCTCCTCCCCCTCTTCCTGCTCCTCCTCCTCCCCCTCCTCCTCCTCCTCCCCCTCCTCCTCCTACTGCTGCCCTTCCGACCCTGGGGGGCCTCGGAGGGCGCCATCAGCCGACCAGAGTCCAAGAGCACGCGCGCAACGTCCACGCTGGGGCGAGGGGGGCCGAGCAACTGCGCGTCGACGGCGGTGAAGGCTTCCAGCTCCTCCTTCCCCAAGGGCGGGAGAGGGAAATCTCCTTCTTTCCACCCCTGTAGAAGAGAAGGATAATGAGCGGTACATCTCTACCTGTATCTCTATTCATCTATATATATATATATATACACACCTATGTGTATATATCTAAATAAATGTGC
>CAUYUJ010012314.1:52500-105000 GCA_963575745.1 Prorocentrum cordatum | reverse complement strand
GTATGGACCATATGTTTGTGAACTTTGATTTCGCGGCGGCGGACAAACTTGCCCGAGACTTGCTCCAGTGGGTCCGAGACCAAGGAAAACCAGCTGCCCAAACGTCATGAGTTCCTTCCGGAAGTATGCAAAGGGAAAGCCGCACATGGTAAGCTCATACGTATCTTGAGAATCTCTGGATAAGCGCCACAGCTCTCCTGTGTTAATGGGTCCTCGTTTTGAATAGAGCGCGGCTGCTCCTCTCTTCCATGATCCTGCCTCCTCCCGCCGTCCCTCCTTCTGCCTCCTACGCCTCCTACTGCTCAACTGCCGGCACCCTCTTGAGCCCGTCTGGTTTCAAGCAGAGTGCGGTCTTGTCCAGATCCAAACTATGACTCCCCTGCCTGGGTGGTCCCGACTGCGCAGCTGCCCTCACGTTCGTGAGAAGGTGGAGGGTCCAGCGGAGTGTGGTCGCAGTATGATCCGAACTGTTACTCCCCTCCCATGTGGAGAGGAGGCGGGAGGACAACTTCGCAACTGCCCTCATGTTTGCGAGCGTGTGGGTGGTCCAGCGGAGTGCGGTCCTACGCAGCCCTGAACGATGGCATCCCTCCCTGGGCGCTGCCAAATTCGCAAATGTCAGCACTTGTGCGAGCTTCTGCAGTGTCCAGCGGTATGCGGTCCTGCCCAGATCCAAACTCTTGCTCCCCTCTTTGGGCGCTCCCAACTGCGCAAGTGTCTGCACTTCCGTGAGCTCCTGGGAGGTCAAGCGGAGACCCAAACTATTACTCCCCTCCCTGAGTGGAGCCAGCTGCAAAACTGTCGGCGCTTTCGTGAGCTCGTGTACGGCGTAAGGGGTCTGGCCTTACTGAATGTCCAGCTCCAAGCTATTGCTCCCCTCCCTGAGTAGTGCCAACGGCGCAACTGCCCCCACGTGTGTGAGCGTGTGGGGGTCCAGCACAATGCAGTATTATTCCCACCCAGGCCATTACTCCCCTCGCTGGGCGCTAGCTACACAACTGTCGGCACTCTGGTGAGCTTGCGGGGAGTCCAGAGAAATGCAGTCCTAGTCTGATCCAAAGTAATGCTCCCATCACTGAGTGGTGCGACCTGCTCAACTGCCGTCTCTTTGCAGTCTGGTTCTGACCCAAGCAAAAACTACTCCCCGCCCATGCAGGTACCATGCGTCTTGGGTGGGTGGGTACGCCCCCGGGTAATAGCCTCTTGGGGGCCTCATGCGAGTCCGCCAGGGGCCGTCTTGAGTCGTCTTGTCCGCCAACGAGGCCGTCGTGAGGCCTTGGGGACATCTGGGGCCGACTGGGACGCTGTCGTGCCGTGTCTCATCTCGTCTGGTCTGCCAGTGTCTTGCCTCGTCTGGCCTTGCCTGGTGTGTGTGCTGGCCTCGCCGTCGCCATTCTCGAGGCGAAGGCACGCCAGTCGCGTCACCAGCGGGGAGTGAGGTCCACCAGCCCTGCCAGGAGAGGCCCACTCCCCAGAGGTCAGGACGGGAAGAGCTCGTGAGCGGGCAGGGCGCTCAGGGTGGCCTCGGAGGGCTCCAAGAAGGCCCAAACTGTCCAAGATGGTCCCCAAGAACGCGCAAAGATGATCCAACTCCGTTCAGGATGGCCTCTGGCGCGCCTCAAGACGGCCCAGCCCGAGGTGGCCACGGAGCCTCCCAAGGATGCTGGGAAGACGACCGCAAAACTCCGTGGGAGTGTAGCAGGGAGAGAGAGAGAGAGAGAGAGAGAGAGAGAGAAAAAAAAGGATATATATATATATATATATACACACATATATATATATATAAGAAAAACAACAAAAACAAAGAGAGAGAGAGAGAGACCAAAAAAACAACAAAGAAACAATAAACAAACAAAAACAGGCCCAACGAAGATGGGACAGACTCTGACGATATCGCCTGTCTGGAACCCTCCAGGGGTGCGTCCTGACCAGAGCCCGAGGCGAATCCAGCCATTGCGACGAGGGCCCCCCGGGAGGCCCAAAAAGGCGAAAACGATGGACCGATGTCAGTATCGGTACGCCTGTCTTCGGGATCCTACCGACCCAGGTCGATGCAAGCCCTGGTCAATCGGGCTTTGCAAGATCCTGCAAAATCATCCTGCAAGATCCTGCAGGATCCTGCACGCCAGCCCGGGTCAATGCAACCCTGGCTCTGCAAGATCCTGCAAAATCCGGCGCTCTGTCTGACCCCCGTTTGCACTGGCCCCCGTCTCTACCAGCTCGACGTCTCCTCTGAATGCAAAACCCAGCGTTCGACCGCAGAGGGCGCAGACTCGAGCAGCGCCGAAGGCCTATGGCCGCCCGCAGCGCAGCGCCCCGGTCGTCCGTGCTGGCGGAGCGCTGGAACCTGCCAGCCACGAGGACCTGGAGGAAGGAGGAGGAGGAGGAAGAGGAGGAGGAGGAGGAGGACTTACTGACATTCCTCATCCTCCTCCTTCTCCTCTTCTTCCTTCTCCTCCTCCTCCTCATCTTCCTCCTCCTCCTCATCCTCCTCTTCCTCCTCCTCCTCCTCCTCCTTCTCCTCCTCCTCCTCCTCCTCCTCCGCCTCCTCCTCCTCCTCCTCCTCCTCCTCCTCCTCCTCCTCCTCCTCCTCCTCCTCCCCGTCCTCCCCGTCCTCCCCCTCCTCCTGCCCGTCCTTCTCCTCCTCCTCCCCCCCCCGATGAGGCTGGCGGAGGCGGAGGAGGAGGTGCTGACGTTCCTTCTCTGCTGGTAACATGCGACCTGAGTCTCGGGAGGAGGAGGAGGAGGAGGAGGAGGAGGAGGAGGAGGAGGAGGGGTGGGAAGGATACGAAGGGGAGAGGGGGAAGGGGAGGGGGAAGGGGAGGAGGAAGGGGAGGATGGATTGGTTGACGCTGTTGGTAAGAAAAACAAGGAGGAACCGTCGTCGTCGTTCTTCGTCGGCGGCGTTGTGAAGGGGACGCCATCTTTTGTCTTCACGGCAACGAAGACAATGATGACCACGGCCTCGAACAGTGCGCATGTCCACAGAACAAGTTTATCGCAACGTGGTAAGGGTCAGAGCATACAACCGTCCAGGCGCCGTATGCAAGACCATTTCTGCAGAGTGTTCGACCATCAGTCTCTGCGTGCGTCTTCAAAAACGATGAAAAGGCGAATGCCGAAACGGACGCGTGAAACGCAAGGAGGGGGAGACGGAGGAGGAAAACGAGGGGTAGGCGACGAAGAGGAGACGAGAAACCCGCGGTCGATCTCTGTGGAGCCAGGCTGCCGCGCACTTCCCCGAAAAACATGTGTCTGCGTGCCTCGTCGCGGTTCGCGGCTCGCCGATTCGGACGTGAGCGTGCAGAAGGGCATCAAGAGGTTGCAGAGGGTGCTCAGTTGTCGTATCCCCTGTCGCTGGCAGCTCAGGCGGATCCGAAACTCCATCCGAGGTGCCTAACGTATATGTATGTATGTATGTATGTATGTATGTATGTATGTATGTATGTATGTATGTATGTATGTATGTATGTATGTATGTATGTATGTAAACATAAATATAGAGGTATGTGTATGTTAGCGTTCTACTCGCAGAGTAACTACTCGCCGATGGCCTGGATCCGACGCGGGGGATCTACGATAGATTACATCGGAGCATGCCTGTGTTTTCCGCACGTTGGCGAGCGGGCACTCTGCGAATAGTGGAACGCGTTCGGCGATGTGTATCTGAACGTAGGTGTAGGTATACGCGCCGCTGTATCCTGAAGACCACGTTCATTCCTAGGGGTTCGCACCTGTCCTGAGAAGATGTTGGACGGATAAGCAGAAAATTCGCCTGGTGGGCGGCCCTGTGCGCTTCGTGGTCGCCCCGCGTGCCGGCCAAGCCCGCCGAGATCTCGCCCGGTGGGCGGCCGTGGGCGCGCCCGGTGGGCGCTCCGTGCGCTGGCCGGGTCTGCCGGAGGTGCGCCTGGTGGGTGGCCGTGGGCGCCTCGTGGGCGCCTCGCGCTGCTTCGCTTACGCTACACCGTGTGCGACGCATGCGATGACACCACGCCTCTCGCACCTGACAGCCTACTGCTACCACACACTCTTGACGTCGCAGCGCGGCAGAGGCAGTCCGCACGCGCCCTCGGGCGAGCCGGGTGACGGCATCGCACCTACCACCACACCTGGATTGTACAACACTGCTTGCAGCGCGGCACAGCTTGCATCACATAGCGCGCACCACATCGCTTGGGCACAGAGTGCAAGAGCTCACTGCTTGGGGGGCGGGACGAGTTGGCGAACATCTGGCACTGTGCCTGCACGGAGTGGGCGTGTTAACATGCTCCCCTGGTGTCTGATAAGGGTTCTTCAGTGCATTCTAGGGCCGACCCCCACCTCCTTCAGCGTCCAGGGGGAGTGACGTCCTCAACGGTTTGAACTAGTCAGACGGTATTTCTTGCAATGGACCGCCTCCTGCAATGAAGATAAACTCTTGCAAGGGCGTGTGAAGGGTGAACTTGGAGAGAGGGTGGATTGCAACACCGTTGATACGTCTAGGGATTACACTTGTCCTCCTCCTCCTTTTCCTCATCATCATCAGCATATCATCAGCATCAGCATCAGCATCAGCATCAGCATCAGCATCAGCATCAGCATCAGCATCAGCATCATCATCATCATCATCATCATCATCATCATCATCATCATCATCATCCTCATCCTCATCATCATCATCATCATCATCATCATCATCCTCATCCTCATCATCATCATCATCGTCATCGTCATCGTCATCGTCATCGTCATCATCATCATCACTGTATCCCCTACCCGTCCCTCTCCCCTCCCTCTCCCCATATCCCTCTCACTATCCCCTCATTCCGTTTGCCTCTTCCTCGACCTCCTGCCGCTGCCTCATCTTCCTCCTCTTCCTCTTCCTCTTCCTCCACCTCCTCCTCCTCCTCCTCCTCCTCCTCCTCCTCCTCCTCATACCCCCTCCCCTCGCGTTCCTCCCCTTCACCTCATCCCGCCTCATCCTCTGCCCCCACCTCCTCGCCCCCGTCCTCCTCATCCTCAGATTCATCGGATCAGCATGGTTATCATCATGGTTTTCGCCACGACCATCAACATTCCCCCCCATCATTATCATCACTACCGCCAAACTCATCACCATCAACACCATCACCATCAAGACCATCACCAACATCGCCACCATCTTCCTCAGCGTCATATATCGTTCCTGTTCTCTTCAACTTTCATCATCATGGCCATCGTCATCCTCGCCATCATCCTCATCCTCATCCTCATCCCCACCATCATCATCATCATCATCATCATCATCATCATCATCATCATCATCATCATGATCATCATCAGCATCATCATCACCATCATCATCATCACCATCATCATCGTCATCATCAGCCTCATCAGTTTCATCACCGTCATCAGCATCAGTATCATCAGCGTCATCCTCATCATCAGCAGCATCAACATCGTCATCATCATCATCCTCATCATCATCATCATCATCAGCACCGTCATCGTCAACTGCATCAGCATCACCGTCCACATCAGCATCATCCTCATCATCGTCATCAGCATCATTAGCATCATCAACATCATCATCATCATCATCATCATCATCATCATCATCATCATCATCATCATCATCATCATCCGCATCCGCGTCCGCATCCGCATCGTCATCCTCTCCCGCATCATCGTCATCGACAGCATCATCGACAACAAAAGCATCATCCTCGTCAGCAACAGTATCATCAGCGTCATCAGGATCTCCACCATCCTCACCAGTTCCAGCATCAGCATCATGAGCATCATCATCATCATCATCGACATTATCACCATCAGCATCCTCGCCATCATCATCAGCCTGGTCAGCCTTCGTGTTGATCCTGATCATCATCCTCATCCTCATCCTCATTATCATCCTCATCATCATCAGCATCATCGTCATCATCGTTGGCGACATCGTCATGATCATCAGCATCATCATCACCACCAGCATCATCCTCATCATCGTCGTCGTCAACCTCATCATTATTATCATCACCATCATCACGTCATCGTCATCGTCACCGTCATCAGCAGCAGCATCAGCATCAGCATCAGCATCATCCGTATCATCATCATCATCGTCATCATCATCATCAACATCATCATCATCTTCTTCTTCTTCTTCTTCATCATCATCATCATCATCATCATCATCATCATCATCATCATCATCATCATCATCATCCACATCCACATCCTCATCCACATCCTCTTCCTCATCCTCATCCTCATCCTCATCCTCATCCTCCTTATTCTCGTCATAAGCATCATCATCATCATCATCATCATCATCATCATCATCATCATCATCATCATCATCATCATCATCATCATCATCATCATCATCATCATCCTCGAACTTCTCATCAGCGTGCCCTGCCACGTACTCCATCTCTTGCCTTCCCGTCTGCCCAGCCTCCCCGCCCTCCTCCTCCTGCCTGCCCCTGCTCCCTCGCCCCTCCCTCCCCCATCCCCCCTGCCACAGACGCGCCTTCTGCTCCACGCCCAGCTTCTCCGCGCACCTGCCGCAGGAGGCACGCGATCGCGGGAGAGCGGGCGGGGTGGGGAGGGAGCCGTGGCCCCCGGCCACAGCCTCGCGCGCTCGCCCACCCCTCCCCGTCTACTCCCCGTTGCGCTTTGGGATCAACAGCTTGCAGTGGAGGCCCGACCACCAGAAGCCTCCCACGAAAAACCAAGCCCTGGAGCCCCAGGACGCCCCTTGATCTTTGGCGTGGAAACGTCACGCCTTCCATGGCAAAACCGTCGGAATCCAATGCACCCAGGGTACCCTGGAGGCGAGCAGGGTGTTTCTTGGCATGGGCCTCCACTGTACTCGTCCCCCCTCCGAGCTCCGCGGTGGCCAGCGTGGGGAAAGCGGTCCTCCTGGAGGCGGGGGCCGTGGAGCTTTTTTCCGGGGACTGGCTTCTCGTGCTGAATCATCTTGTGGACGGCCCCAGGGCCGTCCAAAAAGCGCCCCGGGAGACCACAAATGGCGAACAACCTCGGGACACCTTTCCCTCAAGACCGCTCGTCTTCATGGCGACTCCTCCAAACTACGCGGCCTTCGGAGGGCAACCAGAACTACCCGGTCGAGCCGACCGGGTTGCGCTTCTGAAGCGCGCGCCTCTGCTCGATGTGCCTCTCCACTGGCGAGTCGGACAGCAGCCGCACCACCCGCACCTCGGCGCCCAGCCCTTCTTCCTATCCTTCGTCTCCTACTCCTCATTGGTGATCCGCCTCCCCCTCCTTCCCAGATACCCGTCGGCTCACAATCATCGGGACGGTCGGCTTCCGCTGCTCTTAGCCTCTGTATGCTGGCTTCGGGCCCCAAAGTCCATGCCATAAAAAAAGACTCAGAAAGGTTCGGGCCCATACTTCAACAGAACTCTAGTCGCCCGATGTCTGGGTCCTCCTCTTCCTCCTCCTCATCCTCCTCTTTCTCCTCGTCCTCATCCTTCCTCCTACCCCCCGCCCATGTTTCCCCTTCTCCCCCTCTTCCTCCTCGGCGGCCCGTTCCCTTCATCGACCCTCCCTTTATCCTGCCCCGCTGACGTGCGTGATTCGCGCGCTGGCGCGAGAGGAGAAAAACCCTGCCCGTGAGGAGGCCGACCCGCCGCCACCTGGCAGACCTCGCGCGACTAACCAAAAAGGAACCCCTAACCCTTTGGGAGGCGACCTGAGCTAGGAGGGCCAAAAACATCAAGGATAGGGTGTCTTTTCGGCAGATGTATCAGACCAAACCGACCAGCCTTATTATCCCTAATGCGACGACGGGGACCTCAGTGAGGCCGCGTCTTCATCACATTCTTAGGATTAGGGGTTCGTTCGTGCTCGATGATCGCGGACCAGAGTGGAAACGGAAGAGGAGGAGTAGAGGAAAAGAGGAGCACGACGACGACGACGAGGCCGTGGGAAGGCGGGCCACCAAGCAGCGACACCAAGGCTCGCCCTCGCGGCCCCCCGTGCATGGCCGCGGACGCCTAGGGGAACCCGTCACACATCCGCACCGATGCTGGCCGGGCAGGATCCTGGCAGGTCGGCGGAGACGCCTCCCACCCTAGACGGACTGGCTGGAGAAGCGTACCTATAGAGGCCTCCTAGATGGGGTTCGAGTAGATGGGGTCGGAGGAGCGCGCCGCATCGCCGATACATCGGCGACGCATCGGCGATGCATCGGCGAGCGATGCATTGGAGATGCACTGACGACGTCGGCGATGCATCGGCGACGTCCGCGTGAAGAATGTCGGGCTCCACATCGAACCGCATTGCCGAACATCGCCGATGCATCGGCGATGCGGTGCGATCTCCTCTTCCTCCTCCTCCGCCTCCTCCTCTCCCTCTCCCTCTCCCTCCTCCCTCCTCTCCTCCTCCTCTCCTCCTCCTCCTCCTTCTCCTCCTCCTTCTCCTCCCTCCTCCTCTCCCTCCTCTTCTCCCTTCTCCCCCTGCTTCTCCCTCCTGTTACCCCCTCCTCACCCCCTGCTCCCTAACCCCATCTTCCTCCTCTCCCCCTGCTGGCGCGGGCCCATAATGGGGCCCCGTCGCGGCCCCACCCCGTGGCGGGGGGGGGGGGGCCCTGCCTGTTTTCCTGGGGAGGGGGGGCCCTGTCGCGGGCCCACGGAGCGGCCAGTCTCAGCCGCCCTGAGATTGTAAGTGTACTCTCCGAAGGGCCCCCCCCCCCTGAAGGCTTTGTGGCTGACCACAGAGCCTCTCTCTGCTTCCCCAATTAGGCCTGCCTCAGGGGTTCTGACTTGGTGAAAGGCTGGTGCCTCGGGGGCCTACTATGCCCGTTCCCCAGAAAATTCCTCGGGTTCCCCAAAGTCCCCGGGTTCATCGAGTTCCCCGGGTTCCTCGATGTCCCCGGGCTTCCCGGTTCAAGCAACGCCAAGCAATGCCAAGCAAAGCCAAGCAGTGCCAAGCAGTGCCAAGCAACGCCAAGCGACGCCACGCAATGCCAAGCACTGCACCCATGCAATAAGAAGCTCTCCCCTAGCTGGGGTCGCGCCGGGTTCATAGCTCCCTTCGGTGGCGCCCGATCCCCCTGCCAGCGCGCCTCCCGCGTCTGGCCCACGCGGTGGGCTCGGGCGACCGCCTGCTTGTCGTTCTGCGGGTTCCAGTCGAGGTCGAACAGGATCACCGTGTCGGCCGCCTGCGGGCGCCCGACGCCCAAGGCGGGGGGGGAGGAAGGGAGAGGAAGAGCGGAGGAGAGAGGAGCAAGCCAGCCCAGTGAACTCCGCCGAAGAGACGAGAAGGCCACGAGTCAAACAAAAAACACCGGGCAATACTCTCGCCCTTTCGGGCTTCCGACGCTCCAAGACGGATTAACAGGCCCCCAAGATCGCCCCAAGACGGCCCAAAAGGCCCCCAAGCAGACGACCCAAGAGGACTCCAAGGCAGTCCAAGAAGCCCCCAAGATGGCCCAAGAAGCCACCAAAAGGGCCCCACAGGGTTCTAAAAAGGAGAATTCGAACTGATATTTCGCGCCCTCCGCCCACAGAGGATCCCCGAGACCGCGATCAGGCCACCAAGAGGCCCCCCAAAGCCGCAGGAGGCCCCCAAGAGATCCAAAACCAGCCCCATGAAGACCCCAAGACGGCCCCCGAAGGCCCCAGGGCGCCCCAAAGCCGCCTCCACGCGGCTCCCAAGAGGCCTCCCCAGAGGTCCCCACGGGCATCCAAGAGACCTCGAACCTACAACCCAAGCACGGTGCGGGATGGACCTGACGCCACTAAGCCCGCCGCTCCCTGCTGCTTGCTTTTTCAAAGTCGGCGGCGCAGAGATTCCTCAGGCGCAGGCAGCAGATGGAGATGCGAATTGTTGAGGCAACTACTGGGAGATCGTCGTCGGAAGGACTAAGGAGAATTAGGCCCCTTTGGGGGGCTGGTGCGCCAGACTAGGCCACGGATCCAGCGGGATTAAGCGGGATTCAGCCGGAGTAAGCCAGCTTGAGCGGGATTAAGCCGGATTAAGCTGGATTTCGGACCAGGGCAAAATCAGAATTTGACCTCCCAGAAGTTGCATCCGAAGAATTACAAACGAACTTTGTCGATAGCGCGGCGACCTGTTGCTTGCCACAGGGGTGTACGGCGTGCTGGATGCTTCGTTGTCTGAATCCTGCTGAAAGGTTTTCACAGGGGGGCCTCGGCCGATCCCACTGGCCGCACGGGCGAGGTGGGAGGCAAGGGTTTTTCCCCTCTTGGTGGCCCGAAGAGGATCCAAGATGGCCGCCAAGACGGCCAAGAAAGCCTCCAAGACGGCCAAAATGGCGCCAGGAGAGCCCAAGACTGCCCCAAGACGCTTCGCAGAAGGCAAAGATGGCCCCAAGGCATCCCAAGATGCCCTCCAGACGGCCCGAGAGGCCCCCGAGACGCCCCAAGACGGCCCCAAGAGGACCACCAGAAGGCCAAAATCACTAACTACCCGTGGATTGTTCAATGATGTTAGCGTTCTCGCCTTTTCGGGCACCCGACGCTCCAAGACGACCCCCGCCCCCAAGATCGCCACCTAAACGGCCCTAGTTGCCAAGCGTCGGCAAGCGAGACGCCTCGGAAGTCAGAACAGAAACGCACTACATGCCGAAAGCGAGACGCCTCGGAAATCAGAACAGAAACATACTGCATGCCGAACCTACCCGGCGTGGGCCGACGCAGCAATGACGCTCTGCAGCAGTGGCAACGGTGCACTCTCGCCCTTGGATCCCGATGCGTAAGAGGCCCCCAAGAGGTCCTTCAGACGGCCCAAGAGGGCCCAGGAACGGTCCAAGGAGCCACCAAGAGGTCCATCAGAGGCCCTCAAGTAGCTCCCAAGAGGCCCCCGAGGCCTGAAGAGGCCTCCTCTTCTTCTTCTTCTTTCTCCTCCTCCTTCTCGTCCCCCTCCTCCTTCTCCTCCTTCTCCCTCTCCTCCTCCAGTCCTTTCCCTTATAGATAACTCCTCCCTGTCGCATACCGAGGCCAATCGGAAGGGCGGGCTGGGCGTTTCACCTGAGATCTCCGTACCATGTATGATCCTGAAGCATATATATGGAGGGCGGGCGGCTTCAAAGTGTGACTCTCGCATTAGCGCCGCGCACATTCGTCTTAAAACTGGCAGGCGCTTCACGGACTGAGAGCGGGCCATTTTCGTCATAAGATAGCCACAGGAGCTTCACGGAGTGAGGGCGGGCCGTTTTCAAAATGTGGCTCTCGCCTTAGCGCCGCGCACATTCGCCGCAACAAATTGCAAGAGTTTCGCGAATTCCCATGGTACCAGAAATTTTGCTTTGGAGCGGTGTTGAAGTCCCAGGAATGGCGTTCTGGCACGATTTATGATCGTCAACACGCAACAGTCATATTTATTCGTGGCGCTAGAGGTCCCGATAATGGTGTTCGGCATGCTTCAGGATTTTCAAACGGTTGTCTCCCAACGGGTAGTGGCCAATGAAGAGGGATCTTGGAAGAAAGATGTATTCCAGCATCCTTGATGAGTCTTGGGTTTGCACTGGTCCTCCCCCTCCTCCTCCTCCTCCTCCTCCCTCTCCTTCTCCTTCCTCTTGCTCTCACACCAGGGGTTCCACAGCGGCTGAGGCAGCACATAATCCAACAGCTTGGCCAGACTTCGGCATGACGTTTGTGGCCGCATGGGTGATCCCAAAGGCAGGGGGCGGTGGTGACTCGCAGTATGCGTCTTCGATACATGAGGAAGCTATTGCTGAAAGGCAGTTGCGCCGTGCAAGGAATTGGACCGGGACAGCAGGAGGAGGAGGAGGAGGGACGAGGAAGAGGACGAGGGGGAGCGGGAGGAGGGAGAAGAGCATCGCGGGTCGAAGGTCGAGAGTCGTTGATACTTCGGGCTTGGGGGGCCTGCTGGGGGCCCTCGTGGCTACGCCTGGACGCCCCCCTGAACACTTCCGCCAGCTGGTGGGGCCGCCACCGCCACCACGCCCAGGTGGCCGCCGGCAGGTGGCTGGACGTGCCTCGATGCCGGGCACCCGGGCAGCTCCGGTGGGTGGCCGTCAGGCCCGCCCGTCCGCAGCGTCGCCTCCAGCAGTCGTCGGGGGTGGCAGCGGCCAGAGCAGCCCTCCGTATGGGCGCCGCAGCACCCGACGGCCGCTCTCTGCGCCTGCACCGGAGATGCAGGCCTCAGCGAGCCCGGGCCCGACGACATGCAGCCAGCGGCTGCAACAGACCGTGCGGCCCACCACCCGTGCTTTGGCGGCGAGCGAGGGGGGGAAGCGAGAAGGAGGCGGCCTTCTCAGAAGGCGGCGGGGCCTCTCGGAAGCCCTGGCGCCCTCTGAGAAGTGTTCTCTGCGCCGTCGGGGAAGGATGGGAAGACTCCTCCTGAGGCCCGAGGCCTGCCGAGCCCTCGGCGAAGGCCCGCCCCCCGCTCGCTCCCCCCCCCCCCTGGGGCTCGCCGCCGAATGCTCGATCGGGTCGCAGGCTGTGGGCAGAGGGGGAGCCCGCGGTGGTGCAGAGCTCCCCCGCTCCGCCCGCTCGACTCCGAGGCGGGGAGCCCCCGGGTCGCGCGCCTGCAGGTTGAGCCCGAGGCCGCCGGCCCTCGAGGACAGCAGGAACACGGAGAGCCCTGGCTGCTCGGCGAAGCGCCGCATGCGCTCCTGCGGGGGAGCGAGGCCTCTGCACGCACGGTCGGAAGGTGGGAGTGCCGTGGAGGCCGGGCCTCACGAGGCCTTCCACGAGAAACCCAGCCCCGGAGCCCCAGGACGCCCATCGACTTTTGGCGTGGGGACGTCACGCGTTCCAGAGCACAACCATCGAAATCCAAGAAACCCAGCGCACCCTGGAGGCAAGCAGGGTGTTTCTTGGCATGGGTCTCCACTACACGGATGCGCGGTAAGGGCGCAGGGGCCTTGGACGCCCAAGTTGAAGCTTTTTCGAGCGCGGCAGGCCGTGGAAAGGGATCCATGATGGGCCGAGGAGGCAGGGATTCAAGGGTTAGGCGGCGCGCCCGGGGGGGAAGTGAGAAAGGGCGGGCCTTCTCAGAAGGCTCGGAGGTCCCCTGGACTTCTGAGAAGTTTTGAAGGCGCGAGGCCTTCTGAGAAGTCCCGCCGCCTTCTGAGAAGGCCTTCTCCTTCGCACTTCCCCCCCTCTCTCCACGCCGAAGGGTACCTTAGGGAAGGTTGCTCATCCTTCCCATCGGTTTCGACTGTACAGAAGCACCCTTCGGTTGGGGGAGGGGCTGTCTGCAGCTTCAGGGTTTGCGAGTGGCGTCGGATCGGACTCGCGATTTATCGAAGCAACGATCTCGACATCTGGCCATCGATCTCCCTAAATATCTAACGGTTTCACGATCGGTCGATCTCTATATATATATAGAAATGTCGATCTCAGGATCCATATACGCGTCTCGATCTAAATTACCGATATGACTGTCGATCGGTCTCACCGTCAACCTACCCATTTTGCGATCGGTGGCTGTCACGATCGGTCTCACAATTGATTGATCGATCCCATCATCATCAAGTACATCAGGGAAAACCCAGTCAGTGGATTATCACCAAAACCTCGCATGTCACAAAGATTGCCACTGAAGACCGCCTGCAGGCATGGTGGCGGGATGGGCCATAAGCAATAAGATCCGCCGCCCCTTGCTTATTGATCAGAGAGCTCCCCACCAGTCTCCGACCTAGCCCGCTGGCAACCCAGAAAAAGTGCACTCCATGGGTGTTGCCGCCAAAAACGGCCCTAAGATGGCCTCCAAGACGGCAAAGATGACCTCCAAGACGGCTAAGATGACCCCAAAAGGGCCCAAGACGGTCCCGAGACGGCCACTATGACCCCAAGACGGCCCGAGATGCCCTCTAGATGGCCCAAGTGGCCCCCTGAGACGCCCAAAGAGGGCCCCAAGAGGATTGGCCCTGGGCGTTTCCATGATTTCAGCGTTCTCGCCTGCTCGGGCTTCCGCCGCTCCAAGGCGGCCCCATGGGCCCCCAAGATCGCCCCAAGACGGCCCAAAAGGCCCCCAAAAGGCTCGCAAAACGGCCCCCAAGACAGCCCCACAGACCTCCAAGACGGCCCGGAAGCGCCCAAGCAGAGACCCACGACGTCCCACAGAGGCCCCCAAGACGGTCTCCAAAGGCCAAAGTCTCCCAGAGGCCCCCAACAAGGCCCCCAAGAGGCCCCAGGGGGACCTCAAGAGGATCCTCAGAGGCCCCCAAGAGGCTCGCAAGAAGCCCCAGGAAGCCACAAGACGGCCTCAATCCTCCAAATCACATCCCGAGGCCGATCGAAAGGGCGGGCTGGGCGTTTCGCCTGAGACTCCCTCACCATTTATGGTCCTGGCGCTTAGAATTTGAAAGAGCTTCGCTTTCAAAGTGTGGCTCTCGCCCTAGCGCCGCGCACAATCGTTTTTTTTTTCAAAATTGTAAGACCTTCACGGATGGAAGGCGGGTGGTTTTCAAAATGTGGCTCTCGCCCTAGCACAGCGCATTTTCGTTTACAATATCGCAAGAGCTTCACGCCTGGAGGGCGGCTCGTTTTCAGCATGTGGCTCTCGCCTCAGCGCAGCGCACAATCATTTTAAGAGTTTACAACAGCGTCAAGGATTTCCAGCGTTAACGACCCCAAAATAATGTGTTGGCACGATGTCGGATTGCCAGGGCGCAAAATTCACGTTGGTTCGCGGTGCTGAAGTCCAAGGAACGGCGTTCTAGCACGATTCGGGATCGTCGAGACGCAACAGGTATGGTGATTCTCGGCGTTGAAATCTCAAGACGAATAGTTCATGGTTTTCAAACGGTTGTCTTTCAACGGGGCACTTCCCTCAGTGAACATGAACCCTTGCAGGGGCCTGCGAAGAGGGAACATGAAGGGAACGATTTTGTAGTACCGTTGATGAGTCTTGGGTTTACACTGGTCCTCCTCCTCCATCCCCTCCCTCTCATCATCCTTCCTTTTCCTCTCCCAGGTGTTCCCCCAAAGGGATCCGCAACGACTGGGGAAAGCATATAGTCCAGTAGCCTGGCCAGACGTTGGCCCAACGTTTGGCCGCATAGACGTTTCCAAAAGGCAGGGGGCGGCAGTGGTTATCCGTATGCAAATTCGGGACTGTCTGTTATCGGTCCGCTCTCCACCCAATTCCAGCTTGACTCTCTTCTCGATGTTCTCTGTCTCTCTCTCTCTCTCTCTCTCTTTCTCGTCTCTATCGTTCGCTCTCGTTCTGTCTCTCTCTCTCTCTCTATCTACCTCTCTCTCCTCTCGCTCGATTTCTGCATGCTTCTACTCGCCAGCGTTACCCACACATATATATATATATATATATATATATATATATAGACATTCCTCTCACTCTCTCTCTCTCTCTCTCTGTCTCTCTCCCTTTCTGCCTCTCTATCGATATCCGTCCTCTCCTACTCTCTCTCTCTCTCTCTATCCCTCTCTCTCTCGCTCTGTTGTCGTCGTTTCTCTCTCTCTCTCTCTCTCTCCCCCCCCCTCTCTTCATACATAAATATGTATACATGTGTATATGTATATGTACGTGGAGAGAGAGGAAGGGAAAGAGAGAGCGAGAAAGAGAGAGAGAAGGGGGGAAGAAGAGAGAGAGAGAGAGATAAAAGAGAGAGAGAGAGAGAGAGAGACCAAGAGAGAGAGAGAGAGAGAGACAGACCCCTGAGGGCCCCATCAGGAACTTGAGAGATCCTGAAGCCCCATGAGGGGCCCTGACAGATCCTGACCAAGAAAATCGGGTGAGTCCTGAGGGAAACTACGGAAGTAGGAGGGTTCCTTCAGAACCCTGAAGAGCCCTGAAAACACCTGACCAATCCTGATGGGGTCCTGAGGATCCCCCCCAAGGGGGCCCCTCAGGGGGCCTTTGATATTCTAACAAGCACGTAAAACTTCCGGCGTCTTGAATCCCGAACCAGCCGATGCGTATACAGACACACGTATGTGTACATACACATATACATCTACACACACACATATAGAGTATTATATGTGGATCTATACATATCTATACATACATATGCTCGCCCGTCTCCAAGCACACCCCACTGCACCTTCGATTCCGCCACGTCGTCTCGCCCACTCTCACATCCTCATCCTCTGATTGATGCTTTTCTCCGCATCGGCATCATCCTGATACGATCACTCCCTTCCCTCCTAGTACTTGGCCTCCTCATCCTCCTTGATTTCCTCATCCCCATATCCCCCACGTGGAGGAATGAGGAGGGGGAGTGGTATGATGATGAGGAAGGGAAGTGCTATCAAGAAGACGGCGTAGAGCTGGGGGGTGATGATGAGGTTCAGGAGTCAATCACCCCCGTCCGGCTGCTCATATCGACCATCCTCTTCACTGCCGTCCTTATATCCCTCCAGCTCAGCCTCCTCGTCATAATAGTATGTTTCCTATACGAGGAGCAACGAGGATGATGATGAGAAGGGAGGATGAGGACTGGTCCCTCAACTACCTGCAACTTATCTTCCTCTGGCATCTCCTCTTCCTCCCTCCCCCCTCCTCTTCATCCTCCCTCCGTCTCTTCCCTCCACCTCCGCCTCCCAGGGAAATGATGTCAATGATTAGCTCCTCTTCCTCCTCCCTCCGTCTCCCCCTCTCCGCCTCCGCCCTCCAGGAGGATGATGTCACTGATTAGCTCCTCGTTCTCGTCCTCGTGTTCTCCCCGTGCCTTCTTCGTCGCCGCATGTCGTCTGGGCCTGCGGATCGGTCCGGCGGTTATGTTCTCGCCGACGCCACTCCGTCGCCGCCTCGTCGCCGCCCGTCGTCTGGGCCTGCGGGTCGGTCTAGCGGATATGCTCTCGCCGTCGCCGCCCCGTCGCCGCCTCGCCACAAGAAAGATTGCACAACGTAGATTGCACAGTTTGCACAATATAGACTGCACAACATAGATCGCACAACATAGATTGAGCCACACAAGTCCTCCTTTCAAAAAGGGCAACTAGAATATCCCCCACCCCCGGTTTCGTCTGCAACCCCTGGGATCTGAGGTTGCCCCCGTGCTCATCGTAAAATATTAATATACACCATCCCAGCCCACCTGGTTTCAAAATCCCCATCATACTCGACGAATACTACTGTACGCGCACACTCGTTCATCAAGAACCATGCATGTTCAATAACACCCATACTCGCGGGTCGTCGCGCGCGCATACCGCAATCCTAAAAAAACGCTGTGTTTGCAAAAACACAAGATCGAGTTCCCCGAAACTCTTGCATGCAAAAAAAAGTCATGCACGCGATCTTGCAAATTCCTACACAACAGTCATTGTACAAAATTCGACCGAGTGGACCTCTCGCGCGCGCATGTCGAAATCATTCGAACGCCCTTGCGCATGTGCTGGAGGGGGCACGGTCCCTGTGAAATAATACCATGCGGGCCACTCGCGCCCGTCAGCCGCGCGCGCATGTCGAAATCCTTACGAAACCTTCTTCACCGACACGTGGACACCATCATCGTCATCGGCGTGGTCAGCATCGGCGCCGTTACACAACATATATTGCACAGCATAACTTGCACAGCATATACTGCTGGAAACTACATGTTTGGGGTTCACGCTGGCTGACATACAAATATAATGTGCTGATTGTATCTACCATCTCAGCTCTCTCTGCTCTCTATTGCCTAATGTCTACTCTCGCCATCTTTCGCTCTCGAATTCTGGCTACTTGTTATCTCGCTCGCGCTCTCTCTCTCTCTCTCTCTATCTCTCTTTCTCTCGTTCTCCCTCTCTCTCTCTCTCTCTCTCTCTCTCTATCTCTCTCTCTTTCTCCCAAAACCCACCTCTGGTCCATACTCTCTGGTGTTTACCCTCTGCTCCAGTCTATATGCTATCTCATCCTGATCGTGGTCGCAAAGACCCCGCCACTTGGCCACAACGAAGAGATCGATAACCTGGGAATATTACATAGCTTGGAGCCCCGGGCCCGGAGCGGGGAACCCAGAACCCATCCGCCAACCGAAATCGGCCTCGAACCCTGAACCAGGAACCCGGGAAGCTGGCCACCAGGAGCGCCTGCATATGCGAAGACATAGGGCCAGAGCCATGTGTGGGTTCTGTGTGGTTCACGTGGAATGGGCAGTCCTGGTGTGCGTGCACGCCCGCGCCTGGATGAAGTAACACCGCTATTTGCTCTGGCATCTAAGAAGAACTTTTAGAATGACACCTCCGTTCGTTTGAATGGCGTCTCTCCTGTTTGGCTCAGTGGTGATCCTCCATCTACCTTGCAACTCGCCTAGGAATAGCCTCTGGATGAGCTGATGGGGATAACCGAGGCACAATTAATTTCACACAAACAAGCTGGACCTGTCGGCATGTGCGGGTGAGTCCTGGAGGGAGGTCCTGGGGGACGCTTGTCCATTCGAAGCTCTCCCCCTTGCCCGGCGGACACCTGGGGCTCTCCAAGCTCGCCAGCCCGAGAAGAATCGACCCAAGCCTCGATCGAGTCGAAAGGAGGCCCCTTCCCTTTGATCCGTTCCTGTCTAGAGGGGGGGGGGGCGGGAGGAGTAGGGGTCCCAGGGGGGGGCCCGAAGGGGGGGTGGAGGCACGCGAAGGGTCCCGGCATGTGCAACTCCCTGCATCCCCCTCCCGGGTGAGGGCGATCTTGGGGCCTATCTGGCAGTTTGGCTACCTCTCGGGGCCAACCTCATATCTTGGGAGCTTGGCGGGCTCGCGGGCCGTCTTGTCCCTGGTTTCAAGGGCCGTCTCAAGAGGTTCGAATCGGCCGAATTCCCTAGACTGTTGTGTGATCTGACACTCTCGCCGCATCGGTCGCAAGTGCTTCCAAGACGGCCCAAATCCCAAAACCAGCCTCAGGTCGGGCATGTCCTCCTACAGGCGGGTTTTGGAAGAACAATGCAAAATACTCAAACCAATATTCAAAAATATTCGGCAAATCGCCCCTGGACTATAATTTGGCTATTTTTGAATTTTCCTCCTGTAAAGGGACATGCCCGACTGCAAACCAACCGAAAAATGCCCAAAATGCCCCCAAGGCGGTCCCCCAAAGCACGAGAAGCCTCCCTGGATCCCCCCACACAAGGCCTCTGGAGCACGACCCCAGCACAGTGCTGGGATGGGCCGAGAATCGTTACACTGTCGTCGTCGCCTAAAAGCCGCCACTGCCCCCTGCCCCTGTCCCCATCCCGCCTCTTGCGCCGACTGGTCCTGGTCGGCGGAACCGGCCGCAAGGCCTGTGCAATGAATATACATGTGACATCACTGCGCATCGTGACTGCTTGCCTGCCTGGGACTGCGCCAAAACGACATTGAGAAGGAGGAGGGTGAGGAAGAGCAGGACGAGGATGGGGAGGGAGAGGAAGAGGCAGATCAGAGGAGGAGGAGGGCAGTGATGACGAGGAGCAAAAAACAGAATGACGGGGAGGAGAGAAGGAGGAGCAGGAACAGAATCACAGACGAAGTCGAATCAGAGCTTACTCACAGTTTAAACCATTGGGCCCAAGGCCCCGATTCAACCTGTCACGGAACTCTCTGCGTTTCTGGGTGAGGAAGAAGGGATTGCAAACGGAGCCCAACCCTCGTAGATGAGATTGCCCGGACATCCCGCGATCTCCACACATCGAGGAAGAAGGAGCAGGAGGAGGAGGAGGAGGAGGAGGAGGAGGAGCAGGAGGAGGAGGAGGAAGAGGAGGAGGACGACGACGACAAGGACAAGAGGGAGGGGAAGTAGGGAAAACGGCCCAGGGTAAAACGGGCCCTGGACCAGGACGTCCCCCCTCCTGGAGCAGTCTCTCACCTCGGCGGCCAGCCCTGGGGGGAATCGGGAAGGGGTGGGCCTTCTCAGAAGGCGCGCACGTCCCCCGGCCTTCCGGGAAGTCTTCTGCGCCTTCCCCGAAGACACGGACGACTTCTCGGAAGGCCGGAGGGCTTCTGAGAAGCCCGGCGGCAATCTACGATGGACCTCTTCGTCTCGCTTCCCCCCCCACCGCTCGCCGCCGATCCGTCGTGTTCTGTTGGCGGCCCCGCGGCCCAGGCCGGGCCCCGGAGGGCCCAGAGCGGCGAGCGACCTCGGGCCCCCCTCTCTTCCTCCCTGCTCTTCCACGAGGGCTAACAAACAGCACCAGGACCTTGGCGTCTCCATCCCTCTCGAGGTTTTGAGCGGTCCAGATAAGTATATAGATCTGGAGGGCTATTTCACAGCACTCTGGAAGGTCAGGGCTCGGGGCCCCCTCCCCTGGTGCGGGCCCCTCCGCCACCCCTCGCGACTCCCCACCCCCGGCCCTGAGGTCCTGCCGCTCCGCGTGCGGCGTCTGGCCGTCGAGCCGAACCGCGGCGATGCCGCGCCAGTGGAGGAAGTCCTCCCCGCGCGCCCCGCCGCGGTGGCTGCTGCTCCTCCTCCTCCTCCTCCTCCTCCTCCTCCTCCTCCTCCTCCTCCTCCTCCTCCTCCTCGTCCTCCTCCTCGTCGCCTGGGAACCCACATTCTGGTGCCCCAGCGGGTGGCGGACATGGACGCATGTGGGCCCCGGGGGGGCCTAAGATACCCATGTCCACCGCCTGTGAAGGTCTGCGAAGATCGATCCCCCAGGCGGTGGCTATATGGATAAGTCCCCGCCTCGGAGCGGCGGCGCCGACGACGGCGGCGACGACAACGAACTGGTGGGGGCCTTCCCCCTGCAACCGACGACGGCGACGGCGACGGCAACCGACGACGGCGACGGCGACGGCGACGGCGACGGCGACGGCGACGGCGACGGCGACGGCGACGGCGACGGCGACGGCGACGGCGACGGCGACGGCGACGACGACGACGACGACGACGACGACGACGACGACGACGACGACGACGACGACGACGACGACGGCGGCGACGACGACAACGACGGCGACGGCGGCGACGGCGGCGACGACGGCGGCGACGACGGAGACGGCAGGGACGACTGCGACGGCGGGGCACGGGGCGGGAGGGATGCACAGCGGGCGGACGGCGCGCCACTGGAGAGGCCATCGCGGAGAGGCCCGCGCGGATGGGGGGGGGGCAAGACATGGAGGAGGAGGAGGAGGAGGAGGAGGGGGAAGAGGAGGAGGAAGAGGAGGAGGAGGAGGAGGAGGCGAAGAAGGAGGAGGAGAAGGAGGAGGAAGAGGAGAAGGGGCCGGAAGAGGAGGAGGCTGAGGAAAAGGGGGAGAGGGAGGGGGAGGGGGAGGGGGAGGGGGAGGGGGATGGAGGGGATGGGGGGTGAGAAGGGTGGAGGGAAAGGGGAGGGGGCGAGGAGGAGAAAAGGATCCATCAGCGAGACATGACGTCTGGACTCGCAAATTTAGGCACGAAGGTCCCGGGGAAGATAATCGTGCCGAAAAGCGCCCGAATGAAGAATGGCACAGTTATTTTCATGTGCTTTTCACACGGGAGTGTATTCCAAGCCCCGCCGCGGGGGGGGGCTCCAGGCGCCCCGAAAACGCACCGAAAAAGCAAACTTGAAGTTAGGGGGAAGGACTGGCGGCGGTAGTGCAGCAGCGTATAAGCAGTAGTGCAGCACGGGTCATTGCACCGGCCTCGCAGACGTGCTGCAGCGGATTTCTGCGTGGATTTCTGCGTCGATTCTTGCCCGAAGCGGCGAGCGAAAAACGAAGTGAATTTCGCGTGGATTCTTTTTGGTCTTCATTCCTGGTCAAAAAAAATCCGCACGATATTCACCTCGAAATCCGGAACGAAATTCTCCAGGACACTCTGGGCCCACCCTGTCGTTTCCGAACGAAATCCGCTTTGCGATTTTGGCGCAATAACAATGGTGTGAGAGCAAGCACCCAGCACAGAAGTGATGCCACTGAGCGCTGTGGCATGCTCGGCTGCTTCGCCTTCCTGCCCTTCCGTAGCCACAAGGCTAGAGGGGGGTGGACGGTTTCGCCTTGAAGCCTGAGCCACAGGCACTGTTTTTAAACGTGAGTTTGCGTATCAATTGCGTATACAATTCGATGTGTAAATGTGTATATACATTTACACATGTACATACACTAGATGGACGCGCGCACATCGCGCGATTCGATTCTAGTCACACGTGCGCCACAATATTCGGCCCTCGATATCGCTCGGGTGGTAAGCGCTGCTTCGGTGTACGCCGAATGAGGGCGTCGCAGTTCCTCCCCACGCACGCAGGCACGGAAACGAACAACGGCCGCAGGAGACGACGGAGCCCAACGCGTCCCAGCGCTCCGCTGGTTCTTCAAGGTGTTGGCCGCCTGGGGACCTCTTGGAAGCCGCTCGGGGCCTCGTGGCAGTCTCAGAAGCGTCTTGGGAGCCTCTTGGGAGCCTTTGAAAACATCTTGGGGCCATCTGAACCGTCTGGCGGCGTGGCCAGCCGTCCAGACGCTGTCTTGGCGAGGTCTTGGGGGCCCAGGGGAACCCGTCCGCCCATGGAGAGGGGAGGCAGCTGTCCCGAGGGCCCTTGCCGCATCCCCTGGCATTGTTGTGTATATATCCACACATATTTAGATAGAGGAATAGATAGGTAGATAGATAGATGGATAGATAGATCGATAGATGGATGGATGGATGGATGGATCGATAGATGGATGGATGGATGGATGGATATGCATACACAGCTACAAAAAGAATACTGCGTAAAGATATAGCCCCCAAAAGGCCCCCACGAGGCCCTAAATAGCCTGCCACATGCCCCCAAGAGCTCTCCAGGAGGCCCTGGAGAGGCATCCCAAGAGACCCTCAGATTCATCCAGGAGGCTCCTGACCCAAGATAAAACTTCCACGATCGTCTCATACACTTACTCCTTGTTGGGGTCGGCGGAATATAATAAACATATCCGTAGCACTCCGCAGATGCGGATAAGAGTGAGGGGGCGGTGAGGCGTCGGGAGCCTGCGAGACTCTGGAGAAGCCCGCCGCAGGCGCCAAAGCTTCACAAATTATACAACGAGCCCGCCGCAGGCGCCGATTTTTGTTCGTTAAACCAAATGTGGGTAGGTCGCGGCTGGGTCGCGGGTGGGTCGCAGGGTGGGTCGCGGGTGGGTCGCGGGATGGGTCGAGGGGTGGGTCGCGGGGTGGGTCGCGGGTGGGTCGCGGGTGGGACGACGACAACAAACAAACATCGCAACAAACAGAATCCTCACCATGGATCCCCACTTCAGCCACGCACCCAGGGACAATGAATGACCGTTCGGCCCCCTCACTCTGATATGCACACATTTACACACAACCGTGATGTTTTATAAACCCCACGCTTAATCATGGTACTCGACGTTGAAGGGTCGCAACACATTGCGACAGGTGTGCGCATGCTGGCGCCCAGCAGAGCGAGGTCTTGTTCGGGCCCGCTTAACACACACCACTTCGTTGGATCTCACCAGGGCGACCGAAATTGTGGCAACAAGTGCTCCACTGGTTGCAACGCCAGCTGGGCGTGGTATCCTCTGGGCCCCACTTCGGGCGCCACTCCGCTGTCCCCCACCATCCACCTCCATGACCCCCGCATGGTTTACTCTGGTCCTCCTCCTCCTCCTCCTCCTCCTCCTCCTCCTCCTCCTCCTCCTCCTCCTCCTCCTCCCCATCCCCCTCCTTTCCCTCCTTCTGTTGCCCTTGCGCACACTGATGCCACCGCCCAAAGCTGTTGAATGATCGAAGGCGGGCGCAAGCGCAAGAAGCGACAGCACATTCAGCAGGGGGAGAAGAATGGTCCTAAGAGGTACGCACTTGGATACTCCTCCGCCTCCTTCTCCTCCTTCCTCCGCCTCCCCCCCGCCTCCTCATACTCCCAGCCCCCAGCCCCGCCCCAGCCACCTCCCATGGCGCGGTGGCGGATACCTATGAGCGGCGGCGAAGCTGCTCTCCCCTCCGCAGCCACCGCCCTCCCTCCAATGCATCGGCTCCTGCTCTTCTCTTTCCACTAATTACCCCGCCGCTCTCCCCCCAGCCTCCACCTCCTTCTCCCCCCCCTTTCCCCTCCCCATCATCCTTCTATCTGCGGCGAGCGAGGGGGGGAAATGAGAAGGAAGGCCTTCTCAGAAGGCTCGGAATTCCCCCAGCCTTCTGAGAAGTTGTCTAAGCCTCCTCCGGAGACACAAAAACCCCAGGAAGACTGGAGGCCTTCTGAGCAGCCCCGCCGCCTTCTGAGAAGGCCTTCTCCTTCTCACTTCCTCCCCTCGCTCGCCGCCGAGTCTACCGCTGCCACCGCCTGCATCACTGTCGTCGGTGTTGTTGCTGCCAACATAGTTGTCGACATCCCCGTCATATCCTCCTCGTCAGGCACACAAAAGCACCGTCGGGGAGACGAAAGAAGGGCGCGGATCCTCGAGTATGTCGAGCATGGTAGTGAACTGTGCCCGGTGTTTTCGCCGCGCGGGCAAGAGAAGAAATGCTCACCAAGAGCAGGTGCTTTGGGACGCACTGAGACTCTCTAGTACTATATGCCCTCCTTGGATGCGCGCGTCCGACCCGAACATGTATACCCTGCTTGTAGTAGAAAGAAAAGAAATGCTCACCCACAGCAGGTGCTTGGGCAGCCACCAGGGCACGCCCCGCAATGCCCAGGTTGGGCAAACTGTAATCTGACCACACCGCAGCTACTACCACCACAATCATGATTTCTCGAGGTTTCTTACCAGCGTGGGGGGGGGTACCCCCCCGACGGGGGTCAACATCGCCTCGTCGTCGCGCTGCGACGGGGGTCGGAGCGCCCTCGGCGCGCGGTGGCTGCCAGAGACGGGGGTCGATGTGGGGCTGTCGGCAGGGGTGCCGCCCCCCCCGACGCTTATTCAGAAACTCGGAGTAGACACACCACAGCTGCTGCCACCACCACCATGGTCCGCATACAGCACGTGTCGGAGCAATACGTGCCAGCACGTGCCGCTGTTACCAAGGATCCAGCGACGAGCCACGAGCAGTGTTATGATCGACAGTCACGTCGGCGGAGCATCGCGGGCTGACGACTGGCGCCCACTTCCCACCCCACCCAGGCAGGCCGTGGAAAGCAGGGGTCGCACTTGGTGCGACACTCCGCGGCTCCCCATGATCAGACTTTTCCTCCTCCTCCTCCTCCTCCTCCTCCTCCTCCTCCTCCTCCTCTTCCTCCGCTTCCTCCGCTTCCTCCTCCTCCTGCTCCTCCTCCTCCTGCTCCCCCTCCCCCATCATCAGACTCTTCTTAGCGGGGTGAACTCTGCGTAACAAATTGTCGTGCTTGGCTTTGACCTGCTGGGAGGCGTGCTTGGCTTTAGATGTAAGCCTCCCCCAACTGGCGAGGGAGCCCGATAAGTGCGCGCCGCCCCGATGTCAAAACTCGCAGGCACCGCTGCTCCGCAAGGTTCGGCCGAGCCTCGCCACTGTGAACCACGGGCGCACCCATACCATCGCGTGCCTGCAGAGCCTGCGCATGAAGAGCGGACGACTGCGCAGCGTCCAGCTCCTCCTCGGGCCCTCTAGGGGCCAAGAGGCTGGTGTCAAATGCCGACACACACACACACACAAACACACTTGAAGATTGCAGAAATGATGCGTCTCGACCGTGTACATAAAATCGCGGACTCGCTGGCACTGCCAAAATAGATGCATGGGCTGGTACCGGAATTTTGAAGGAACACTCCGCCTGTCAGTTTCAATCCTGCTGCACTATATTGCGCTTATCGCTCTGGCGCTGGCCAACCTTGCCACACATACCTACCCGCTCCCCCTCCCACAGAGACCCTTCCTTTTTGTTTTCTCTCTCTCTCTCTCTCATTCTCTCCGTCCTGGGAGTTCTGGGCATGCATCTAATGAAACTGAACACGAATCTCCTTATCGAACTAATCGAAAAATGATTGTCGAACCTGACCGGACAAGAACGGGAAGCGCCGCTTTGTCCACAAGGCTTGTCAGATAAACGTCTGATTGAGCAAACCAAAGAACTCCTCGCTGGCGTGCCGCGCTGGTCTGCCGTGCTGGTCTGCCGCGCTGGCCTTGCCTACTCCTCATCCTTCTCCTCCTCCTCCTCCTCCTCCTCCTCCTCCTCCTCCTCCTCCTCCTCCTCTCCTTCCTCCACCTCCTTCTTCTCCTCCTCCTCCTCCTTCCCCTCTTCGTCGTCATCTGCCTATTTTCCTCCTCCCACTCCTGCTCTGCTGCTGCTGCCGCTGCCGCGCGAGCCCCCAGACGACTAGCCAGGGATCGCGCGGGGGAGATGGGGCCCCAAGCGCCACAGAGAGTTCGCCAGAACTCGCGTCGCGCGCGGAGGGCGGGATTAGTGGTTGCTTCTCCGAGCTTAGTGGTTGCCTGTGGTTGCTGTGGTTACTCTGGTGCGAGCGTGCGTGTACGTACGCGTGCCTGTTTATGTGTTTGTGTGAGCAGCTGTTTGCGTGTGTGCGCGCGCGTGTGTGTATGGTTATGTTATGGCGGCGACGGGGGGGGGGATGTACGGCGTGCGTGCGGGATGTGTTATGGGGGCGACGGGCGGGGGGATGTACGGCGATGGTGCGGGAAGTACTATGGGGGCGACGGGCGCTGGGGATGTACGGCGTGCGTGCGAGACGTGCTATGGGGGCGACGAGTGGGGGGGTATACGGCGTGCGTGCGCGATGAAGGAAGAAGAGAATGAGGAGGAGGAGGAGGAGGAGGAGGAGGAGGAAAGGGAGGGGAGAAGAGGAGAAGGAGGAGGATGAAGAAGGAGACAGAGGAGGCGGAGGAGAGATGGAAGAGACCTCAAAGAAGGAGGAGACCTCAGAGACGGAGGAGACGGAGACCTCAGAAACGGAGGAGACCTCAGAGGCGGAGAGGACGGAAGAGACGGACCAGACAGGACCTCGAGCTCAGATGGTGCGAATGCAGTTTTCCGAGGATGTCTCTAGCGAGAGCCCTATGTTTCACGAAACACGTCTTAATCAAACGGCTTCCACACCTAACGTGTTCGAAGATGCCTCTGGTGAAAGACAATTTCCAACGATTCGCTCAATTTCGCGAGCAAGCTCAGTAGCTCTTTGTCCGAGGACGTATCGAGCGAGAGCTCATGTTTAACAACAGACTTCTCAAAACACGGCTTCGACATCTCACTTGTTCGAGGATGTCTCGGGCGAAACGGCCGTTTTGAGCGGAATCCACCAACGGCCCAAGACGGCCCCGACTCCTACTCATCCTCCTCCTCATCATCCTCTTCCAAGTCCCCCGTATCATCACAATCCGCATCATCCCCTCAATCGTCATCGTCAGCATCTTCATCATCACCATAATCGTCAGAATCAGCACCAGCATCATCACAAACAGCATTATCAGCAGCATCGGCATCGTCGTCGTCGTCGTCGTCATCATCATCATCATCATCATCATCATCATCACCATCACCATCACCATCACCATCACCATCACCATCACCATCACCATCATCATCATCATCATCATCATCCTCATCCTCATCCTCATCCTCATCCTCATCCTCATCCTCATCCTCATCCTCATCCTCATCCTCATCTCATCATCCTCATCATCATCATCATCATCATCATCATCATCATCATCATCATCATCAACATCATCATCATCATCATCATCACATCATCATCATCATCATCATCATCATCATCACATCACCATCACCATCACCATCACCATCACCATCATCATCATCATCATCATCATCATCATCATCATCATCATCATCATCGTCATCATCATCATCATCACACCAGCATCAGCATCATCAGCATCAGCATCATCATCATCATCATCATCATCATCATCATCATCATCATCATCATCATCATCATCATCATCATCATCATCATCATCATCAGCATCAGCATCATCATCATCATCATCATCATCATTATCATCAGCATCAGCATCAGCATCAGCATCAGCATCAGCATCATCATCAGCATCAGCATCAGCATCAGCATCAGCATCAGCATCATCATCATCATCATCAGCATCATCATCATCTTCATTGCCATTATCAACATCATCAAGCTCATCGTCATCATCATCATCAGCATCATCATCATCATAATCAGCTGCATCAGCATCACCATCAGCATCATCATCGACATCAGCATCGTCAGCGTCTGCATCATCTGCATCACCATCAGCACCATCATCATCAGAATCATTGTCATCATAATCAGCATCAGCATCGCCAGCATCATCAGCATCAGCATCAGCATCAGCATCAGCATCATCATCATCATCATCATCATCATCATCATCATCCGCATCAGCATCAGCGGCAGCATCATCATCACCAGCATCATCGTCATCATCATCAGCATCAGCATCATCATCAACATCATCAACATAAGCATCAACATCAGCATCATCAGCAGCGGAATCATCAACAGCAGCATCTGCAGCATCATCATCAGCATCAGCATCCTCATATCATCAGCATCATGAACAGCATCATCGCCATCATAATCAACATCATCATCTGCATCAGCATCAGCATCATCAGCATCCCCATAATCCCCATCATCATCATCATCATCATCATCATCATCATCATCATCACCATCACCAGCATCATCATCATCATCATCATTATAGTCAGCATCATCATCAGCATCAGCATCAGCATCGTCATCATCCCCACCATCCCCATCATACTCCTGGGCAGCATCATCATCAACAGCATCATCACCACCATCATCATCATCATCATCAGCATCATCATCATCATCATCATCATCATCATCTGCAGCAGCAGCATCACTAGTATCATAATCGTCGTCATCGTGAGCATCGTCTTCAGGCCCGTCCCTCGCTCCGTCACTACTCCGCTCCACGAAAGAATCGCGGCAATGCAAGGTGGGCTAGAAACGGAGGTGTCACACGTGACACCTGTCGGCGTTGCCCGAGCGGTCGCCGCAGAGAGCCCTGGGAAAGGCCAAGAGAACCTGCGATGTGTCACATGTGACGGCCGGCTTCCTGGGCTTGCTCCAACCGTCGCCGCAGTGAGTGCATCTATCGCCGCTCGAGGTGTCGCACGTTAGGGCCTCCCGCCTTCCTCGTGCAACGACCACCGAGAATGCTGTGCTGGCACGGTGGCGGGACTTGCCGCATGCAGCTGGATCCGCCGCCCCCTGCTTGCAGGGGTGCACGGCGTGCTGGACGTTTCAGGTTTTGGTTTTGGTTCTTTTTCCAAAAGAACTTCCCAGTGGGCTCCGGCAGAACCCGCCGGCCACCCGGAATTTCCCCAAACGTGCTCAACGACCGCAAAAAATCCTCCAAGAACGGCCGTTTCGCTCGGGACATCCTCAAAAAATCGCGAAGATGGCCCAAGATGGCCTCCAAGTCCGCCCGAGATGGTCCAAGACGGCCTCCAAAACGGCCCAAGAGAGTCCAAGACGGCCCAAGACGGCCCAAGAGGCCCCCCAGAGGCCTCCCAGACGGCCCAAGAGGCCTCCAAGAGGTCCTCCAGGAGAGTCCGAAGAGGCCAAAATCATTGATTTTCCCTTGGTTTTTGAAGGATTTTGGCATTTGCGCCTTTTCGGCTCTCCGACGGCTCAAGACGGCCCAAGAAGCCCCCAAGATCGCCCAAGAGGCCCCCAAGAGAGCCCCTGATGGCCCAAGTGGCCTCCAAGATGGCCCCTAGAGGGCCCCAAGACGGCCCAAGAGGCCTCCAACACGCCCAAGATGGCCTCCAAGACGCCCAAGATGGCCTCCAAGACGGCCCTGGAGCGCCCCAAGAGGGTCCCCCGTTGGCCCAGAAAGGCCCCCAAAACGGCTCCCGACGGCGTCAGACGTGCCAGGAACCCACCAAGATGGCCGAAGTTGGCTCGAAGCTGGCCCAAAAGGGCCCAAGAGGCCCCCAAGAGGGCCTCCAGGAAGGCCAAAAGATGCCAAAATCACTGATTTTCCCAAGGTTTTTGATGGATTTGGGCATTTCCCTTTTTTCGGCCTTCCGACGGCCCGAGACGGCCCAAGAGCCCCCAAAGATCGCCGAAAGATCGCCCAAGAGGCCTCCAAGACGGCGACGATGACCATCAAGACGCCCACGTGTTCCCCGAAGGCTTTCCAAACCGATTCGGGGAACACATGGTCCGATGGCTTGGCAGGTCTGGCCTCAACGTTCGGCCACATAGGCGCTTCCACAAAGGCAGGGGGCGGCGGTGATTCGCCGTAGGCGTCTTCGATATTTCTGGCTTCTGTTTGCCCTAAGCCCGCACACCGTTCAATTCTAGGAGTTCTCGCTTTTAGTTATGCTTGTCCGTAATGTTCCCAGCACGAAAACGGTTATAGAAAGCCTGGAACACACCAATCAGAAACGAAGCGAAATCGGACCCTCGACGTCTACTGCTGATGGGGCCCAAGAACCAACCGATTACACTACTCCACTCTCCCATCCGCAACCCATCCTCAAATGGAGAAATGACAGAGTGGGCAAGCCCATGTACCCGAGTCTACCGCCCTCAGAGAATACACACAAATATGTGTCACGAGCGTGGACCCCAAACAGTAAGATCGTGCACCCTGGATGTGGAATGTACACCGATGTACACAGATTATATGGGATGCAGGATGTGGTGCATGATTTGTTTTGCTAGCTGTGGTGCCAGCTATTAGTTGCATTCTAGCTGGCCCAGTATATGTTGTGCAAGTCACGACAAACACAACATGCGCGCTTGACCACCTCCAACGCCCGTGCCAACATCCCACCCTCCCGTCCGCAACTTGCTAGCAAAAATTAGATGCCCATGATCCTAACGAGCGAAAGGACGCGTGGAACTCAGCCGCACGGACAAGTCCGTCCTGCAAGTAGCGAGATGGTGGTGGCAACGGTGAAGACCGCGACGCCAATGACGATGGCGGTGGCACTGGTGATGACGCTGATGCCGATGATGGTTACATTGGTGATGGCGGAAAACAATGTCGACGACGACGATGCTGATGGTGGACATGATGGTGGTGATGATTCTGATGACGATGGCAATGATGGCGCTAGCGATGATGATGACGATGGTGCTGGAGATGATGATGAGGAAGTGTCATCGCGGATCGCGTAGAAAATCGGCATGGGCGACAACATCGACAATTACTATGATGACGGCAGTGGTGATGATGACGATGGCCATGATGATGGTGACGACGATGGCAATGGTGAGGCTGACGATGAGAGGGGTGTACTGACCAGGATGATGAGGGAGCGCACGCACTCGGAAATTCTGAAATCCTAACATGGTTGTACTGAAAACCATGAGCTTTCGCATGTTCTTGGTCCCATATGTGCCGAACTGGTCTTGACAAAATCGAAAGGATTCCGACGTGCGCACGCGGATACGCCCGCGGACGGCCGCCCAGCGATAGTGTTTGAGCGCCGTTCATCTGCTTTCAGCAAATGTGCGCGTACAGAATTCTGATAAGTGCTCCCTTCGAGGAAACAACAGATGTCTAATCATGTGGGGCTAACTGCGGCTAACTGTATTGACTTTCTCCGTCGGCGGCGAGGCAGAGGTAGTCCGCTCCATCGTGTGGCTTTTCGGGGCAAACGGAAGGCGAATTGTCCGGCGTGCAAGAGGGAGGAAGAAGACGAGCGAACTGCATTGACGTGCAGTTTGTGTAAAGCCACATTGATGTGGAATGCTTTGGACCTGCGCGGCGCGGCGACCCGCGCAGGTGCCCAGCACCGCTCGTTCCGCAATCGGCTTCACGCAAGAGTGACCCTGGGTAGGAGTGACCTCTGGTGCGCGGCTTTTGGGGGGGCCACGGGGGGCCGAACACGAGCGCGCGAAACGCGACTACCGCATCGCGTTCGGTCATCGGGGAGCCCCGGTGGGCCCGCACCGAAGGCCACTCCGGCGAAGGGTCACCCTTACGTGAAGCCGACGCGAGGGGAACGACACCAAGAGAAAATTAGCCTGGCGAAAGACCCAACCATACGCAGTTGTGACTACCGCAATTGTGAATAACATCTTCGCCCGCGCTCCCGATGTGGCCACAACTTCCCGCCGGAGCCCGACATGCTCAGGGACACGTTCGTGGCCGTCTTCGCGGGCGCCGACGACGACGAGGACGGCGCCCCCCTGACCGAGGAGCAGAAGCAGGAGAGGGCTCTAAGAGCCATGAGGGAGGCTGCCACTGGGGCCTTCGGTGGAGCTCCTATGGGGCCACGATCCTCGTGAGGGGTGTGCCGAAATGGCCCGAGCCGCCATGCGAACCCTTCCACTGGCGCCATTGGTGGAGCTCCGTATGGGGCCACGATCTTCGTGAGGGGTGTGCCGAAATGGCCCGAGGCCGCCATACGAACCCCCACTGGCGCCTTCGGTGGAGGCCACGATCCTCGTGAGGGGTGTGCCGAAATGGCCCCAGGCCGCCATGCGAACGCAGCCACTGGAGCCTTCGGTGGAGCTCCCTATGGGGCCACGAAACGCCGTACTGGGTGTGCCGAAATGGCCCGAGGCCACCATGCGAACGCAGCCACTGGAGCCTTCGGTGGAGCTCCCTATGGGGCCACGATCCTCGTGGGGGGTGTGCCGAAATGGCCCGAGGCCGCCATGCGAACGCTGCCACTGGAGCCTTCGGTGGAGCTCCCTATGGGGCCACGATCCTCGTGAGGGGTGTGCCGAAATGGCCCGAGGCCGCCATGCGAACGCTGCCACTGGCGCCTTCGGTGGAGCTCCCTATGGGGCCACGATCCTCGTGAGGGGTGTGCCGAAATGGCCCGAGGCCGCCATGCGAACGCTGCCACTGGAGCCTTCCGTGGAGCTCCCTATGGGGCCACGATCCTCGTGAGGGGTGTGCCGAAATGGCCCGAGGCCACCATGCGAACGCAGCCACTGGAGCCTTCGGTGGAGCTCCCTATGGGGCCACGAAACGCCGTACTGGGTGTGCCGAAATGGCCCGAGGCCGCCATGCGAACGCAGCCACTGGAGCCTTCGGTGGAGCTCCCTATGGGGCCACGATCCTCGTGAGGGGTGTGCCGAAATGGCCCGAGGCCACCATGCGAACGCAGCCACTGGAGCCTTCGGTGGAGCTCCCTTTGGGGCCACGAAACGCTGTACTGGTTGGGTGAAACGCAGGGAGGTGGGGGAGGAGGGGGAGGAGGAGAGGAGAGGAGTGACGCGGGGCACCGTCTCTTCAAAACGAGGACCCAACACCACAGGATGGTTGGGAAAAACCCAGCCACCGCACGGGGGCGCCCACGAGGAGCCCACGCAGGCGGCGACTGGGTCATGACCCGGAAGCTTCGGTGGCAACTCGCCTCCGGCTCTTGCGAATCGACGCCAGTCGACGCCAAATCGACGCCAATCGACGCTAAATCGACGCGAATCGACGCTAACCGATGCTACATCGGCGCCAATCGACGCTAAATCGACGCTAATCGACGCTAACCGATGCTAAATGGGCGCTATCTCATCGACTCCAGACGCGAATCGACGCCAATCGACGCCAAAGACGGAATTGCGAAAATATGCAAGGCTCCCATGATTTGCTACCGAAGGAAGCGGCAGCCATGTATTCAAAAGGCAATGAAATAGCCTCAGTGCAAACACTGTTTGCGAAACATGTCGAGGCTCAGTGCACGGTCGGACCTGGGCCAGAAGAACATCCCTCAAGAACACGAGACCCTCCGCCGGCCAAAACACACAGAACATCCAAGGGTAGCCTCCCCCAGGGTGCACAAGAACACCCAACAAACGCGAAGAACATCAGGACACCCTTCCCGAACCGACCTCGATCTCATACCTCGGTCCGACTGCACTCAAAGTCAATGAGGAAAACGCCTCCGTGCCAACACTGTATTGGAAATGTATCGGGTATCAGTGAAGTGAAGGGCGCTCGCCTGCGAGAAGATTAGGATCTTGTGACCGAACGGGAGGAGCTTGGCCAGCATGCGATCGAGGCACTCCATCTTCCCCGACGTCCTGTACAGGTCTTCGTTCATCTTCCAGCCCGACTCTTCGAACAGGTACGGATGCCTGACTCGCAACATGATTACGAGTCAACGTGTACTGTTTGCAATGCCATGGCCCAAATTCTACACAGCGGTTTCTTACAATGCATCTGGGCGTTCTTATCCCGAGCCCTCAGTTCCACTGAGAGGCTTCACCATACCCCACGGATAAGCACGACTATAATTTCGGGGCACAGTTAAGCTGCATGGTGAAGGCATTTCGCCGAGGCGGCGCACGAATCGACAACAAGAAGCCCCGCCTTTTGAAATTCTGCACCATTCGATTCGATCACGCTATGCTAAATTACGTCTTGTTCGCCATAGCAGAAACTCTGTCGCTGCGGTTGACAGTGTGGCTGCAAGGGCAGGCCGTTGTTAATTTCTTACATGCTGGCACGCTTAGAACGCGAAGGGGCTGAATTTCAACGGCCACTGCCACACGCAGCAGAAGATGGCTGGGAGCAAAGGGCTTGGCACCATTCCAAGATCAAGAGCCGTCCAAGGGGTTCGAGCACAACGTGAACCCGACTAGAAATCAGATCGCAGTTCACTTCCTCTGGTCAAGAACAGTGGACGTCCAGACACAGGTATAACGACTTGGACGGGCTACCGCACGTCGATACATATTTTTGGCGGCATCAGTGCCATCAAATGCCCACTAGCGGTCGTCTACACTTGTGGCTCTCCATGTAAGACCGCCGACGCACTACGAACTGCATTGTCCAACATACAATGTCGCGCGCATCTGGGCTCCGGCTCAGAGGCCATCACGCCGCGACAACTGAAACACTTACACCTGGATCGTCTCTCGACGGTCGCGAGGTGCTGGAGGGCCCCAGGAGGCCGCAAACCGCGAGGAAACTCAGGTCCCCTTTCACTAAGAAGGCCTCCTAGATGGGGTCGGAGCAGACGGGGTCGGAGGATCGCGCCGCATCGCCAATGCGTCACCGATGTATCGGCGATGCATCGCCGATACATCGGCGACGTCAGCGGCAGATCGGCGACGTCGGCGTGGAGAAAATCGGGCTCCGTATCGCGCCCCACGGGCGACGCATCGGCGATGCATCGCCGATGCGGCGTGACCCTCCGACCCCATCTACTCGGACCCCGTCTAGGAAGCCTAGATTCACTCGGGGCCCCCCTTTTGTCATTGTGAGTCCGGGCGAGCCCCCTGGGTGGGCAGACACGGCGTCGGCGGCAGGCTTGCCGAAGGTCGGGCATGTCCTCCCACAGGGGGATTCTGGACGAAAAAATAGCGAAAAGATATGCAAAAAAAATGCTCACAAATAGTAAAAAAAATCGTCCACTTTCACTATTTCTGACTTTTTCCCCTGTAGAGGGACAGGCCCGACTTAAGGCTTGCCCCTCGTGGCCACGCTGGAGCGCCTCCCTGGGGAGCCCCGGGGAAGACGCCGCGCGCGCGGACCAGCGGCGAGCACGCGCCCAGGCCAGGCACACCCCAAAAGATGCAAGTGCGGGAAGACGGGGCGCCCCATCTCTCGTGATATCCCTCGAGGGCGACATCGGGGTAATATCAATGACCCTCACGTCGTCTCCTCCTTCGTCCTTTGTATCGCGTTCCTTCTCCCTGCTCCCCCCCGCTTTTCTGGCCCTGGCAAGGGGTCTGTGCACCATCAGAACTGTTGCCGATCGCCCCTCACGCGCGAGGAAAGGGGTCGCCCAGCGGCACGCGCCACCCCCCATGCACATCTCTTGACAGATGGGCGCGCCGTCCTCTGAGACCCAAACTATCGCTCGGGTGACCAGGAGGGCGTAAACAATTCTCAGCATCACTCTTGTCCACCCCGAGAAAGACCTCCTTGCACACTGCTGCAAGGCGGCGGGAAGCGTGACCTCGTGATGATTTCGACGCGGCTAGACATTTGCGGCTCGGATGCAGCACAATCTTTCGCAGGTGCATCAGAGCGTTGTTCACCTTCTCGCTGGAAGCTGCGTCGCCATCCTGTGGCCATCGGGCTTCCCGTCTCGCCTGCCCCGCCCTTTTGACTCACTCCTCGATCACCCTTACCCCGTGCCCCCTCCCACTCCCTCCTCCCTCTCCCCCTAATGTTGCTGCGGATGCTGCTGCTGGTCGTCGTCCTCCTCCTCCTCCTCCTCCTCCTCCTCATCATCATCATCATCATCATCATCATCATCATCATCATCATCCTCACCATCATCATCATCATCATCATCATCATCATCATCATCATCATCATCATCATCATCATCATCATCATCATCATCATCATCATCATCATCATCTTCATCACCATCATCATCCATCATCATCAACATCATCATCATCATCCTCATCATCAGCAGCAGCATCCGCATCATCAGTATCATCAGCATCGCCAGCAACCTCATCATCACCAGCATCACCATCAGCATCAGGATCAGCATCACCATCATCTTCTTACTCATCATCAGCAGCAGCATCATCACCACCACCAGCATCATCATCAGCAGCAGCATCAGCATCATCATCAACATCAGCAGCATCATCACCAGCAGCAGCATCATCACCAGCATCAGCATCAGTATCAGCATCACCAGCACCGTATTATTCATCAGCATCCTCATCATCACAATCATGATTATCACCACCATCATCATCATCATCATCAGCATCATCATCATCATCATCATCGTCATCATCATCATCAGCAGCATCAGCATCAGCATCAGCATCAGCATCAGCAGCATCAGCATCAGCATCAGCAGCATCAGCATCATCACAGCCCACACGTCCCATTCCCTTCCACTAATTATTCTCTTGTGCGCCGTTTGGGGCTTGGGGGAGGGGAGGGAGGCATTGTCGCGGTCGGGATCATCAGAGAGGAAGCCAGGATAGGTCCTGGGAGCGCGCAGGGACAAAGGCAACACCAAGAGAAGCCTGTCGGTGATAACTCTGCATCTGCCCTGAATCCTCTTTCTTCTCTTCCTGGTGGCGCGCGCAAGGTGGGTAGGGGGAGGGAGGAATGGCTTCTCAGCAGGAGACTGCTCCTTACAAAGGCGCTGGCCCTGCATCTACACACAAGGCACACGCCTTCTAAGAAGCACGGGTGCTTCTGAGAAGCCTTCTCCCCTCCCCGTACGGCCGGACGTGGGACAAAAGAACGCCCCTCAATAATATGAGACCTCCACCGGCCAAAACACACACACACACACAGACACACAGACGCACACACACACACACACACAGAACATCTAAGGGGGGTACCCTCCCCAGGATGCACAAGAACGTCCAACAAACACGAAGAACATTTGGGCACCCTCCCCGAACCGACCTCGATCTTATGCCTCGGTCCGACCGTACCCCCCTTCTGCCCGTGGCCGACTTCCTCGAGGAAGGGGAGCAGCAGCAGCAGCAGCAGCAGCAGAAAAGCCAGGGGAAGGAGGGTGCGGAGGAGGAGCGGGAGCAGAAGCAAAAACACCACGACGAAGGGGGCGGAGGAGCGAGAGGGAGACGCCAGCAGAAGAGGAGTCCAGGCCGCCAGAACCCAGCACTGCACCAGGCAGCATCTGAGGGCCCCGACGAAAAACCGTCGGGACCCAGGACCCTCAGCAGCTACCTGGACGAAGGAGCGAAGGAGCGCAAGGGGGTCCCTCCTGGACATCTCGGCCCCGGTGGCGTGGCTCCCCGCGGCCGTCGTGCTGGTCGCTCGCCAGGGTAGCTAGCACATCAAAGCCCAAGGCACGTGCGCGGACGAAGGGGGCGGGGCAGGGGGCGCCACCGGACGAAGAGGACGGCGACAACGAAACATGAGACTGGCGATTTGAGCAGGGACCGACCGTCCCGGCTTTCCTGTAGGCCCTCAACGACGTGTTCGTAGAACCCGATAATGCGGGATGACGATTAATAAAAAATGGGAGAGAACGATTAAACAAATAGTTTTCTGCTATTTCTGCACAACTTTCTGGCTGGAGGAGAACGATTAAAAAGATTGCTTTCCAGCCCGCGGCGGGTTTTTCTAATCGTCATCCCGGGCGCCGCCGCGTGAACACGACCCCTGGTCATTTATCAATCGTCATCCTCCATTAATGATCTGAGAACAAAAACAAGGTTCTCAGAACTTACACCCGATGTGCCAAAACAAGACAGCCTCGCCCTGAGAACATCGCGTGCAGACCACAACTAAATGTCTCAGAACATTCCTTGGTGGGCCTCTAGTATAAACCTCCTAGATGGGGTCGGAGTAGACGGGGTCGGACGATGGCGCCGCATCGCCGATACATCGGCGATGCCCGGCGATGCATCGCCGACGTCGGCGATGCCTCGGCGACGTCGACGCGAAGCAAATCGGGCTGCACATTGAGCCGCATCGGCGATGCGCCGGCGATGCGGCGCGATCCTCCGACCCCATCTGCTCCGACCCCATCTAGGAGACCTAGATCTACAGTCAACCCGTACAGTAAGGATGCGCGGTAAGGATGCAAGGGCCTTGGACGCCCATGCCGAGGCTCTTCGATCGGGGCTGGCCTTCGAAAGTGGTTGAGGATGGGCCGAAGATGACCGAAGAGGCAAGGATGCAAGGGTACCCTTGGGAAGTCGCTCATCCTTACTGTGCGGGTTGACTGTAGGGCAAGCCAGGACGCCTCGCCACTGCTCGATGCAATGGTCGTTGGACGCACGCTGCCTGGGGCACGAAGCGCCGCTGCTTGCCCGCCAGCCGCGCGCGGCCGCCGCCAGAGGCCGCCACGGGCGGAGCGCCCCCCCACCCCCACACGGCCCGGCAAAGAGCCGGGAGCTGCTCAGAAGTGCCCCTGGCCCAAGGTGCCCTCCTCCTCCTCCTCCTCCGCCTCCTCCCCCTCCTCCTCCTCCTCCCTCCTCCTCCTCCTCCTCCTCCTCCTCCTCCTCCTCCTCCTCCTCCCTCCTCCTCCTCCTCCTCCTCCTCCTCCTCCTCCTCCTCCTCCTCCTCCTCCTCCCTCCTCCTCCTCCTCCTCCTCCTCCTCCTCCTCCTCCTCCTCCTCCTCCTCCTCCTCCTCCTCCTCCTCCTCCTCCTCCTCCTCCTCCTCCTCCTCCTCCTCCTCCTCCTCCTCCTCTCACTCCTCCTCCTCCTCCTCCTCCTCCTCCTCCTCCTCCTCCTCCTCCTCCTCCTCCTCCTCCTCCTCCTCCTCCTCCTCCTCCATTCCTTTTCATTATAAGTAACGTCTCCCTATCGCAGCCCGAGGCCAGATTTTAGAGCGGGACGGGCGTTTCGCCTAAGATTTCCTCACCATTCATGACTCTGGAACTTAGAAACTGGCAACAGCTTCACAGATGAAGGGCGTTTTTTTAATGTGGCTCTCGCCTTGGCGCCGCGCACATTCGTCTTAAAGTTTGCAGCGATTTTCACGTATTGAGGGGGGGTCGTTTTCAAAATGTGACTCTTGCCTCAGCGCCGCGTACATTCGCTTTAAACATTTGTAAGAGTTTCACTGATTGAGGGCGGTTCCTTTTCAAAATGTGGCTCTCGCCTCAGCGCCGCGCACATTTGTCTACAATATGTTCAAGAGTTTCACGGATTCCCATCATCAACGTACCAGCAATGGTGTTGTGGAAAGATTCATGATTATGCGGGTGCAACGTTTATATTGGATCTCTGAGTTGAAATCCTAGGAATGGCTTTCTGGCATGATTCAGGATCGTCAAGACGCAACAGTCAGATTGATCTGTGGCGTTGGAATCCCGAGAACAATGTTTTGGCATGCTTCAAGATCTTCAAACGGGCGTCTTCCAACGAGGCCGTTCCATCAATGGAAATGAACTGTTGTAGGGGCCTATGGAGAGGGAGCTTGGAGGGAGGGCTTACTCCAGCATCGTTGATGACTCTTGGGTTTACACTGGTCCTCCTCCTCCTCCTCCTCCTCCTCCTCCTCCTCCTCGTCCTCCTCCTCCTCCTCGTCCTCCTCCTCCTCCTCGTCCTCGTCCTCCTCCTCCTCCTCCTCCTCCTCCTCCTCCTCCTCCTCCTCCTCCTCCTCCTCCCCTTCCTCCATTCCATTCCCTTATAAATACAATGGAGAGCTGCAGGGCCCGGCAGGAGGCCGACAGCAGCTGACCACCTGCCAGACCACCCCAACCTAACCCGAAGACCCGAGTTTCGGGTTGGGGGACGCGCGGGTTCCACCCGTGCTTTTTCAATGCTCCCCGCCGCCCCCCCCCCGCTGGGAATGGAGGGCAGATCGGGGCCTTCGGGCTGGACTGGGGTGGCTTGGTGGGCGGTGGGCAGCCCCGCAGCGCCAGCCCGGGGATCGGATGGGACCGCTCTCGGGGAGAGGCGCGGGGAGAGCGCGGGAGGGAAGGAGGACCCGCGTGCCAGCGTGTGCCCAGGCCCTTCCCGACGCCCCGACCTCCCAGGAGGGGGGAAGGAGCAGCAGAAAGGGGGGAAGGAGAAGGGAGGGGGGGGGCGAGGCCCAGGAGGACGCCGGCAAGACACCTGCGCCGATCCTGGTCAGGCCCAGGGCCGCCTGGGCCAGGAGGAAGACGGGGAAAATGAGGAGAAGCAGCGTCGGAGGGAGAAAGAGGGGAGACAGGGGGAAGAAAGAGAACAGGGGAGACGGAGGGAGAAGGAGGGAGAAGGAGAAAGAAGGAGAAAGAAGGAGGGAGCAAGAGGGAAAGAGGAGGAGCAGCGTCCGGGGGAGAAAGGGGGAGGACGAGGAGAAGACGCGTCAGAAGACAAGGAGAGGCGCGCGTCAGAGCGTCAGGGACAGGGACAGCTCGGCCGGTGGGTGCGGGCGGGCCCTCCGAAGCCCGCCCTCCGGAGGACGACGCCAGGCCAGAAGCGATCTTCGCCCAGGCCGTTGCCCGGACTCCCGACTCGGCCCGCTCGCCCACGCTCACGCCCCCCCCTCCCTCCTCGCCCGTCCCCCCGCGCTCGTCGCCCTCCCTCCTCGCCCGTCCCGCACCCGCCCTCCCTCCTCGCCCGTCCCCCGCGCTCGTCGCCCCCATCCCCCCTACTTTGAGGGGGCCCAGGGGGACACACAAATAAACAAGCACAAATCCCAGGATCCCCTATTTTTCTAATATTTCCTGGGTTCTCGTCTGCCCCCCACTTCCCATATTTTTTCCATCGATTCCCGAGAATCGACGACTAGTTGTGTCTGTGTGGTTTTTCCCCTCCTGATGCGCGCACGAAGGGGATAGGGGGAGGGGGAAGGCTTCTGAGAAGGAGGCCGCTTCTCGCAACGGCGCCGGTCCTACAGACAAGGCCCGCGCCTTCTCAGAATCAGTGGCGGCGCACAGAGGAGGGCAGGGGGCAGGGGGGAATGCTTCTCAGAAGAAGGCTGCTTCTTAAGGAGGCACCGGCCCTACATCTACAGACAAGGCCCGCGCCTTCTGAGAAGCAGGGGTGCTTCTAAAAGGCCTTCTCCCCTCCCCCTACCCCCTCCCCCTCCCCCCGGCAGGGGCAGGGGGGAATGCTTATCAGAAGGAGGCTGCTTCTTACGAAAGCGCCGGCCCTACATCTACAGGCAAGGCCCGCGCCTTCTGAGAAGCAGGGGTGCTTCTAAGAGGCTTTCTCCCCTCCCCCTACCCCCCTCTGCGCGTGGCCGACCTACATCCTCGCCGCCTCACCCGACCCCTTGCGCACAGCTGGAGCACAGTGGATCTTTGCCACCGGGCGTGGCGCAGACCAGTCAGGTTGGCTAACGCAGCTCGCCGAAATCTCCAAGACGTCATCTCAGAATCTGAAGGGGCCCAGAGACACACACGTGAACAGGCATGAACCCGAGGATTCCCGATGCTTCCCATATTGAAACCCTTCCCCATCAACTTTCCATATGGTGGGGATTCGGGGTCACCGCACGGTTTTGGGACTCGGGTCTTTCTCCGATGACGTCTCGGGCGGCGGGGGCCTCCGGGGTCCCAAGACCGTGCGGTGACGGACCGTGCGGTGAGGCCTTCGAGGATTCCGAGGTGACCGCACGGTCTGTCACCGCACCGCACCGTTTCGGAACTCCACATTGTTTCTTCCCCCCCCCTGGGGATCGTAAACCTCCTCGCCCCGGGGTGGCCCCGCTGGCGGTGTCGTTTCCCCGTCCTCCGACTCCGCTGGACCGGCGGCGCGCCGGAGTCCTGCTGCATCAACCGGATCGTCCTGCGCTTGAGGTCGTCGTAGGCCGCCGATTGCCTGCCGGCGGTGAGGGCCGAGGGCGCCAGGCGGCCCGCGCCGCGAACGAGGTGAGGCACCACTGATCACCGGGGCGACAGCCTTGAGGACTGAGGTGCCTCCTCCTCCTCCTCCTCATCCTCCTCCTCCTCCTCCTCCTCCTCCTCCTCCTCTCCTCCTCCTCCTCCTCCTCCTCCTCCCTCCTCCTCCTCCTCCTCATCATCATCATCATCATCAGCATCATCATCATCATCATCTTCATCATCATCATCATCATCATCACCACCACCACCACCACCACCCCACCACCATCATCATCATCATCATCATCATCATCATCATCATCATCATGATACTCCTCCTCCTCATCATCTCCTCCTCCTCCTCCTCCTCCTTTTCCTCCTCCTCATCCCTCCTCCTCCTCCTCCTCCTCCTCCTCCTCTTCCTCCTCCTCCTCCTCCTCCTATCCAGGTGCCACTGACCATTGAGGTGAGCCTTCGTCAGACGCAGCCCGCCAGCCCCAAGACGGCGCAACACGGCTCAAGATGACCCAGAGACGGCCCGAAGTGGCCCAAGGGACCGCCAATGATGCCCTACAGGAACACGAAACAGCCCCAAGACGGCCCGATTGATCTCCATGAAAGCTTCTCAAGCAGTGAAGACTCAAGATGTCGCGTGTGACAGCCGTTCTCGTCCTCCTCCTCCTCCTCCTTTTCTTCTGTTGATTCTTCTTATTATTCTTGATATTGTTAGTATTATTATTATTATTCGTCTTCTTATTCTTCTTATTCTCCTTAGCATTATTATTAACAGTATTACGATTATGATTATTACTCTTATTAGTATTATGATTATTATTATTCCTCCTCCTCATCATCCTCATCCTCATCCTCAGCTTCATCTTCATCCACCACAATCAGCATCGTAGTCATATTCGTGATTATCATCATTATCATCATAATGATCATACTCATCATAATCCGCATCAGCATCAGCATCATCATCAGCATCATCATCAGCAGCAGCATCATCATCACAATGACAATCATCATCAGCAGCAGCATCATCAGCATCATCATATTCATCACATCATCATGAAACTAATCAACAGCATCATCACCATCATCATCCACATCGTCAGTATCATCATCATCATCATCATCATCATCATCATCATCATCATCATGAGCATCATCATCAACATCATCAGCTTCATCATCATCCTCAGCAGCATCATCAGCAGCATCATCATCGTCATCACAAGCAAAATCAGCATCATCATCAGCATCACCATCATCTTCATCTAATCATAATAATCCTCCTCCTCAGCATCATGATCATCCTCATCATCATCATCAGCATTACCATCGTTATCATCATTAGCAGCATCAGCGTCATCATCGTCAGCAACATCATCATCATCATCATCATCATCGTCATCATCATCAGCATCATCATCAGCATGACCATCATCACGATCGTCATAATCATCATCATCATCATCATCATCATCATCATCATCATCATTAGCAGCAGCAGCAGCAGCATCATCATCATCAGCAGCATCATCAGCCTCACCATCATTATCGTCGACGGCGTCGGCTTGAGCACACGCAGCAGCATCATCATCGTCATCATCAGTATCAGCATCAGAATAATCCGCCGGCCCCCTTGTGGGGCCACCAGGCTGTAGGCCTAAGGTTCGCAGTTTCCTGTACCAGCTGCAGCTTCCAGTTTCCACTGTTACAGTTCTGCTTCTTGCTGCTCACTGTTCCTTGTTGACTTCTTGCTGCTCACTGCTCCTTGTTGATGGACCGCGCGAGGGGGGGAGGCCCGAAACGGGCATTTTTACCACGCCCTGAGCGTATGCTCTGAATTGCTGGGGTGGGTAAAAATTTACACCCCTCATGCAGACCGGCGGGGTCAGGGTCCAAAAACACAAGCGATTTGCCACAGTTCTAAAGTCTGGTGGCACCCCTCACGCAGATCGGCGGGGTCAGGGTCCAAAAACAAAAGGGATTTGCCACATTTCTGAAAATTGCTGGCACCCTCAAGCAGATCCACAGGGTCAGGTTCCAAAAACACAAAGGATTTGCCACATTTCTGAAATTTGCTGGCAACCCTCAAGCAGATCGGCGAGGTCAGGGTCCAAAAACAACAGGGATTCGCCACATTTCTTACATTCGGTGGCACCCCTCACGCAGATCGGCAGGGTCAGGGTGCAAAAACACACGGGTTCTGCCACATGTCTAAAATTCGGCGGCCCCCCTCAAGCAGATCCGCAGGGTCAGGGTCCAAAAACACAGAGGATTTGCCGCATTTCTGAAATTCGGCGGCCCCCCTCAAGCAGATCCGCAGGGTCAGGGTCCAAAAACACAGAGGATTTGCCGCATTTCTGAAATTCGGCGGCCCCCCTCAAGCAGATCCGCAGGGTCAGGGTCCAAAAACACAGAGGATTTGCCGCATTTCTGAAATTCGGCGGCCCCCCTCAAGCAGATCCGCAGGGTCAGGGTCCAAAAACACAAAGAAGTTGCCACATTTCTGAAATTCGGTGGCACCCCTGACGCAGATCTGTAGGGGCAGGGTCGAAAAACAAACAGGTCCCGACACTGCTTCACGGCGGCGCCCAGACCTCATGATTTAGCTCTTGCATCTCCCAATATCCAAGACAGGGGGCCGGCGGCATGGGGCGAAGCCCTTACGGATAATCATCATCAGCATCATCATCATCATCATCATCATCATCATCATCATCATCATCAGCATCATCATCATCACCATATCACCATCACCATCACCATCACCATCATCATCATCATCATCATCATCATCATCATCATCATCATCATCATCATCATCATCATCATCATCATCATCATCATCATCATCATCATCATCATCATCATCATCATCATCATCATCATCATCGTCAACATCATCATCAGAATCATCATTTGCAATCATCGTCACCATAATCGTAAGAATCGGCATCATTCGCATCATCATCAGCAGCAGCATCATCGACATCATCAGCATCATAATCATACTACTCATCATCAGCATCGTCATCATGACAGTAATCATCACAACTAAAACCAAAACCGTCGCCATCATCATGATTATCAGCATCATGATGATCGTTATCATCATCATCAACATCATCATCAGCAGCATCATAATCCTCATTACTTGTACCATCATCATCAGCATCATCACCATCAAATCGTCATCATCATATTCATCAGCAGCAGCATCATCATCATCAACATCATCATCAGCATGATCAACATCATCATCAGCATCACCATCCTCATCATCTGCATCATCAGCATCCTCATCCCCATCCTCATCCTCCTCATCATCATCGTCATCATGGTCGCCATCATCATCATCATCAGCAGCAGCAGCAGCATCACCATCACCATCAGCACCATCATCCTCATCCATCATCAGCACCATCATCATCAGCATCATCATCGTTTTTCATCTCATGCTCACCCTCATGCCCATTTCCAACATGGACACGGCGCGGAAGAGCGTGTCACTTGCCACGGCTCTCTCAAGCCTCCGGTCACGAGGCGTCACGCGTTACGGCTGTCTGTCAATCGCTACCCAAGGTGCTGGGCTGGCACGGTGAAGGGACTTGTCTCAGGCAGCTGGATACGGTCCCACTCCCAACTCCTGGCCCCAGCGATGGTCCCCAACCGCAGCCCCAGTCGCCAAGGGCTCAGCGGCACGCGCACGACAATCTCGACCTTAGGCGGCAAGCTGTCGCCCAGGACGTCCGCCTGCGGCACCAGACGACCCGACGATGGAAGAGGCGTAGCAGCAGGATGAGGAGCCAGTTGAAGAGGAGAAGGAGGAGGCGACCGCACCGAATGAGTTTGGACCTACGGCTCGGCAGCGCGATCAGCAGCCGACGGCGACCTTCGCTGCTGCCAGAATCATGCACTGAAATGCGGGAGTGTTTTTTTTCTTCGCCACGATTGACTGGCCCACAGCGCTGTAAGCAGGGATGGATGCGCCCAGCTGAAGGCCGTGATGGATCTGAAGAGTGAAAGAAGCGCGGGACGGCGCCGGTGAGGGTCTGGACCGTCCTGCTCAGGGGATGCACAATGGCAGCACGCACAGACTTTACTGTGCTGGTTGATGCTCGGGTGGGACACCATCGCACTCAAGCGGTCCCTTTGTCCGTGTACGGGCGGCACACGGGGAGGCAGAGGCCGTAGACCCCCAGCAGGAGGCAGGCCACCAGGAGGACGAAGGACGACACGTACAGCTTGCTCAGAGGATTCTCCAAAGGCACCACCACGATGGCCCAGAAGTCGGGGTAGGTCCTCTCGACATGGCTCAGCAGCTCCGAGAGCGTGGGATTTCCGTTGAAGGGCGCGCCCATCGTGATCCCGTCCTGCGAGAATTTCAGGGCCCACGCCTCGACCACGATCACGAGGTTGACGATCAGCGAGGCCAACCAGAAGGCCAAGTGGAGAGCCCAGGCGAGGCAGCCAACGGCAGATCCGCCACAGCAGCACCACGCCGCGTCCTTCCTCCAGAAGCACGAGAAGAACAGCAGGGACACCAGCGGCAGGTAGGGCAGCACGTACAGGAGAGCGAGGCCGTCCTCGAACCGCTGGACCTGCTCCGAGTCGATCAGCTCGTCGATGGCAGCGAGAGCCTCCTGCGACCCGTCCACGAGGCTGTTGGCGGCCTCGTGGATCTCGCAGTACGCGACGTTGGTGACGCCACACTCCGCGGTGTCGAGGCTGTCCAGCTGCTCCGAGATGCTCCTGAGGTGCTCGGCCGTGGAGCTCAGGCCCTCGGTGCCCAGATAGGGATCGGTGGCCACCCTGAAGATCGTGCTCAGGGAGCTGTTGAAGGCGCCCTGGATCTCCGCCCGCTCTGCCGAGGTGTCTGCCTGGGTGCCGGCGCCGGGCGGGCTGGGGCACTGCGCGACCGAGGCACCGCAGGCCGCGAGCGCGGCCGCGGAGGCGTTCTGCACCCTCTCCGAGTCCGACCTCAGCCCAGCGAAGCCGAGCTCCTGGTAGAAGCCCTCGTGGAGGCTGGCGGGGAAGTCCTTGAGGGGGCCGATCAGGTACCTCACCGCGACGGTGCCAAGGAAGCAGCCGATGATGGTCAGGGCCCAGATGGCGGCGCAGCAGGACGTCCAGAGGCCCCTCCCGAGAGAGTTGCAGCTGGCTCCACGCTCGCCCATCCTGCCTCCTGTGCGCACAGCGGGGGCCTGGCGGCGTTTGCGCTCTGGACTCCCGCGGGGCGGAGACTACTGGCTGACGCGGTCTTGCCGGAGAGCCCTTGAGCCAAAATGGCTACGGAACTGAGATGCGGGAGTGTTGGGTACGCTCTCTCGCGCATCATATTCTGCAATGAGCGTGTGATACATGTGGAATGCACCTCAGGATCGGAGTCCATATATCCAATCCCAGGCGAGTAATGGGGGATGCGGGCAAGTGACCACGAGGGAGAGCAAGAAGGTGAAGCAGGTATACAGTATCTGAAACCATCATGGGCTGGAAGGCCGCGTTCAAAAAAACAGGGCCGAAGTTTCATAGCTGGGAGCCGAACTGAGGTGGTCCAAGAGCCAGCCAACGTCTTGAGAAGGGCCCATACCTAGAAGAGCGAAGTGTTCACAAGGATCCGACGATTGAAAAGGAGGAGTACGAATCAGGATTATAACCAACTTGGTAGTAATACCAAACAGTGAATGTGCAATTGTGAGCGCCAAGTGGTCGCACGGTACCAGCGTTCCACTGTCAATCGTGACCAAGTGGAACTTTCATGTTCGCGCATGCTCTCGACATCGAAACAATCAGATCCTGACCAGAGAAGCGGCCAGCGACAGAACATCAGCGCGTGCTTGTGCAATGTAGCACCAACGCTACAATCCACCGACATACCGTGTTGATGAGTTCAATTCCCCTCACCTGCACGAACCAATACCACTGTGGCCCAATAGCGAAATCACACGACAGGCCAGTGTATACAAAGCACCGACGCGTAATTAGAAGCAGGTGTCTGAAACGTACAAGCTTGCTGGCATCACGGATTATGTTTGTTGCCGACTTTGGTGAGGCAAACGACGTTCTGTCTGTGTTCTGAGTTGGTGTCGCCATTGTGAAGAGACTGCGTCACGCCATACCCCCTACGCGGCGGTTACAAATTGATGTGCTACACGTAATCATACATGTACGAGCGAGTAGTTGCCATAATAATGCCAATGTAGGGGATGTGACGCGGCGCCATAGCCAGTTCCCACGAAGGATAATGCCGCCGAACTCTTGAGCTACGCCATGTGGCATGCAGCTGCGCCAAGAGGGGCTGACAATCGAACGCAGCACTGAACAACTTCACACATGGGCGAATACCAATTGATCAGTGGTCTTCTGCGCTGGTACCAACTACGTGTTGAAGAACTCGGCGCACGTTGCTTGAATAACCAAGCCTGGCCCATCATGCCTTCTACCAGATGGCTTGATCCAGAATGGATACGAAAGGAAGATGGGGGTCAGAAAGCGAGGGGCATCCCACCTGTTAGTTCCGTGGCTGTGCCAGCTCTCCCATCCACGCTCCTCGGCCATGCTCATGGACGCATCACGTAGCTACGCGCTTTCGTATGCGTGCCAGTCCTCTCACATTCAAACCCTCAATGTGGTCTCATGCCGGTACTGACATACATATCTAGATAGATGGTATGCACTCGCGGATGCGCACGCTTTGTTCACGCATACAAGGAACAAAAAAAAAAAAAACGAAAGTTTAGGTTCTAGCCTGGCCAACTCGTATCGTATGGTGCCACCGGGAGCTGCCTGGCCATTTCTGGAGGCGCTTCGTGGAATGCCAGTGGAATGCGGTCAACTGAGGCGGCGAGGGCTCTCTGAAGGAGTCTCGGGAGATTCGCCGAGGCTCCGAGCGTCGCCCTCATGCGCATGCCGAGCTAGCAGGAGGAGGTGGAGCAGGAGCCCTCGTGCCGAGCTCACAGGAGAAGGCACGGCAGGATGTTGATGATGATGAGGCCGACGGAACTGAGGACGGAAAGGGATCGCACTATATAAACATGTCTTTCCGCGAGTCAGCAACAAAACAGCGACTTCAAATCATACCCGCTGTCGGTTTCTTCCTGGTCTTCTCGGTCCCCTCCACCTTCGCCTCCGTCTCCCTTCCTGCACTTCGTCATCCCCTCCTCGTCCTGCTGAGCTTCGTCCACCGCGTTTCCCTCTAACTCTCCTTTACCTCTCGCGCTCCCTCTCCCATCCCCCCCTGCCACTTCCGCCAGTCTCCCCACTGCCCGTCCGCCCTCTTTATCATTTCTTCCTCTTCATCCGATGTCTCTTCCTCATTTACCTCTTCTCAGGTCCTCCTAGGTCGTCGTCATCCTACACATCGTCTCCCATCCATCCCCATCCAGTTCTCTCGAGGACCTCTCTTGGTAACGATCTGGGGTGCATCCCAGGGCAACATCTCAACGGTGGGTGCATGTCGCGATGCTTATGAGAAGCCTTTGCGAGACCTGTCGGGATAGTCCTTGGATTGGATTGGGGTGTTCTTGGAAGTCTCCTCGGGGGGCTTTAAGGAGTCTTCGGGCCGAATGTGGAGTGGACTTTAAATCGGTGAGGAGGCCATGGGGCGGTATAAAAAAGTCTTCGGGCTGGCCAGGAGAGTATCGGAACCATCGTTAACTGATCTCGGGACGTCCGGGGTGCCCTCGTGGGAGTATATTGAAGCACTCTGGGGACCTTCCCTGATGCCTCTTGGGCCTCTCTTGGGAGCCCTGAGGGGCATGGGTGTCTTCGCAAGACTAACCCCAAGAGGAGCCCAGCGTGAGACTCTTCAAAAGCAGATGTTTTTGTATATTTGTCGCCCCCTCCCTCCCCCGCATCCCCTCCCCCGCTGGAGCCTCCAACGGAGACCACACTGGAGGCATAGGACGGCACTCTCGAGCTGCCTTGAATTCTTCGAGCCCTTTTGGGTTACCTCTTGCGGCGCCATCCGCCCCATCGTTGAGGTACCGATGGGCCACCTGGGACTGCCATGAGGAGGAGGAGGAAGGAGGAGGAGAGGGAGGAGGAGGAGGCGGAGGAGGAAGAAGAGGAAGAGGAGGAGGAAGCGGTGGAGGTGGAGGTGGAGGTGGTGGTGGTGAAGGTGGAGGAGGAGGAGGAGGAGGAGGAGGAGGAAGAGGAGGAGGAGGAGGAAGAGGAGGAGGAGGAGGAGGAGGAGGAGGAGGAGGAGGAGGAGGAGGAGAGGGGGGAGGAGGAGGACGAGGTTTTAGGACCAGGGATCAAAACTAAAGACCTCCTGAAGTTAGTTTAAAAGATCCCAGAGGGCGCGATACCATCCAGGGTCCCGGCCCAATCCCAGGAGGCCAGGGCCGCAATAGAAATGTTCACCATACCTCTTCATGTCATCCCGTGCCTCATCCTCCCCCCACGCTCCTTCCTTCCTACCCCCCACTTTTCTGGGACTCTCATTGGCAAAATATTATGCTGTTTGTGTGTTGTGGCTGGGTGCACGCGGCCGCGTCCGAGCCGAGATGCCTCAGCCGAGATGGCTACAGACAGGGCCGATAACAGCACCCAACCTGAGTCACTATGGTTTCTGTCCTGGCGTCTCGCCAGCCCTCCTGCACCCACACAAGTGATAGAAGAGGATGGCCTTCAACCCAGAACGCCCTGCCGATACTCGGACCACCAGGTCTACTTCAGCACGACGGAGCAAGATGATGGATGAGGATGGCCTTCAACCCAGAGCGCCCTCATGCTCATGTGGATCACCAGATCCGCCACGGATTACGATGCCCCCCGCCTGCACAACTCTCCACTGCCGCAGAATAGCATTATGCGTCATCAACCCAGTGTCCACTCAACCACTCTGATTGGATGGCCATAGGCATCCAGGGTCCCGCTGGCAGGGGGGAGCAGGGGCAGGTGCAAGGTGAGGGCCGATGCCAGAACCCAATCTGTGCCAAAATGGTTTCTGTTGCGGCGTCTCGCCACCCCTCCTGCACTCAAACAGGTGATGGAGGAGGACGGCCTTCAACCCAGAAGGCCCGGCAGAGGGAGCGGGAGAGAGAGAGAGAGAGAAAAAAAAAAAAAAAGAGAGAGAGAGAACAAAGAAAAAGAGCGAGAGGGAAATCAGTAACACGAAGGACTGGGGGGGATCACGGCACGGGCGGATGCTTACCACACCCATGTGGACTTTGGGAGTTAGGTGAGAAGTATGGACGCCACCGTCTCTGCACACCATGAGCCTCCTGACATAACATATGCCTATTAATATACGCCCATGTCTGCTCAAGCGCGCATGCGCGTGCACGTGCGCATGCTCGAGTGCAAATGCACATGCACATACGAATACAAGTACGCATACGCGCACACGCAGTATAGGCAAACATTTACATTGATGATACAGCGCCGCTAGACTTTCGTTAATCCAGAATACTAGGGCCGCCCCGTCCAAAAGCGCACATTCGCAGACCACCCAGCCTTCGGCACACACGACCACCATCTAGTAACACCGCGGGGACTTGCAGTTCCGATCCCTATCTGCATGTCCATGGCGGAAAACGTTCCTTTACGCACTTCGAACTCCGAGAGGGGGGACAGGATGAGGAGGAGCAGCAGCAGCAGCAGCAGCAGGCGCACCTCCAGATACTCCGGAAGGGTGGGCGTCGCTCCTTAGGGCTCCGAGGCGAGACCCCAGGTCTGCGGCAGTGTGCCCCTGCGGGAGCCCGAACCATGCTCCCCCTCGGGGCCTGCCACCGCGCAGGCTTCCAGTGGAGCCGCCTCGGAAGCGCGACACAGCACATCGTGCAGGCCCTGCCCCCGACCATCGCGCGGACGTCCGCTTCCCGTGCATTTGTCGATTTCGAGCGTGTTCCCCACGATGACCTGGGATGCTCCTCGATGGTACTCGCCGAGAAAAAGCGCACACGTCCGGGCGACGCCAAGACCCGTCGCGGGGGCCCGAGCTGTGGCCGCTGCTGCCCTGGACGGGCAGAGAGCGTGGGGGGGCGGCGCGCTCGCGGTGGAAGGCCGCAGCCCAGGAGAGGCCGCGCCTTGGACCTCTGGAGCAGGAACGGCGACAGGAGCGCCTGCAGCTGCGCAATCACGCGGCCCTCCTCGTCTGGCGCCAGCGACATCTCGTACTCGTTGAGGCCTGGGGGGCAGCCACCGGCAGCAGGGAGGTGATCCTCGGAAGGATTCAGAAGGATTGAGCCCCATTGGGGGGCCGGTACGCCGAATTAGGCCGCGGAGCAAGCGGGATTACGCCGGATTGAACGGGATTCAGCCAGGCCAAGTCGGATTCCAGACCAGGGCAATGTCAGAATTTGATCGACCAGGAGGTCTGGCCATGAGGCGCGCGCACGGGCAGCCCCCTGGAGGCAGTCGGAGGGCTCTGGCCTCAGCAGCTTCCAAGGAAGCCTGGGGCGGTCTCAACACCAAGCGCCGCCTCTGGCGCACCCACGCCCACCCTCCCCCAGGAGAGGCTGGCTAAAGCCCAGAGAGACGGAGCTCACGGGTGCCCAGACAGACGGCGGCTCGACTTCAGTGAGGCATGGAACCCTGGCCCTCTCGCGCACTTCCTCGGGGCCAGCTGCTCGTCACGAGCCGCTCTTGACGGTCCTGGGGCCAAAAA
>CAUYUJ010012314.1:0-50000 GCA_963575745.1 Prorocentrum cordatum | reverse complement strand
ACATAACATAATACAACATAACAAAACATAACATACCATTGCGCGTCAAAACATGACACTGTATATCATATCACAACACAGCATAGCATAATATTACGATACATTGCGATACATCAAATCACCTTGCAACACGGCACATTCCACCCTATTCTTTTAGATACATCATATCGCAATGCATGCATGTATTTATATATACACACATACACATACACATATACGAATTCACACATATATATATATATGGTATAAGCATGTCGGCTGTGCCTAGTGCTAGCGACCTCCCCCCAGGATGCGCGAACCCCCCTGGGACGAACCGCCGGCTCTGCCAGCGCGGGGCGGTACGACGCGCGTGCACCCCCCCCCGACGCACCGCCGGCGCGGCCCGGTTTGAACCCCCCTGGGATGCTCTGGGGTGCGAGCGTCTTGGAGAATGTGGGAGCCCCTGGGGAGCGGGTGCATGCGTCCGGGCTGCTTGGAAGCACTGGGGGGGCGCCCTTCGACGGCGGCGGCATCGGCGGCGGCAGCGGCGAAGGCGACGGCGACGGCGAAGACGACATCCATGCAGAGATCCCTGGAGACCCCTGGAAGTTTCTGGAGGTCCCCACAGGTTTCCCCAGAACTCTCCTCAGGATGCCTCCTTCGGCGCTCCTCCGCACTCCCCCAGCGCCAGACACCTCCGCCCCCACAGGAAACCTCCCCCGCTCACACAGGCCCCGGCGGGAAGAGGGGGTAGCGCCACGGGGCGCCGCCTCTTTTTTCTGTTGAGCACGATGGGCGGCGGACAGAGCACGCAATGTTATCAACTCTTTCGTGATCTTCGACATAGCACAACTCTACTAAGCTATCAGTCGGGCCCCGGATATCAGAACTCCAATCCTCTGCTTTCGGCGCCGCGAGTGAGCGGACGCGGAGGGCGACAGCCTGGGCCCCGAACGCCAAGCCAAAATGGCCGCATGAAAACCCCAAGAGCATTCGAGCAGAGAAGCAACACACGCCAATCATCAAAAGCACAGAGCCAGCAAACAGCTGGCACAGTCTCGGCAGCGCGATCTCTGCGACGTCGTCGGGGTCAGCGCCACTTTCGAAGTCCTCGCAACCGCTGCTGCCTCTCGCCACCGTCGGCCTTCGCCTCGTATCCGATGAGCTTCATCAGCCGACCCATCGTCTTCTGGTCGAGAGCAGTCATGAACAATTCAGCGGGCTTCTTCGGGCCCTCGACGAGCTTCAGCACGACGCGTTCGCTCTGAACTCGCTACTGCAACCACGAGAAGCATACGGCAATATGTCGTGCAACTCCCAGCCCCCCTCTGCCCCCGAACTCTCGCGCGGCCGGGCCGTCGCTGAAGATCCAGAGCTCGACCTCGCCTCGACGCCGAGGTCCGCGAGCGTCGCTTCGCAACAACGCATGGCATTCATCCTCTCCACTGCTGAGGCCCACGGTCGACTGGGCCGCGCTGCTGCGCCGCGGCAGACGCGCCCCCCGCGCGACGGCCTCGCCGCTCCCCGATCCTCGCGCGAAGGGGTCGCCCGCGCAATCGCCGTCGCAGCGCGCGCCCAGCCTGCCCGGCAACCACTGCGCAGGAAACGGCAGCCGCCCAGCAAAGAGCTTCGAACGGTCCGTTGCGAGTCGAGTCCTCCAGGCGGGCCGTCTTCGGCCCCTTCACCAATCGAGCTCGCACGCCCACAGCGCGGCCGATGCTGGGCCCGCCCATACCTAGGTGCGCGACCCTCGTCGCCACACCCCTGCAGTCCTAACTCTTCGTCGCGTTCAGTTAAAGCGGGGATCGGTTACTCCCCGCGACTTCGGTCGCTGCACGCTCGGAAGCCGGGGCGGCCCCCTCGCTGGCGCACTCGAGACCGAGGTCTCCGAGCACCTGCCGCACATGCCGCGCATCCGCTTCAACGATGGCTGATCTGGCAGCTGGGTTCCAGACCAGCGCGCCGCCGCGGCATGCCACGGCCCCCTCCTCCAGCGGCCCGCTGCTGGGCATCCCGGTCACCTGGTCACCTCTTGAGCGCGGCGGAGCAGCGCCGAGTCGAGCCACCCCTCTTGGGGCCTCTGCACGATCACACCAAAATCATCGCCGTGGACCTCCGCTTGGAGATTCTCCGCGGCGTAGCAGAGCAAGCCTGGCCCGACGCCCCCTTCTTGAAGCCGCGCGACTTCGCCAGGCCGATGCAGTCATCCTGCCAAACGCGGCCGGCGTCGACCGCGCTGCGCATGGACCTGAGGCGGCCCGCCATGGGCTCGGGATCGCCCAAAGTCTCCTCCTCAACGCGACGTAGACCTTCGCTGAGAACAGCTCATTTTAGTCGGGTCGGTCTTTGGACATCGCTGCTTTTTGGTCTCCCGAACGACGAGTTGCGGGCGGCGCGCGTCGATCCACTTCGCGGTGACCACCATCTTGCTGTCCCGAAGCACATCGCGTCTGAGCGCCTCCTTCCACGGCTGCCCTCCGCGGCGCCACTCCGAACCGATCCTGCCCCGCAGCCCGGACGCCCTCGGAATCGAGAGCGTCGACGTTGATGTCGTCTACGCAGTAGTCGCCCTGGCAATCGTCGCACACGCCCGCGTCTTCATCGCGCGGGCGATAACGGCAGCTGGGAACAGCCAGGTTTAGCAACTCCTGCGCGTCGTCGCAGTTCCTCTCGCAAGCCTCTGAGAATAGCAGCGACCAATACCTGCGGGCGCGTCTAACACGCATCGACCAGGTGAACGCGGCGAGGCAAGCCCCCATTCGGATCTCTAGGACACTCGCAGTGGCCCTGGAGGATGGTCGCGAGCGGCCTACCGTTCGTTGGTCAGCCACCCAGTCTCCTTCCGCACAGAGCCCGACTGCCCATCGGCCCCTACCGCCTGCATCGCCCACTGGCATAGGTCCATGAACCAAGAACGCGCCAGGCATATGGATACTCTCCTGTACGCAGGGACGGCACAAACTGCTTGCTGCCAGAGGGCTTCGCGAAGGAATAGCTTCCCAGCCTCGCGCCGCCCCTTGAAAGTCCCCACGCCGAAATGGAGGCGGCTAGCGGGCGGAGGGCTGGTAACAGTCAGCTGAGTCAGAAGTGGATCCCCTCATACAGCTTCTTGGTCAGACCGGCGTAGACCCCAACCAGTCACGACGTCGGCAGCCAGGCCATGGGCAAACCCAAGCCTGCAGGTCGCCTCTGCGAACCTCTCGGGCGAATAGATCTCCGCTAAGTTCACTTCGCGCATCTCGGTCAGCAGCGACGCGATCTCCTCGACATCGCCGGGGTCAGCGCCGCTTTCCTGGCCGCGGGCGAACGCGTGCACCTCGCCCACCACCACCTCGTAGATCGCGACGGAGATGCCGCCCTTGTCCTTGCCGCTCAGCTTCCCCATCGAGTCGACGCCCATCGCCCAGTCTTGCGCCGCGGAGGGCGCGGCCCCCGACGGCGGCGCCGAGCCGCCCAGATTCGGGCGCGGCCTCCTGGCGCTTCCGTCTCGCGCGGCCTGCGCCCCCACTGCCTCCAGCCGGTGCAACTGGGGCAGGGGCGCCTCCATCCCCCACTGGTCGTGGCAGCGCAGCTTGGTCTCCGCCCGACGCCGCCAGCCCTCGAACGCGTCGGCCGGGCTGCCCGCCCCGGCCCTCGGCTCGGAAGCGATGCTCAGCCATTCGAGCTCGACCCTGCGCATCCGCCATCATTCTCTCCGCGATCCACTCGCGGCACTCGTCGCCGCGGGCTCTCTGCGCCCAGCTTCTGCGCCAGCTCGACGCGCCCAGGGCAGCCTGCAGCCGCCCACCTCTCGACATCACGGCGGAGGACACGCCTCGCCTTCGTTGCTCAAGCTGGAAGCCACGAAACAGCCGCCGCCAGCGCCCGCTGGACCAAGGGCGCGTCGTGCTCTGTCAGGGTCGCCCCAGGAACTCCTCGAAGAACGCCCCAATCTTTGCCGCCCCAGGCTCGCTCCTTCGGCAGCCCCATTGAAACCTCGGGCCTTCTCGACGCCATCGACTGCGGTGACGCGCGGGGCTGCTGCTCGCACGCGGCAACCGAGGAAGTTGCCCGACCTCGCGCGCTCCTCCACGGCACTCCCGCGACCTCCAGGGGCGAGCGGTCGGCGCATCACTCCCTCGCCGAACTCCGCCCCCAGCTTCTTCCAGTCGCAGCCGGGGGGGCGCTGCTCTCCCGCGAGGCCACGCGCGCCTCGGCGGCAGCGGCCGGGGCACCCTGCGGAATGCTACGGGGGCCACTTCAGGGCGGGGCGCAAGTCGCACGCCTCCACCATGGCGCAGCGGTTCGCCCGAACCTGCCGCATGACCTCGCGAACCGTGACCTCGATCCCGCGGTTGCTCTGGCGCTCGCCTGCCGGCGACTCTCTCGGCGCGAACTCCGCCGAAACCATCGCCGCCGCAAACGCAATCTCGAGGGCTACGATCGCGGGCTCGCCGTCGCTCTGGAAGATGAGCCAGCGGTGCTCGACGTGGGAGACGAAGCCCATCGGGATCTTGATCGACAAATCGCAAGCCCTCTCCCCCTTGATGGCAGACGCGCAGGGCAGATTGGACTTCGCACCCCTGGCCGCAAGCATGAGGACATTGCCCCTGCGGCGCCCCCCTCACCAGCCCCCCCCGCAAACGAAGGCAAAGTCGATCGCGATGACTGGGTCTGCCCCGCCTCGCCGCCCCCCCTGCCGTCCGCGTCGATTTCCGAGGCCCCCAACTGCAAAGCAGGAATCTGGCCAGCCTCCGCGCGCCGCGCCGCCCCCGCTGCAGCGGGCGGTCTGCGTCGCGCGGGCACTCTGGCAGTGGCGACCTCCTCTGGGCTGCCATCGCAGCCCCCGCCCGGGGGGCCAGGGCCTGGACCCCCCTGGATCGGCGCCAGCGGGCTCAGAGTTGATCCCGACGTCGGCGCGCGCGGCGACTCCGAGGCGCCAGCAACTCCCGCGGCGCCGTCGCCTGCCGATGAAGGCCCTGGTCGGCGAGCCTCCAGAGGCAGAGAGCATGCGCTCGAGCTTCTCCCGCACTCGGGGCGGTCGCCTCGGCTCACCTGTCATCGCGCCCACCCCGTAGACTCTGACTTGCAAGGGCAGCGGCGCGACGCCCTCGTTCCCGTCGGCGACGCATTGGTCGTTCACCGCGTGGATTTCCCGGCGAACTCGCTCTCCTTGAGGACGTAGCCGCCGAAGCGCCCGATCCAGCTGGAGTGGCCTTCATGGCACGCCAACAGTAGCGGCCTGCCAACGGTGGCACGCCTGCTCCTCGGGGCAATGGTCTCGCCGTACTCCAACACGCCGCTGACGCCGACGCCTCCCTCGTCTTCGACGGACTCGCCCGTGGCCGCCCTGTAGGAACTGCCATCGGGTTCCGTGTGATCGCCGCCCCCCGGCTCGACCAGTAAGGCGATCGCGGCCGCTCCGGCGTCGCGCGCCGCGGCCGCGAAGTTCGAGGCCCCAATCGGCCCCCTCACCTCCGCGCTGCCCAAGTCGCCCACGCACACAACCGCGTCGAAGCTGAGCGCCGCAGCTGGCCCCACTTGCGACGCAGAGCCTGGCAGCGCGCTGCTGGCGCTGCTCTGGGCATCTTCCATGCTGCGCAGCGTTCCACGGCGAACTCCACGGCAACTGGGTGGGCGTTTTTTTCTCGCGCTAGCCCTGATTGACCTCGCCGCGCTTGTCGCGGCTTCCCCCCTTCGACGCAGCAGGCCCCCAGCACTCCGAGGCTCGGTGGGCGCCCGTTGCAGTTCCAGCAAGTCACATTCGCGCGGCTCTGGTCGCCCTGCTGGCCCTCGCCCGTGCCCTTGCCGTTCTCGCCGCCATTTTCACCTTTTTCCTTTGCATGCGCCTCCGCCCCTGCCGTGCCCGACGAGCGCGTCGACCTCCATGGGGCCCACCTTTCCTCGAACTGTGGCTTCATGTGCTCGACGCGTCTTCAGGAAGCCGCGCACTTCCCCTCGCAGCGTCACGTAGTCGCTGAGGCGGGCGCGGATGAGAGCAACGTGCATCTCAACGCCCTACGGCACGAGCGACTCCAATGCACCACTCACCTTGATCTCGTCGCCCAGGCGAACGTCTCGGTCATCGGCTCGGCGGCGCGCGCGGCGCCTAGTCAACTCCTCACACTTGACGACCTCGCCCGCCAGGCTCTCTAGCTCCGCGACTCGCGAGGGCGCCATGATTCGCTTCAACAGTACTCGGCGGCGGCCTCCGCTCGTAGGATCCCAGCGGCGACGAAGAGGCGCAGCCCCTCTGCCCCGTTGCCTTGACCGGCAGTGACCACGAGGTCGAAGCACTCGCCCGCGAGCAAGGACAAGAAGACGGACGGCGTAGAGCTGCGAAATGTTCTCGCCCACGTCCAACCTCCTCGCCCTCCGCGGCCTCGTCCACGAACTCGATCAGCACCACCCCGACTGGTCAGCACGATCGCGTCGTTCGCATGGCCCACCGCCAACTCAAGAACCGGCTTTCAGACAACTCCGAACACGCCCATCACGTACGAGCTCAGTTTCTACAACCACTCGCTCAACTTCGATTCCTAATTCTTGAAAGCTGGCGGCTTTCCAATGTCCTTTGATTGGGTCAAGTGTGGAACACCAGCACCAGGCTGGGCGCGAATCTGCGCCAACCTGTCGACGACTTCTCCGAGCCGCCTCGCGATAGCTGGTCTGGTTTTCCAAGTTGTTGTTGTTGGTGGTGGTGGTGTTGTTGGTGTTGCTGTTTTTGTTGTTGCTGTCGTTGTTCAAGTGGCATTTTGTTGTCGCTACGCTGCAATATGTTGCTGTTGCTGCTGAACGGCGGCGCGCATCTCGTTGAATGCTTTTCGGTGCACCGCCATCTTGCCCGAGTAGCTCCTCGCGACGTTTTTTCTTCACCCGAGTGACAAAAAAACAACCAGCTGCGCACAGCAGCCTTTTTTTATCAAGGCGAACCTGACCGGGTGCAGAACTATCTCCGACCAGCACTTCTCGATGCCAATCGCCTCCCAAGACTCGCCTCCGGGCGACGTCCTGCCACAGCCGCCGACACCGATCGTGGCGGGCAAATCTCACCCGCGCGGGGGCCGCGCAGAGGCCCGCGGAAGGTCGCGGGGCGGACCCGGAGCTGGAGCAGACCCCAGCTAGGCTACCACCCTTGTCTCTTTTGATCACGATGGGCTGCGGAAGGAGCATGGTATGTTATCCACTCGGACATCGCCTTCTACAAAACAGAACCCAGCTAAACTCTCAGACGAACCCCACTTGTATGCAAACATCGCCGACACACATACATATGCACGTATGCAAATACATATTCATGTACAGACACAAATGCATATATATATATACATATACATATACATATACATATACCTATACATATACATATACATATACATATACATATACATATACATATACATATACATATACATATATATACACACCTATACATCTACAAATACCTAGACATAAACAGAGGCACCAACATACACATATAGAAAACACACATGCGAGTACACATGCATGAAAAACATAAACATCTATACATATACGTATACATATACATGTACATATACATATGCGTTTTCATATACATATACATAGGCAGCTACATATCTATATATATGTACATAAGTGTGCGTATACGTATGCGTATACATATGCATATACGTATGCATGTACATATGCATATACAGATACATCGACCTCTATACGTATGTATATATATATATATGTGTACATGTATATGCATGTAAATGTACATACCTATAAAACATCCAGTATGCGTAGCCTGTGCACCAGTCTATCGTAAGACTGCGCATAGCCTTTGCATAGGCCGATGACGGACGAGGCGCACAGGCCCTGAGAAGGCCTATCGATAGGTCTATGACAGGCCTACCGATTGGCTATGCATAGCCCTGTCGTAGGCCTATCGACAGGCTGTGCATAGGCCCATGACAGGCCGATCGATAGGCTGTGCACAACGCACCATAGGCCTACACATAGGCCTATGCACAGGGTGTGCACAGGTCTCTACTCTGCGTGAGCACAGCGCGCGAGTATACTCGAACACGCGGCGACAGACCTATGCACAGCCTATGCACAGACCTATCACAGGTCTATGGGCAGGCTGTGCATAGGCCTGTCGTAGGCCTCCGCGGAGCCTGTGTAGAGGCCTGTGGTCGACCTATCGGTAGGATGTGTGCAGGCCCGCGACAGGCCTATGCACAGGTCTGCAGTAGACCTATGGTAGGCCGCAGGTAGGCATGTGTACAGCCTATGCGCGGCCTGTAGAGGGTGCGACGTTCCCGTATGTATAGCCTACGCACAGGCCCGAACCCAAGGCCCGCGGCAGGCCTATGCATAGCCTGTGCATAGGCCTGTGGTAGACCTGCGCACAGGCTGCGCACTGATCTGCAGGCTGTGAGCTCTGGGACAGCGTGGACCAGATCTTCCAGGCAGCTAAAGGACAAGTCCAAGATGGCATCCCATAGCCTCCTCGAGATTCAAATGCGAGCCCAGAAACGGGGGAAAGGAGGAAGGGAATGATGACAGGCATCCCAGAGAGAGCTGGAAGGGTCACCCTAAAACGGTGCGCATTTTAGGGTGAACCTCTGGGAAGCGCGAGAGCCTTCCCAGAAGATCCCGAAAGGCCACCCTAAAACGGAGCAGATGTTAGAGTTGTTCCCTGGGAGGACCTCAACGAGAGGATTCCGAAGGGTGGGTCAGGACGGGCGGGCGGGACGTTCAAAAATGCTGCGTCGTCGAACTACCACGAGTGCACCAAACCGGGCGGATCGGGCAATGCCAGGTCGGGTAAGGTCGGGAAGGCGGAGGAGGAGGCGGGAAGAAGGAGGAGGAGGAGGAGTGGGTAGGGGAGGTGGGCGAGGAGGATGAGGAGGAGGAGGAGGAGGAGACGGAGGAGAGGAAAGCGGAGGAAGTGGAGGACGAGGTCTCCTCTGAACGGGCCCGACTGGCTATCTTAAAACAAGGCATATGTTAGGGCGATCCCCTGGGCAGCAAGGATTTTAAGAAAGAGCCCGGAGAGACACCCAGAATGCTTGTGGGGGGAAGAGGAGGGAGGAAGTAGAGTAGGAGGAAAAGGAAGAGGACCAAGAGAGAGAGACCTGTGCACAGTTTGTCCACAAGCCTGTGGCAGGCTTGTGCGTAGCATGTGCACAGGCCTGTCGCGGGGCGCTGGCCCTCTCCCAGGCCGACCACAGGCCTGTGCACAGGCTGCCCACAGGCCTGTGACAGGCCTGTGCACACGCGATGTACAGGCCGATCGCGGGGTGTTGCTTCACCACAGGCCCACCACAAGCCTGTCGACACACCTGTGCACAGGCTATGCACAGGCCTGTCGCGGGGCGTTGGCCCTCTCCCACGCTCACCACAGGCCTGCGCACAGGCTGCCCACAGGCCTGTGCACAGGCCTGTCACAGGCCTGTCCTGGAGTGTCGGCCCTCGAACAGGCCCACCACAGGCTTGTGCACAGCCTGACGACAGGCCTGTGACAGGCCTGTGCACAGGCTATGCACAGGCCTGTCGCGGTGTGTCGGCCATCTCCCAAGCCCACCACAGGCCTGTGCACAGCCTGTGCACAGGCCTGTGGCAGGCCTGCGCGCAGGCCATGCACAGGCCTGTTGCGGGGCGCTGGCCCTCTCCAAGGCCCACCACAGGCCTGTACGCAGGCTGTCCACAAACCTGCGGCAGGCCTGCGCGCAGGCTGTGCACAGGCCTGTCGCGGGGCGTCGGCCCTCGCACAGGCCCATCACAGGCCTGTGCACAGTGCACAGACCTCTGACAGGCCTGTGCATAGGCTATACATAGGCAAGGCCTCTGCGTAGGCTATGCACAGGCCCGTCGCGTGGTGTCGGCCCTCGCATAGGCCCACCACAAGTCTATTCACAGGCCTGTGGTAGGCCTGTGCACAGGCTGTGCAAAAGCGCGTCGCAGGGCGTTGGCCCTTTCCCAAGCCCAGCACAAGCGGGGCGTTGGCCCTGTCCCAGGCCCACCACAGGCCTGTACACAGGCTGTGCACGGTTGCACAGGCCTGTGGTGCCTGTGGCAGGCCTGTGCACAGGCTGTGCACAGGCCTGTCGCGGGGCGTTGGCCCTCTCCCAGGCCCACCACAGGCCTATGCACAGGCTGTCCACAGGCCTGTGCACAGGTTATGCGCAGGCCTGTCGCGGGCCGTTGGCCTTGTCCCAGGCCCACCACGGGCCTGTACACAGGCTGCCCACCCTGTGGTAGGCCTGTGAACAGGCTGTGCACGGGCCTGTCGCGGTGCGTCGGCCCTCGAACAGGCCCACCACAGGCTTGTGCACAGCCTGACGACAGGCCTGTGACAGGCCTGTGCACAGGCTATGCACAGGCCTGTAGCGGGGCAGTGTTTCTGTCCCAGGCCCACCACAGGCTTGTGCACAGGATGTCCACAGGCCTGCGACAGGTCCGTGCACAGGCTATGCACAGGCCTGTAGCGGGGTGTCGACAGCTTGTACAAAGACCTGTGACAGGCCTATGCACAAGCTATATACAGGCCTGTCCTGGAGTGTCGGCCCTCACCCAGGCCCACCACAGGCCTGTGCACAGCCTGCCCACAGGCCTGGAATAAGCATGCGCACACACTATGCACAGGCCTGTCGCGGGGTATCGGCGTTCGCACAGGCCCACCACAGGCGTGTCCACAGGCCTGTGACAGGCCTGTGCACAGGCTGTGCACAGGCCTGTCGCGAGGGGTTGGCTCTCTCCCAGGACCACCACAGGCCTGTGCACAGGCTGTCCACAGGCCTGTGGTAGGCCTGTGCACAGGCTGTGCACAGGCCTGTCGCTCGGCATCGGCCCTTACACAGGCTACCCACAGGTCTATTCACGGGCCTGTGCACAGACCTGTGACAGGCCTGTGCACAAGGTATACACAGGCCTGTCCCGGTGTGTCGGCCCTCGCCCAGGGCGCATCACAGGCCTATACACAGCCTGTTCACAGGCCTGTCACAGGCGTATGCATAGGGTGCGCACAGGCTGAAGCACAGGCCTATGCACAGGCTGTGCACAGGCCTATGCTTCGTGAGCACACAGGCCCCGAGGCAGCCGATCGATAAGCCTATCGATAGGCCTATGGGCAGGCTGTGCATAGGCTTGTCGATAGGCCTATCGATAGGCCTATGGGAACGCTGCGCGTAGGCTTGTCACAGGCCTGTGGACAGACTGTGCACAGGCCTATGGTAGCCCTGTGCACAGGCTGTGCGCAGGCCCTACGACGGATGCTTCCACAGGCCTGTATACACCCTATGCACAGGCAGGCCTACGACTGGCCTGTGCATATCCTATGCATAGTCCTGTGACAGACCTGAACATAGCCTGTGCACAGGCCCACAGGGGACCTATCATAGGCTATGTGTAGGCTTTCGTCCGGATTGTTGCTTGTATACAGATTCAGAAACATCTACGTTTGCATAGACATATACGTGTATATATATGTACACATACATATAACTATACACAAACACTGACATCGACATCTAGGCACGTATGTATACGCACATATGCATATACATGTACACCAGCATCTGCATATACATATACCTCGTCATCAAAATATGCATACGCCGTTACATATGCATAGACGTGTGGATAGACATGTCCGTATGCATATGCATATGCATATGCAAAGAAAACTATAACCGTATATGTGCATATATATAAAAATATATATAGATGTTGTCCTAATTATTTATGGCTCTACAAATACGTGTATAATCATACAAAAGCATATACATACATATGTACACACATAGACATATACCGATACATTAATCGGAAATACACATCCGTATGCATAACTGTGTGTACAAACTCTCACACACACACAAATATACATGTACATATACACATATATATTTATATATGCACACACATACATATATACATATAGATTCCATAGATGGAGAAAACCAGAGAGAGAGAGAGAGAGGGAGATAAAGAGAGACAACGAGAGAACAGAAAAAAAAACGAGTGGGAAAGAGGGAGAGAAATGAAGGAAGAGAGAGAGATAGAGAAAGAGAGAGAGAGAGAGAGAAATAGAGAGAGAGAGATGGAAAAAGAGAGAGGGGGGGTGATCGCCCAAGCGAGGTGCTCTGAACGGGGACGCCAAAAGGCATGAGCGAAGTGTCCCGCTCCGCTTCGATCTCGGCCACCCCACGTGCGCCACCCCCCCCCCCGGGGATGCGCTCGTGAACAGGTCCGGCAAGAGGTAGTGCAAGAGCGCCTCAGCGCCAGCATGACCGACATGGTGGAGCACGGGTCGCGATTTAGGCGAAGAGATGGCCCTAAGCAAATGAATATGAAAGAGCAGACTCTGGCATTCATCGGGAGCTGAATCCCTGACCGCCCGAACGGGCGGGTCGGGTGGGCGGACCCTGACGTGCGAGACAGGCGGGCGGAACATGATAGATGGCGGCGAGTAAGTCCAAGGCGAAAGTTCGAGCTCTTATTTGGGAGCGCTCGATGCCGAAATGCATCGTGGGGAAGTGCAAAGCGGCACCACATTCACTGAGTAATGCGTAAGGGTGTCTCTTGCGAGGGCGCGGTACATGTGTGTATATATACAGACATATGAAACTGCATTGGCGCTTCCCGCCATGCTCTTTGGTCCTTCAAGCCTTGCATCTGCTGGCAATTGGCGCCATCCTCTTTGGCCTTTGAACTTTAGCGGTTTCCCGTCCAGTCCCCTCACCCGTTCCTATTTGCTCTCGCCCTCATTTTACAGACTCGTGCGCCACCCGAACTTTTCCTAGGATGCATTTTTGCTCGAATCTCGAGGCGGACCCGATCACGTGGCGACGAGAACGCCACCTGGAGGCTCCGAAAGAACATCGAACCAAAATCGCGTGCCTTTGCGCGATCCTGCACCGGCTGGTGTAACAACGGCCTGCGAGTCGATTCCTGAATTCCCGTTCAACGCCGGCCGAGTCCTGACCAATGGCCGTGTTCATTCCGAACGCCCGCGCCGGGGGTCGCCGCGGCGTCGACACGACGCAAGTCTACCGCTGTGGCGGAAAAATTGTGTCTGGGGGGTCGTTTTTTGAACCCGGGATCCGTTATTGAAACCCCCCGAGTTGCAGCGGCTCCTACAGGCCGACGTCGAACCAACACCTTCGAGGATTGCAGAAGCCTGCAGCCTGGAGGCTTCCAGCGGCTCCCAACAGCATAACATCAACAAAAGTATCAGCCATCGCAGACCCCGAGCAGTGAGGTGTGGAACTCCAGCGGTGAAAGTTCTGCGGGTTAACCTATGTGGTGTGAGCTATGTTGTGGCAACCATGTGGTGTCACCTACGTGGTGAAAGCTTTTCGGTGTAAATTCTGTGGTGGTAACTACGTTGTGTACATTACAGGATGCGGACGATGTGGTGGTATCTACAGGATGTAAGTGATATGGTGCAGGACAGGTGGTATGAACAATATGTTGGGAACGGCGTTGTGGAAGCTGTGCGAAGGGAAGAAACCGGTGTAAGCTACATGGGGTGGGGCCCACGAGCGCCCACGATGCGGCAAGGGCGGGCCTCTGGAGGCCTCCTGGGCGCCTCTTTGGGCCGTCTTGGGGGTCTTTTTGAAGCCTGGTTGGACCGTCTTGGGTCCCTCTTGGGCCGTCCTGGGGCCATTCTGGGGAGCTTGGGCCCTCTTGGGGACCTCCCATGGCCCTCGTGGTTCTCTCTTGGGAATATTTTGGGGGCCTCGTGAGCTTCTTTTGGGCCGTCTTGGGGCAGTCTTGGGGTCCTCTTGGCCCGGCGTGAAGCCTTGTTGGGGGCCTCTTGGCCCGCCTTGGGGCAATCTTGCATGCATCGACACAAAAGCGAATATGCTAAAAATGAACGCTTTTCCCTCGAGAATGGGACGATGTTTGCCTCTTGGGGGCTCTCTTGGGGCGTCTTTGGAGCCTCTTGGGCCGTCTTGGCGGCTTCGTGGGCCGTCTTGAGGCCGACTTGCACTGCCGTGGGGCTCTCTCCTGGGGAACTTGGGCCCGTTGGGGGACATCCCATGGCCCTCGTGGGTCTCTCTTGGGAGCTTTTGGGGGCTTCGTAAGCTTGGTTTGGGCCGTCTTGGGGCAGTCTTGAGGTCCTCTTCTTGGGGGCCTCTTGGCCCGCCTTGGGATAATCTCGCATGCATCTTGGGACGTCCTGGACGCTGCTACGACACAAAAAATGAATATGCCAAAAAACTACCTCTTTTCCATAGGGAATGGGACGATGTTTGCCTCTTGGGGGCTCTCCTGAAGGCCTCTTGGGGCGTCTTTGGGGCCTCTTGGGCCGTCTTGGCGGCTTCGTGGGCCGTCTTGAGGTTGACTTGCACTGCCGTGGGGCTCTCCTGGGGAACTTGGGCCCGTTGGGGGACCTCCCATGGCCCTCGTGGGTATCTCAAGGGAGCTTTTGGGGGCTTCGTGAGCTTGGTTTGGGCCGTCTTGGGGCAATCTTGGGGTCCTCTTGGCCCAGCCTGAAGCCCTCTTGGGGGCCTCTTGGCCCGCCTTGGGGTAATCTCGCATGCATATTGGGCCGTCCCGGACGCTGCTACGACACAGAAAGTGAATATGCTGAAAATGTATGAGTTCCCTCGGGAATGGGACGATGTTTGCCTCTTGGGGGCTCTCCTGAAGGCCTCTTGAGGCGTCTCGGGGCCTCTTGGGCCGTCTTGGGGGCCTCTTGGGCTGTCTTGAGGCCGTCTTGCGCTGCCGTGGGGCTCTCCTGCGCCTCTCCGACCACTTCTCTGATCGCTTTGGGTCTGCTGGCAACGCCCGGCAAGGCACGGCAGGGCCGGGGGGCCTCTACCAAGGGCGTCCAGAGGGCACCAAAGCTCCAGATAACGGAGGGCCCCAGACGGCCCAAGAGGACCCCAAGACAGCCCAACAGGGCCCCCAGACCGCCTCAGAACAGACCCAAGAGGCCTTCAAGATCGCCTAGAGGGACCAAGACGGCACCATCGAGCCCCAAGACGGCCCAGGAAGCCCCCAAGACGGCCTGAAAACGGCCTCAAGAAACCCCGAAGAGGGCCTACTCGGGACCCTGCATTAGTACGGCGACGGTCAGAAAATCAACACACACACATATATATATATATATATACATATATATATATATATACATGCATACATACATATATATATATATATATACATATATATACATGCTTATAAAATACATAAGTAGGTATATGCATATGTATAAATACACACAGATACAAAGATGCGAACGTCCAGGAGCACACTGTGACTGCAAAAAACAAGTGTCCGCCAGTGATGGTGGATCAACAATAATCATTTCTCAGAAATGAAAGATTAACACGACCAACAAGAGAAGGGCAAATCTGACGGAAGCCTCCAAGAGCTAAATCCATAGCTCTAGGCAAAAACTTCGCATGCTGAAGCAAAATTACATAGTTGGGGAACGGTAGCGCGGAAAGGACGGGAAGGAACACCTGAAGGTGTGCAGTCTGAGCGGCCCTCCTGGTTCGCAGGCGCCGAGGGGGGCGCCCACAGCTCCGCAAGGCTGTTCTGCACGGGAGTGCCTGTGAGCAGCAGGCGCATCTTGGACGGCAGCGCCGCCAGGGCCTGCAGCCAGGGAGGAGGAAGGGGGCGCGTCCCGGGAGGGGGGGCCGCTCAGGGAGAGGGTACGGGTGCTGTAAGAAGGCGGCACTGCTCGCCAACACATCTTCGTGGCCTTGTGCCGGAGCGTATTGGGGTTCTTCAGGCAGTGCCCTTCGTCGACAATGACCTCAGATGCAAGCTTCGCATCGCTCCCGCGTCAGATAGATGCAATGTTGAATTTGTCTGGTCCAGTCCTCCTCCTCATCGTCATCGTCATCATTCCATTATTCCACCTCCCATCTGCTACCCCGAGCTCACTCATCTTCCTCATTATCATCTATCCTCCACTCCCTTCCTCACTATCTACTTCTCATCACTCCTCCCCCTCGATCGTTCCCAAGTAGCAGCGACATGAACCGTCGATAGCTCCCTGTCCAAGATACAATCCTCTCGCCTTCCCATACTCCCCCCCCCACCCTCCTGGAAGCAATCGCGGCGCTCGCCATGAAGCCCCGCCCATGAGCAGCCGATCGGCTTAAGGGCAGGATCACCCTCGCTCCTCCTCCTCCTCCTCCTCCTCCTCCTCCTCAATCCTCCTCCTCCTCCTCCTCATCATCATCATCATAATCATCATCAGCATCATCATCAGCAGCAGCAGGCAGCAGCAGCATCATCATCAGCATCAGCAGCAGCATCATCATCATCATCATCATCACCACCACCACCACCACCACCACCACCATCATCATCATCATCATCATCATCATCATCATCATCATCATCATCATCATCATCCTTCTCTGATCTCCTCCTCCTATATCCTCCTCATCCTCCTCTTCCTCTTCGTCTCCCCATGATTGTTCGTATCCTTATCAGTGTCATTGATAATAGTTATGCTGATGAGTCTTAGTATCGTTATGTGGTTAGATTCCGCATTCTAGTTCTTAATAGAGAATATTATGGGTATGATTCTGATGATTGGTATTATAAGTATTCCTCTCGCTTCGCGGGGTGCACGTCCGGAGCATGTACAATCCAGTCGTTGTCGGGCCCCTGGAAACTTCTTGGGGGCCCCTTGGAGGCCTCTTGGGGGCCTCTTGGGTCCTCGCGGGGGCGTCTGGGAGGCCTCTTGGGGGCCTCTGGGAGGCCTCTTGGGGGGCGTCTCGGAGCCCCGTGTGGGCGTCTTGAGGGGCGCTCTTGCGCTGTCCCTTCGGAGACTGTCTTGGGGTACTTGTGGGCCGTCTTGGGGGCCTCTTGGGGCATCTCGGCGGCCTATTTGGGCTGGCTGGGGGCCCTCTCGGGCCGTTTTGGGGCCCTCTTGAAGGCTTCTTGGGTCGTCTGGGGGCCACTTCGGAGGCTGTTTCGGCCGTCCTGGACCTCTGAGAGTCGAAATATCAATGGTTTTTGGCCTCTGGAGGTGCTCTTGGGGTTTCTCTGGGGGCCCTCTTGGGGCGTCTTGGGGTCTTTGTAGGCCCTCTTGGGGCCATCTTGGGCCGTCTTGGGGCCGTCTTGGCCCGCGCAGAGGCCATCTTGAGCCGTCTCGAGGCTCTCTTGGGCCCCTAAGAGGGCCAAAAGTTCCGAATCATCGATTTGCTATAGGTTCTTGTAGGTTTTCAGGCCCAGAAGGGGTCCATGGCGTGACCCCTGGGGAGGGGGTAGGGGGGAGACATACTAATGAAACACAATACAACATGTAGGAATTATGTAACACTTGGATACATTGGGTACGTTGCAGCATCGCCTCCGCAAGAAAAGGCTGCCGCTCAGCATGTCACTTCCGGACGTGGATCCTATAAGCTATAGGATTACGCCACATCCACCGACCCCTTGATCTAGTCGGGGACCTTCTATTGCTGTTCTGGGGCCTTCTTGTGTCGATACTCGGGGCCGCAGGGGCGAACAGAAGGAGGAGGAGGGGCATGTGGAGGTGGAGGAGGAGGGGGTGGAAGAGGAGGAGGAGGAGGAGGAGGAGGAAAAGGTGGAGGAGGAAAAGTGAGGATCTGGTTTGCGGGCTTGAGCCCAGACCTCCGGAGGCCGTTCTGGACGATCCCAGCACCCCCAAAGCGCATGGTCTTACCTTGGATCTGGAGGCAGTGCGCGGGTACCCGGACCGTGAACGGGGTTGTGGGTTTGAGGCCACGTGGGAGAGCTCTTGCAGGGGGCGTGTTGGAGCCAGTTTGGGGGCCTCTGAGGGGCCTCCTGGGGAGGTCTTTGGGGCCTTTTGGGGAATATCTTGGGGTTCCCGGGGGGCCCATTGGGGCTTCTTGAGTGTTTCTTGAGACAACCTGGGGGCGGGTTCCGCTTCTGGGCCCTTGCTTGGGGCCATCCTGAGGCCCTATTCGGCCGGATTGAAGGTTTCTTGGGCCGCCTTTGGCCGTCTTGAGGCTATCTTGGGCCGTCCTGGGGCCCTCGTGGAAGCCTCCTGGCCCGTCTAGGACGTAGCGAAGGCCCCGGAGGCGAAGGAAATGGGACGAGTTGGGCTTCTGACAGCCCTCTGGGGGAGGCTGTTAGAGGTCTCTTAAGGTATCTTGGAAGCATTTTGGGCCGTGGTGTGGAAGCCATCTTGGGCGGCTTGGAGCGATATTTCAGCGAGTCGGGGCCCTCTTGGTCCGTCTGGGGGGCCTCTTCCGAGGCCTCAGGGGACATCTTGGCGCTCCAAAGGGAGCCTGTGGAGGGCCGAACACCCCCGGATGAGTTCGGCGGTGGGTCGTGCCGGGCCCGGGGGGGGGTCAAATTGCCAGTTTGGGGTCCCGGGGGGGAATTATGGGGTGGGAACAATCTCACACGCCTAGAGACCCACAAGGGGTCGGCGGATAAGTATGACTGTTATGATTGCGTATACTATTACGAGTGATAGAAAGTTACCCATCTGATTCTTAGTCGTACTAGTATACAAAGAATTAGTATCAACAAAAACGAAAAGTAAAAGTACGAACAGTTTGATTATGGGTCTGATTATGGTTCGTGGTAGCATCCGTATGTTTAAGATTCGTATATCTCTTCATATTTCCATCCAAATGGTTATTAGTGTTCCCGTCATTGTTCTTCTTCGTCTTCCTCCTCCTCCTCCGCCTCCTCCTCCTTCTTCCGTTGCCATCTGGGCTCAAAGCCGCGTTCCTCCGCTTTCTCTGCAGCCCTTCCGTCCATGGCCGGTGGCGCTTTGCTGGCGGCCCGCTGGCGGGGCGGCTGAGGGGGGGGCCGGGACGGCATGGCACGGGCAGGCGCGGAGGGCGCCCCAGGGCGATCGGCGGCCCAGCGCAGGGCAGTCCGAGCATGGGCGAGATGGTCAGCTGAGAACGCCGTCCTGCGGCTCCCGGGCGAGCTGGCCAGGGCCAGAGCTCGCCAGGAAGCCGCGGAAGAGGCACTGTGCGCCGTCATCGGCGAGGCGACGGCGAGGTCGCAGGGGGGAGGGGGAGGCCCCCACGCGGCTGGAACGCCTGCGGCGCAACGTCGCCCTCCACGTCGACGCGCAGGGCGTGGACATCGTGGCGGCGGGAGCGGCGGAGCTGCGCCGTGCCCAGTGGGGACCCTGGCTTGAGGGGCGCGCGGCGCCCGCGGGCGAGGCTGAGGCGGCTGCCGTGGGGGTGGTGCGGGCGCAAGCGCCCGTCGTTGTCCCCCTCGGCCTCCCTGGAGCGGTGCAACGCCAGACCTCACCGGTGGCCTCAGCGGGCGTTGGGCGCGGCACGACACGAGGCAGTGCAAGCAGCCTGGGGCCGCCGCTGCGAAGCCCCCTGGTGCGCATGCGCAGAGCACGGGAGCCGCGCCCTCGTCAGGTTCCAGACAGTGACCCCCGCGCATATGAGAGCAAGGAGTGCAGCACGGGGTCCGACCAGAAGGACTCCGACACGCCCGAAGCGTCTGGCAGCGAGCTGGACGCATGCGAGATTGATGGGCTCATCGACTGCCTGGCCGAGATGGCCGTGCAGGCGGACCGAGAAGCCCTCAGGTGGGCTACGTCGGAGCAGATCGTGGAGATCAGGCCGCTCCACGCCGACTTGGTGCGCCCTCAGGATGAGCGCCTGCAGGACGAGGAGCCAAAGGACGAGGCAGAGGGCACGGAGTCCAGCGGCCCCGAGTCCGCCAGGGCGCCCATCAGCAAGTCGGCGCGCAGGCGGGCGAGGAAGGAGCAGGCTCAACAGAATGCGCAGGAGGCTGAGCACGAAGTGGCTCAGCACAACATCGCACTGAATGAGAAGTTCGAGTAGGCCTGGCGCTTGCATACGGACCACGAGAGTGGCTTCCTCGTACGGTTTCGGAAGGAGTGTGAGGGCACCGCACGGTAGCGGCGGCGCGGCCGAGAGCGTGCGGGGCCGCGGGGCAGCCGCTGCGAGGTCTGACGCTCTCGCTCTCTCTCTCTCTCTCTCTCCCTCTCGCTACCTCTCTCTCTATCTCTCTCTCTCTCTCTCTCTCCCGTTGTCGTCACCTTTACGCACGTTCGGTTCTCCTCCTCTTCCTCCTCTCCTCCTCCTCCTCCTCCTCCCTCCTCCTCCTCCTCCTCCTCCTCCTCCTCCTCCTCCTCCTCCTCCTCCTCCTCCTCCTCAAAGGAGAAGCGCATTGTGGCTGACCGGCCCAGACGCGGCTCGGCCCGCCAGAGAAGCGCGCCGGCACCGAGCCGCCACGCCAGGGCGATCGGGCCAGAGACCCCCGCGGCCAGATATCGCGGCGTGCCCGCCATGCTCGGGCCGTGGCAAGCTCCCACGCCGTCTCCTGCGGCGAGGCGGGGCGAAGGGAGAGCTTCACGCAAAGAGTCCTGGGCTACGACAACTTGGCTCCGTCCTGAGTGAAGAGGAAGGATACGGGGAAGAGAACGAGAGAGAGCGAGAGAAAGAAGGACAGAACGGACGACGCATACTGAGCCTGCTAGAGTACAATATCGACAGAGAAGACTCGAAATCCAGACACCCATATGCGTAGCACCCCGCGGTTGCGGATAAGAGTGAGGGGGCGTCGGGGTCGTCGGCAGCCTGCGAGGATCTGAAGAAGGCTGCCGCCAGCGCATCTTGTTCGAACGCATTGCACAACGAGCCCGCCGCAGGCGCCGAATTTTCGTCAAAGTAACGAGGGTGGATCGCGGGTGCGTCGCGGGTAAATCGCAGGTGGGTCGCGGGTTGGTCGCGACGTGGGCCGCGGGGTGGGTCGCGGGGTGAGTCGCGCGCGGGTCGCGGGCGAGGACGACCACAACAACAACAACAACAACAACAACAACAACAACAACAACAACAACAATCATTTTACCCGAACGCTCAGTGTTCTCCCCAGTGCCAGGGTTTTCATGCGACGCCAGCCAATACCCCCACTTCGTGGGGGGGCAATGCAAGCTCTACCAAACATCCACACGACTCTCGGGAACCACCCACACCCAGCTTCCCGCCCTATGACGTCAGGACACTTCACTTCGTGGCGCGCGGACGATCGTGGATACTACACTGGCGTGGAGTACACACCCGCAGAGGTTGATCACTTGTTTGGGCCCCGCATGTGCCCCGCATCGTGCATTTGTTGCGCATGACATAGAGAGAGCAAGACAGAGAGAGAGAGAGCAAGACAGAGAGACAGAGAGAGAGAGAGAGCAAGACAGAGAGCCAGAGGAGAGAGAGATAGAAAGAGATTCGTCACATGTGTGAGGCAACCTGAGAAGATGTGGTACACGGTACACGTGAGATGGTACGCACTGCCAAGATAGTTGGTCACATTTTTGGGGCAATTTCCTGGGAAGGCGATTACACAAGTAGATGTGTTACGTATGATAGATATGAAGCAGAGAAAGAGCGAGAGACATAGAGAAGGAGAGAGAGGAGTCGGTCACATCTTTAGGGCAACTTCCTGAGGGATGTGGGAGGACACAAGAGAGAAGGTATCGTTGTCCCGATGGTTGTCTCGATGGTTGCCCCGATGGTTGTCCTGATGGTTATGGTTGTCCCGATCGTTATCCCGATGCTTGTCCAAATGGTTGTCCCGATGGTTGTCCCGATGGTTGTCCCGATGGCTGTCCGTCTGCGATGCAATGTTGTCTGTTTCTGCTGTTATACAGTCCCAAGGATGACGCATGCATTGCTCATACTTTCTCCTGCTTTCGCAAACAGGTCCAGTCACACTATGAATATACACGAAGCATACTAAGGCGACTCGTCGTCTGCGACGTCGCAAATACGCTTGGGTACATGGCTGCCTGGCTGATGCAGGCGCGGGCCTGGCTGATACCCGTGCGCTCCCAAATGGCCGATGATATTGCCGATACGCCTGCTGGCGGGAGAGCCGGGGCTCGCATACGGCAGTGCTAACGCGAGCACGTTGTGGACCTGCGGCGGCAAGGCCGGGTAATCGAGCATGTTCGGATACTCGTCGCTCTGACCAAAAGACCGCCATACGGGCAACCACCACCACTGGTCTTGACGCGGATACTTCATCTCTGGGCCGACCTCAGGGGATACGTTCCAAATGGCCATTTTCTGCGGGTCCGTACCCATGAAGGCCGCGTGATACGCAATGAATACGTCCAAGGTGGCGAGGGCCCTGTAGGAGAGGCCGGATACGATCTCCGCATGAATGGGAATAGCGAGCTGACCGAGCAAATACCGCATACTGCTATACACCCACTGGCCCGGGTGGACGAAGAGGTTGGCTTTCCAGGCGACGATACCTCGCCCGGTGCATAGCGTGTCGAATACGTGCAGAAGGTAGCCAATGGGCTTCCCAAGCCTCTCATCCTGGAATACCGAGAAATTCCCGAATACCGCGCGCGCGTAGAAGAAGGCCTCGAAGTAAAGCCAATCCGGCTCGGGGATGCCCCCCATACTGTGCTGGTAGGCCGGGTCGTTGTTCGTCTTCGACTGCCTCGTGGACATACCGCTCGATACGGCGAGGCATACGCCCTTGACACCCTCCCATAGAATAGGGAAGAAGATACCGCACGCGAACCACCTCTCCGAGCCACACTGCTTGAGCCAGCGCCGCGCATACGCCTCGTGGTTGGGTGGCGTGTGCCAGCGCTCCATACTGTAGCGCACTTCATCATCGCTTGGGTAATACTCGCCCGTCACGGGGTCGAGCCGACCGGCCATCTGGGAAGCCATACGGAAGGCCGGCAATATGGAGGTGAACGATCTCGCGATATACAGTAAGCGGCTTGAGCAGAAACCGCTACGTACAAACAGAAGCGAACCGCATACATGTGCCCAAATGCCAAAGTCCATACGACCGCACACGCAGAACACTCATGCGAGCGCCGTCGGCAAGACGAAGTCCGCCGCCGCACATGCGACCAGAGCAGGCATACTCACTTCATCTTTTCATTTGAATCCACAGGCCTCATAGACTTCCCCTGGGAACCCCCCAGACGCCCTCATAAACTTCCCCTGGGAATCGGGTCACAGCCACTAAGACAATCGGGCCCTGGGAACCCCCCAGATACCCAGAGAGGTCTGGCGGCTGGGGCCGAAGGCCTAAAGAGAATACATAACCACAGGGCCCTGGGAGGCCCTCCCAAGATCCCCAGATGGGTCTGGCGATTCCGTGGGAAAGCCCTCGGAGCACATATTACACGTGAGCCGTGTTGCACATGATACATATTGCACATGATACGTCTGCTAGCCATGGGACACATACACACCAGAGTTGGTCACATTTCTGGGGCACGTTTTGACACACATCCCCGTGTCATGTATGATACGTATAGCACATGAAACGTATGATAGACATGAGAGCAAAAGAGGCTCACGCAGGCTGAGGCCGAGGCTGAGGGTGAAGCTGAAGCTGGAGCAGGCTGAGGCTGGGACACGCTGAGCTGATGCAGGCTGAGGCTGGTGCAGGCTGAGGCCGACGCTGAGGCAGGCTGGTGCTGAGGCTGAGGACGATACGTCACCGTCGCCGTCGCCGTCGCCGTCGCCGTCGCCGCCGTCACCCTCGCCGTCGCCGCCGCCGCCTCCGTCGCCGTTGCCATACCCATGATTCTCGATGCACGTGTATGTCATTACTGGTGGCTCTTCTTTCATACAGCTCTGCTTGACCCCAAAGTCTGCCACAATGCCCTATACAACTGAGCACCGCCCCTAGGGCTCAGCCACCAGCGCTTCCAACGTGGCTTTGGATACACGTCTGGTGATCCACCTTCCCTGCACTTTAATTCTTTGATACTCGCTGGCGCCGCGAGCGTGCGCTGCGGATACCAGCTCCTGGTACGTCCGTTTGCACGCACCGGTGCCTGAAGGCTGCAGCATACCTCGCTTCACGAGCAGAGCGAGCTTCTTCACCGTATGCGACTTCCCGTACTTGATACCCAGACCTTTGGCGGCCTTGACCAAGCCGCGGTACTGCTGCGAAGGCTGCCTCGCATACGTCTGCACCTTCTGTGTCAATACGCTGAGACAACTCGCAAGCACACGGAGCTCTGGAATACCGTCAGATTCTACCTTGGGACACAGACGGCGGCGACCGAGCTGATACGCCACCTCGCAAGGTCCGCCGTCTGATACGCCACCTCCCAAGGTCCGCAGCACAGCAAGCGATACTCCCACACAGCTGCGGATCGCCTCCAAAAGCTGAATTGTGTGACAACGCGTCGATACTAGCCCAGGCCGGACACGCGAAACGTTTGCCCGCACAGACTTGCTCTTGTCATACGCGTCAATGAGATACCAAACACCATGCAACGAATACCTGTTGATAGCCTGCCGCGTCTCGCAGAACAATACATACATGGTCGCGACGCTCACTTGAGACGTGCTGTTGAGAGCCTTCCTCATACGACCCAATGCTGTGGTCATTGTGTCGCAGGAAACCACGCCAAAATACGCGAGCTCCGCAGCAGCATGGCGTGCCCACTTCCGACACTGCCGCTTCAGAAACCACTGATGCAGCTCCTCGGTATACTCCGTAGGCGTGAAGCCCATGCAATACTCAACCATGTGCATAAAACACCTCATACAGTCCATGCTGTTATACTTACCGGCCATCTTCACCTTGTTCTTCTGCACGGCCACGGCCACGTAGTCCGGGATACTGTCCCCCATGGCCATGATGTCCGCGCTGGGGATACCGTCGCCACGGGGACGCTGAAGCCCCGATGCTAAGTGCGCCCACTTCTCCGCAAATGCGACAAGACGCCGTCGTATACGAACCCTGCGAAGTGTACGGATAAAGTGCAAGCCGGAATACTGAGTATGCAAGCCTTCTCGATGGGCTAAATACGAGCACCCTTTTTCTTTGCATACTGCGTCGCAGTGACGGACGAGTCCTAAACAGAAAGCATCGAAGTCGTGCACGAATACGCTCCACTGATCCAAAATGTAGTCGCATACGACAGGTACTCCTGCCTGCCCTCTGGTAAAACGCAGTAATACGAAAGACAGCAAGAAGAGATACCCCGCGGACTCCATGCCAAGGCTATACGTGGCCAAGAATACCCCCCTCTTGAGCCAAAGTGCCTATGAGGGAGGTGATGATGATGGTGGTGGTGATGATGGTGAGGATGGTGGTAATGATGATGGTTTCGGGGAGAGCCCTCGGCGAGGCGCAGACTGCCTGTGAGGGCCCGAAGACGGCCAGTAACGGCCTGTGAAGTCCGCCGCCGCACATGCGACAAAGCCAGGCATACTGATATCACAGTTTTTGTTACCCCGAGAACTCATTGATATCCTATTTGTTTTTCTCTGGAAACCAACAATCTAGATGGTAGCTCTCATACACAGTGCCCATGATACGTATGCAGACCCGTGTAACACATGTCGCAGAGGCGTATACCAGACAAACAAAAGTTGCTCACATGTTTTGGGCAATGGCTCACATACTATGGTTACACACATGCATATTGCAAATGATATGTATGTTGACCATGAGACAGAGAAGTTGGTCACATTTTTGGGGCAAATTGTGCTTCACATGCGGTGGATATGCATATTGCCCAAGATACGTATGGGAAACATGAGGCACAGAAGAAATGTTGGGGATTTTGCCTCACAGCCACACTGCTTCTTACGCAGGATACACGTTGCACATGATACGTATGAGGGACAGAAGACAAAAGTTGGTCACATGTTTTGGGGCAAGTGTTGCCTCACAGTCACACTGCTTCTTACGTAGGATACAAATTGCACATGATACGTGTGTATGCGAGACAGAAGACAAAAGTTGGTTTTATGTTTGGGGCAAATTTTGCCTCACAGCCACACTGCTTCTTACGAAAGTAGATATGAAACACGTACGCACAAGAGTTGGTCACATTTTTGGGGCAAGTTTTGCCACACATGCACGTGTTGTGCATGATACTTATTACACACGAGACGTATGATAGACATGACACAGAGACCAAAGTTGGTCACATTTTTGGGGCAAATTTTGGGCTGAGGCTGAGGCTGAGGCTGAGGCATAGGCTGGCTGAGGCTGAGGCAGGCTGAGGCTGAAGCAGGCTGAGGCTGAGGCTGAGGCAGGCTGGGGCTGAGGCTGAGGCAGGCTGAGGTTGTAGTAGAGGATACGTATGGCACATGAGGCGTAGGACAGACATGGAAGACGCACAACAATTGGTCACAGTTTTGGGTCAGATTTTGGGACACATGTTATTATATATGATACATCTTGCACAAGAAGTAGACATGAAACACGTACACACAAGAGGTGGTCACATTTTTGAGGCCAGTTTTGCCACACATTCACATGTTATGTATGACACGTATTGCACACGAGACGTATGATAGACATGAGACAGAGACCAAAGTTGGTCACATTTTTGGGGCAAATTTTGGGCTGCGCTGAGGCCGAGGCTGAAGCAGAGGCAGGCTGAGGCTGAGGCAGGCTGAGGCTAAGGCTGAGGCTGAGGCTGAGGCAGGGCGGGGCTGAGGCTGAGGCAGGCTGAGGCTGAGGCTGGGGCAGGCTGAGGCCGAGGCTGAGGCCGAGGCTAAGGCTGAGGCAGGCTGAGGCCGAAGCTGAGGCAGAGGGTGCAGATGAAGCAGGCTGGCTGAGGCCGAGGCTGAGGCTGGTGCAGGCTGAAGCTGAGGCAGGCTGAGGCCGACGCTGAAGCAGCTGATGCCGAAGCAAGCCGACGCTCCGTTACCGTCGGCGTCGCCGTCGCCGTCGCCGCCGTCGCCATCACCCTCGCCGTCGCCGTCTCCGTCGCCGTCTCCGTCACCGTCGACGTCGCCGTCGCCGTCGCCGTCGCCGTCGCCGTCGCCGTCGGCGGCAGCCCGCTATGCCACCCGGGACGTCGGAGCATACACCAACACACCAGAAGGTGACATGTTTCGGCCATTTTTTTTTGCCACTCCCCGCTCTTCATCTGGCACTACTCTGGCATACGTGCCGCCCGGGACGTCGGAGCATACACGAAGAAACCGAGACACTACTGTGGAAAAGTAGCCTGGCATACCGTGCCCTCAAGCATCCCCGAAATCGTTGACGGCGCGGACCTCGCTCACCGCCTCCACGTCAATACCGTTGTGGCCCAACGAATGGCGAAGCTTCACACCGGCCTGGAACTCTTCAAGTGATACCTCGTGCTGCGATGGACCAGCTCCGTGAAAGCTGTTGCCGTGATACCTGAAGCAGGTGGTAGCCCGATGATGGCATTGAGCCACAAAGGACAACCCCCCGCAACTTTGCCAATTGGCCATCATACGCACTCGCGAAAGTTTAGTCTTGTCGAGCCAGTCATACAGCTGCTTCGCATACTTGTCCAGCTCCGCTGGCGTCCTCCCGGTCGCCTGCACTTGCTCCTCCGTGCCGCTCGAACGCAGGAGAGCAGCACCCTTCTTCTCATACTGCTTTTTCGGAGCCAGGCAATACTGCAAGGCCGGCAGGATATAGTCAATCTCTTTGTACAACTCCTCATACAGCTGCGGCTTCAATACCGCCTCGTTGTTCTTCTTGACCGCAGGATCGTTTTGATACTCGCAGAAGGTCTTCATCGCGTGAATGAAACGGTTGATACCGACACCCCTCCGCTCCGGCTCCTTGCTGCACATCTCCGACATCCATACGGCCCCACTCTTCAGCGGCTCCTGCATCTGTGTCCATACCTGCTTGTCCGACAGCTTCGCGAACTTCGAAGGCCCGTATACGTTGAGCAACTGCGCGGGCGCCGTCTCGTATACCCTCAGCCACTCCCGCTTTTTCTGGTCCGTCGGCTTCTCCCCGGAACCAGACTGGGACGCGGGGCCAGACTGGGACGCGGTGCCAGACTGGGACGCCAGCGCGAAGTCTGGGCAACCGTCGAGCGCCATACGAAACCGGAGGGAATACACTTCCGAGTGGGCAGACTGGAACAGCCGTGCCAAATTTGAGAGTATATGGCTGCAGCTATCAACCGATACGTATAACACATAGTGCACACGGTGTGGTAGACTGGTGGTGATGATGATGATGATGTGGCATGGACTTTGGGGGAGAGCCCTCGGCGAAGCGCAGACTGCGTGTGAGGGCCCGAAGACGGCCAATGACCGGCCCCAGAGAGCCTGTGATACCCCGAGGAAAGCCTGTGGTGGCCCCAAGACAGTGAAGTCCGCCGCCGCACATGCGACAAAGCCAGGCATACTGAACATTTTTTGATGCCCCCGAGACCTCATTGATGTCCTATTTGTTCTTCTATGGATATCCAAATTCGAAGTGTTAGATCTTATACAAAGTGCACATGATATGCAGACCCGTATCATACATGTTGCAGAGGAGTATACGAGACAAACCAAGTGTTAGTCACATTTTGGGGGCAACTTTTGGCTCACATGCTATGGTTACATATTACATATTGCACAGGATACGTATGTTGACCATTAGCCAGAGCGGTTGGTCACATTGTTGTGGCAAATTGTGGCTCACATGCAATGAGCGCGTATGTGCATATTGCAACTGGTACGTATGTTAGCCGTTAGACAGAGAAGTTCATCACATTTTTGGGGCAAATAGGCTTCACATGCAGTGATAATAATATACATGAAAAAAAAAAAAAAAAAAAAAAAAAAAAAAAAAAAAAAAAAAAAAAAAAAAAAAAAAAACATGACGCAGACAAATTGGTCACATTTTTGGGGCAACTCCTGCCTCACACACAGTTGGGTACAAATTGTGCCTCACATGCCGGTCGCTACGTATATGCACGTTGCAGATGTGGACAGACACAAAACCAAAAGTTGGTCACATTTTTGGGGCAAATTTTAGCTCACATGCTATGGAGTGGTTGCAATCATACATGTTTCAAATGATATCCCAGACATGGGAACAACATTGGGTCACATTTGTGGGCGCAGATTCTGACTCACATGCAATTGTTGAGAATACTACTCATTGCACATGATACTCATACAGTATTACACATGATGCGTATGGCAGACATGATACAGAGACACCGTGTGGTCACATTTTTGGGGCAAGTTGTTGCCGCCACGATGCTCGATGCAGATGATACATGCGGGCCCTGATTTTTTTGGTCGACGTCCAGCTCCATACGACATTGATCACTCCGGCGTCGCCGTGCCGCCGTATACCAGCAGCTCGCCGTTCTCGCCCCACACTTCTTCCCTCACTGGAAGCTCACTGCATACGCCCATCTCCTCATACACTGGAGCATCGCCAGCCTCCGCACTGGCACCTGCAGCAAAGTCTGCAAGGGTACACTTGCACTCAGTCTTGGATACATCTGCCGGATCCTCTGTGCTCACGAGGAAGTCCACGAGGTTGTTGCCCATGTCCGTGGATACAACAGGGTCCGCGTCATACTCACCTTGATCTGCAAGAGCATACTCCATGCCTTTCCCCTCGTCGTCAGATGACGATACAGAGTCATACCCGCGCTCCAAAATCTCGCCCTCCTGCTCGGGCCCAGCCGGCAGGAAGTCACTGCGGCGGAGCTTGCCGAATACATGGCAGCCCTCGCGAGACTTGAAGCGACTGCAGGCAACGTAGCCATACCCTCTCGTAGCCACTCTCTTCTTCTGCTCGAAATATACACAGCCGTGAAAGAGATCCGCGCCCTGCGCTCGACGCACCGTGGTCGCATACCCGTAGCAGCAAGGCAGGAATACCTCTCCGTTCTCCTCGATGGGGTGCACCAATACCATGTTGCCCGTACCCACCAGCCTGGCTGTAAACACTGAGTGTCCACGAAGCGACTCGCATACCGTGGCCAACGCCCCATTCACAAAGCCCCGCTGTTTGTCAAAGTTCCGACTCAGGCGAATGACGATACCAGGTCTGGCCAGAATGCGTAAGTCGGACTTCGTGGTCGGGTCGCAATACCCACCCTTTTTCAGATCGGCCTCACTAATGCCGAGTAATGCCAGCGCCGCTCTGCATACCTCCGCCGAGCCCGCGTTCGTACACGTGAGCCAAGAAAACGGATGCCCTTTCTCCGCCGCCAACGCCATACCGCGCTCAACACAGGCCTCCAAGCACTCATGATGCCAGTGGCGGTCTCCAAAATACTCAGTCAAAACCGCTCGATCTGGCTGAGCCTCACGTATACGATTCAGGAAAACCAAGTGCTGCTTGTCAGCGGTGCGATACACGGTCTTCAAGTCGACCTTGTCCATTTGGTTGCAGAAGTGCTCGCACTGGCCCCCGCTCAATACTGGCTGCAACTGCTTAAAATCGGCCACGATAGCAGTGAAGGGTTTGTGCGGCTGCTCCCGCACCGAGGCGAAAAACCGCATCCATTCCTGGTCTTCATACTGGCTCCCTTCATCGCAAAGAATCAAATCAATACTTCTCAAAGCCGAGGGTGGGGCCCAGCGGACCTTGCCGTCCTTGCCGGCCCTCTTATACTTCAAGACTCCTTGTATCGTGTCCACTCGGATATTCTCGATACCAGGTCTGTCGGGCAGCTTGGACTTGTACTGGTGCACGAGATACCCGGTGGGGCACACGATCAAAACCTGAAGAGACTCACATGCCCAAATGGCCAGCTCCAACAATACTGCCGTCTTCCCACTGCCGGGCGGTCCAGAGATATACAAGAAACGCTTGCTGTTCTGCTTCTCCTCCTCGTCCTCCAGCGATACAGCCTTCTTGACCCGCTCGATGGCATCAGCCTGCTCTGGGCTCCACGTGCGCTGCTGATACTTCGGCCTGTTCAAGGTATCCCACTCCTGCCGAAGGCACTCATACTCTGGCTCGTTATTGCATCGAGCAACACGCTGATACAGCAGAAAATTCGCGTGTTGCTTCTGCTCAAAGCAGCCGACACGCTCATCGCGCATACCGCGAAATTGCAGATCGCGTCGGGCCAGCGAGAGCAGATACTCGAATGCTGCCCTGTCATTGGCAAATACAGGCTCTCCTGCAGTATACTCAGAGCCGAATGTGAGTATCTGGCCATCATCGCCCACTCGCATCGGCAGCGCTTGAGTGTGGAATTTGAGATCACACGACGTCTCCACGATACCAACAGTGCCGGACCAATTCCAGGACATGAGATACTCGATCATGCCCACGAAATTCTTCATACTGTCCAGGTGTTTGAACGTCCGAGGGAGTAATTGTGAAGCGTATACATGTGGCAGCATAGTCAGTGAATGCTGGCCCCAGTACCCGTCCGTCAGCTCGTACCAATACCTGCAGGCGACCACTTGCGTAGGTTCATACCTTTGATTATGTCGGCCGCCACGAAAATGCACGCAGTGGTTGCAGGAATCATACTCCCTGCCACGGTGCCATACCAAGAAACTGTCCGATACGGGAACCCCTGCGACCAGCTGCTCCCTCTTCTCCTGAAGGTAAAAGCCATACATCCTCGAGGAAAAGTTACCCTGCCGCCCGTCGTAATTCACCATGGCTGCCGGCTGCGGTGGATACAGCAATACATGAGAGTAGGACCGCTCAAACTCCGACAGTTGCGCCAAACGGATGGCCACTTCCGGCAGGCACGGGCTGCTCTTGCTGAGCAAGCGATACGCGGTCAGCCAGGAGCTGTTCGCATTCTTCTGCACATACTCGCCGAGCCCGACGTCGACGGCATCGTGGTCCTTCGCGACATACCCTGAAATGTAGTTGAGCCGGCCGTTGCCTATCTGAACATCTATCTCGGCGCAGAATACAAGCGAGAGGAACTTGACGAATGCCGACACGACAGCCGTCCCGGTGCGCCCCTGGAGATACTGCAACAGCCCAAAGCATACAACCCACGCGCAGATGTGCCAGTGCGGGGTGCCACGGCCTTGGTACTCGGTCTTCATACACCACTCGTAAACGATGAAGTACTTGTGGCCCCAGCGGTTCGCCAGGAACAGCCAGATACAGCGAACCAGGTAGTACATATGAAGTGACATCATATACGCACCAGCAAAAATACAGCGAAGGTACGGCTCCATGAAATACGGCCTCGGGAACTTCCACTCCGCGGGCGCGATGGTGATGAACAAGTTCGGAAACGCGCACAGCCAGACCTGTCCCCGAAGATTCCGGCAGTGTTGATACAGGGCCTCATAATTCTTCTCGTCGTAGCAGCGCACGAGCATGATACGCACAAGATCAGCGAGGGAGTCTTGCACAATCTCCCAATACCCCGCAGACGCCTGCGAGTCCCGAGACATGACATCCCCAGTGACGCCGAGGCTCTTGGCACGGACTTGTGCATTGAAATACTTGTTCGCCAAGTGCTTCTCGTACAGGAAGAACGGCAGGTCCCGCTGCTCGCCATATACGCGGGCACTGGACAGCACCTTCCGAGTCCAAGACAGGCCGATGGATACCACACGGTTCGTGCTGTCCTGGGTCTCGGCATAGTAGTGCTCCATTATACCCGTATCTGTGAAGTCCGTGGTCGGGTACAAGACGGGATACATGGCACACTCGATACCTTTCATAACCACAAAGAGGTCGTAGGAGGACAGGTTCAAGGAGCTGCGGTTCTCGATACGGATCCTCTGGGACATCAGAAAGCTATTTTATTGTTGTTGTTTTTTTGTTTGTCAGTTTTTTTTTTTGTTCTTTTTTTTTTTGGTTGGTCAACCTCGTGATCGTCTACGTCGCCGTCGATCTCGTCGTCATCGTTCGTCGTCGTCGTCGTCGTCGTCGTCGTCGTCGTCGTCGTCGTCGTCATCGTCGCCGTCGTCGTCGCCGTCGTTCTCGTCGTCGTCGTCGTCGTCGTCGTCTTCGTCGTCGTCGTCGTCGTCGTCGTCGTCGTCGTCGTCGTCGTCGTCGTCGTCGTCGTCGTCGTGGTGGGAGCCCCTGCCCGCGCGGATCCTCTGTTCCGTCAGGAAGACGCGGTAATACTTGCTGTGCTCCCTCAAGAAGTGATACGCAGCCTTGCACCGGTCCGTAGGCAGACTCGCTTCGCAGACCAGGTCCTTCTTGAAATACGCGCGCGAGAGCCCCACCTTCTTCCAGTTGAACATGTGCGCGGCGCCATACCGCTCCTGCTGCGCGGAGGTCTTCAATACGACGATGCTCAGAGCACGACATTCGTCCACGGTCATCTCGTGCATACAGGGTCCAGTGGTGTGGTCCAGCGAAAACTGCCCAAAGGAATACCGAGGCCAGCTGATACACTCCTTTGCCTCGTAGCCCGACTTCGTGGCCAAGGGGATCCTATACAGCTCCGACGTCTTTGCTACCTTGAGGGCCTTGCCGTGGTTCTGCATACGCCGGTTGAACTTCTCGAGAGGGGTCTCTTTGCCAGAACAGCAAGGGCATGTGGCAACCACAGGCGTATACATGCCTGGCTTATACCACCATCTCGAAGATATACCAACTTGGCCACAGGCGTGCACCACCGGGTCGTGCGGTACTTGCCGACGATACGCCGCCAGCATGTCTGGTTGCTCCGACGTGCTGCGGTCCTGATATACACGATTCGAGAAATACTCGTCATTAAAGAAGAACGAGCCGCAAGCCTCGCAAGCGGACCAACTCCCGTAGCACACCCAGAACGCAAAGTCCGTCAAATTATACTGCTTCTGGTAGGTGGCCTGGATACTGGTGAGTAATGACATGGACCAAGACTGTCGCTGAAATACCTCCTGGCACTTCAACATGGCATACGCAGCAACAAGACAAGCGTCCGCCGCCATTTTCGGGAATACTATGCAACGGTCAGCTGTCGCCACGCTGCAAGCTCTCGCATACCAGCCGTGCTCTTTGTCGGAGATACACGCGTGCGCAGTCCTGGGCAGCACCTGGCCCTGGAAGGTCTTCTCGTAGGCCTCCAACACAGGGCCTGGCAGCACATCCTTGTATACGAAGGCATCCGGATACTCGAGAGCCAACCTGGCATGCCGTTCGTGTTCTCCAAAAAATACCGCAAGATTGTGCAAAGGCACCAACTCTTCCGCCACGCCCAAGCGCTCACATAAGGATATACGCACAGTCTCCAGAGCAGATCTGGCCCGGGCGCGCAGAGAGGGAGCAACCCCCCGGGTGTGCCCGAGCTTGCTATCCAGAGAGACGAAGGAATACAAGAACTCCCACTCGTGCTGCTCCAGGTGGTCGCTGGTCCAGTATTCGCCACGCTGCTCGCGATAGCGACGATACGCTATGAGCCGCTGCGTGGTCCTGCAATCAACGAGATACTGCGCCAATAACTGCTTTTTCACCTCCTCGGCCGAGACGCCCTTCTGCAGCTGCTCCAGGACAAACTCCCCGCATACGTGGCGATGTATGTCCTCAGCATTCTCCAGTAGTGCCAGCTGCTGAGAGGGCGCCTTCAGCCACGTCTGAAGGTGACCGCAATTGGCAAATACCCCGGTCTCCGCGCGATACTTGTCCACCAGCGCTCGCCCCCTCAAGCCTTCTACGTGATACCAGTACTGGAGGTCCCTGCGCGACAGCGCGTAGACGGCGGAATTGCCGTGTTTGGCACCGTCTCCGAGGCGATACCTGCCAAGCCACTCTCGACAGACATTCTGACCCGTCTCATACCCCCAGGCCTTCAGACGCACCTGCATATCCGGTAGTCGAGGCCAAGGCCCAGGTCGGAGACCTCCTCTCGATACCGCTTGCCGCATGCCGCCTCTAGAGCCTCCACCGTCATCAGCGTCATACGAACCACATCTGTGGAGGAAGAAGCTGCCGTGGCCTGCTGCTTGGATACGGGCTCCTCCCAGTCGACCGCGGCAGGCCGTTTGGCCACGCGGGCAGATCCGGCGGCGGCTGGCCGTTTCAATACACCGCCTGCGACCTGTGCCGCCGGGCGCTTCAATACACGCTTGGTGACGGCCTGGGCGGATGAAGCCGCCGCCTGCACTGAAGAGCTCACCGACGCATACGCATCGCACCACTGTCTCAACACTCCTCGGGACACCAAGACAGCTTTCCGTCGCATACGCAACACGGCATGCAAGGTGTGGTACTTCAGCCCTGGATATACCGCGCGCATGTGGTCACCAAGTGCCGCGTCGAGCTTTTCAGCCGTGTCATACTGCAAAGGTCCAGAGTCAGGGTGATACTTCACGTACCATTGCCTCAAAACCATACCGCTGACAGCGACGGGAGGGTCGCTCTCCGAGAGAATCTGCGAGAGGACCTCCGCGGCGGCCTCGTCGGCGAAGCTCTCCCGATACTGATTGAGTCGAAGACGCTGGCCTATACATTCCTCCACAGCTTGGGCAGTATTCAATGCTCCCTTGGCGCCCCAGTCCGTGCTGAGCCACTTCTGACATACCCTGGCGTCAGCAGATACAGATAAATGTCCCAGGAGCCACTGCTTCAAGACGGCCCCGTCAGTAGTCCCCTCGGGCATGTCTGTGCGAATACGTTCTCCATACCAGGTCTCCAGATGGCCAGCGTTCTGCACTTGGACAAGCGTGTCTTTGGATGAATACTGCAGTAGCCACGCCGTTGCGACCCTATCTGGCACATACAGTGGTGGATCCAACTGTCGGAGCGCTCGGCATAATTTGAAAGCGGTATTATACTCAATGCCCAGGTGGCGGATGGCAGAGCCGTGCTGCTCCTCCAGCTCCTTGGCGCTAGAAATACTGACCGTGCCAGTCACAACCCGATACTTGGCCCACCAAGTCTTGCACGCCTGGTGACTAGCATTGATACCCTTTGCCCGGAGCGCCTGATGCAAATAATACGGGCTCTCGCAGTCGGCCAAGGGAGGCCGCGACAGCTCAGGGCCATACTGCTCGTGAATGTCTTTCGCCGTCAAAGCCATGATCCAAGAACACAGGCGATACCTTGATCCGAGATGGCCACGGATATGTGCGTCAGCAGTCGGGGGCCTTCCTGGGGCCGCTTGGGGTCCTCTTGAGGGGGGGAAGCCTCCTGGCGCGGTTTGGGGTCCACTTGAGAGCCTTTGGGGGGCTCCTTGGAACCATCTTGGGGCCTCTTGGAAGCTTATTGGACCCTCACGGCGGACTCTTGGGGCCTCTAGAACGCCTCCTGGGGCCATCTTGGGGGTCTCTTGGAGCCACCTTGGAGCCTCTCTGGAACCTCTTGGGGGCCTCTTGGAGTCCTCTTGAAGCCTCTTGGGACCATCTTGGGCGCCTCTTTGGGCCTCATGGACGCCTCTTGGGGCCATCTTGCGCGCCTGTTGGGGCCATCTTGGGTTTTAAAGATTCATCAAGAGACCGCGAATAGATTTCGAGATTTTTCGGATGAGGAAGTAGTGCGTTTTCATATGTTTTCTGAACATCGCATCTTGAAATTATTGAAAAACCATTGTGTTTGGCAGGATTTCGACATGCGCGCGCGGCGGCCGCGCGCATGTGCACTTCGTCTCATTTTTTGCAAGGGATGGTGGCCCTCGCAGGCGCGCAACCGTCGTTGGAGAAGTTCAAAGCACCTGAAGAAGTAGCACTTCGAGACCCCTTTGACAGAAATGTTTAAAAAGTGGTGTGTTTCCTATGAATCCGCAAGAGCGCGCGGAAGGACATTTTGACAATTTTTTCTTAAAAAACCATTGGGTTTTTGATGTTTTTATGTTAAAATCGCTACGAAACCTAAGGTTTTGGAAGGATTTCGTCTTGCGCGCACGAATGTCCACTTTGCCTTACAATTTGATCAAGTAAAAACAAGAATTTTCATTTTATAGTGTTTTTTGCAAGGGAAAACGAGCCGGATCCGGTAACAATCCACTTTTCTGAAGCTTTCGCAATGTAGCTGCGGCCTAGGCGCGGCGCAGAGGTCGCGCACCAGGGGTCCCAACAATAATAATTCTTTAGAAGGAATAATATTCAACAATTACTAGCACGTGGGGACACTCCGTTCTCACCAGTGCCAGGGTTTTCATAGGAGGCGGGCAATACCCCCACTTTGTGGGGGGGCCGGTTCAAGCTCTACCAAATTTCCAAACGACTCTTCGCCACCACCCACACCCAGCTTCCCGCCCTATGACGTTCGGACACTTCACTTCGTGGCATGCGGACGACCGTGGCTACTATTCAGGGCCCCGCGGCCGACGACGACGGCGTGCGCGCGCGAAGAAAAAACGAATGTGTCCCGCATGGTATTATTTGACAGGGATGATGGCCCTGGCAGGTGCGCAACCGTTGTTGCAGAAGTTCGAAAAAGTTGCTCGCAAAAGCCCGTTTGACAGAAATGTTTAAAAAGTGTTGGGTTTCCTACGAATCCGCAAGAGCGCGCGGGATGAGATTTTGACAATTTTTTGTTGAAAAACCATTGGTTTTTTGATGTTTTTATGTTAAAATCGCTGCGAACACTAAGGTTTTGGAAGGATTTCGTCTTGCGCGCGCGAATGTCCACTTTACCTTATTTTTTGCAAGGGATTCTTGAAATTTGATTATATTAGAACAAGAAATGTCATTTTCTATTGTTTTTTGCAAGGGAAAGCGGATTACAACAAAACAACCGGATCCTGTACACACCCTCTTTTCTGAGGCTTCCTCACGAAAATGATGAAAATGTAGCTGCGGCCTAGGCGGCGCAGGGGGGGCGCGCACCAGGGGGCCCAACAATAATTATTCTTTAGAATAAATAATGTTCAACAACAACAACAACAAACAACAATTACTAGCACGTGGGGACACTCCGTTCTCACCAGTGCCAGGGTTTTCATAGGAGGCGGGCAATACCCCCACTTTGTGGGGGGGCCGGTTCAAGCTCTACCAAATTTCCAAACGACTCTTCGCCACCACCCACACCCAGCTTCCCGCCCTATGACGTTCGGACACTTCACTTCGTGGCATGCGGACGACCGTGGCTACTATTCAGGGCCCCGCGGCCGACGACGACGGCGTGCGCGCGCGAAGAAAAAACGAATGTGTCCCGCATGGTATTATTTGACAGGGATGATGGCCCTGGCAGGTGCGCAACCGTTGTTGCAGAAGTTCGAAAAAGTTGCTCGCAAAAGCCCGTTTGACAGAAATGTTAAAAAGTGTTGGGTTTCCTACGAATCCGCAAGAGCGCGCGGGATGAAATTTTGACATTTGTTTTTGAAAAACCATTGGTTTTTTTTTATGTTTTTATGTTAAAATCGCTACGAAAACTAAGGTTTTGGAAGGATTTCGTCTTGCGCGCGCGAATGTCCACTTTACCTTTTTTTTGCAAGGGATTCTTGAAGTTTGGTTATGTTAGAACAAGAAATGTCCACTTTAGCTTATTTTTTGCAAGGGAAAACCGCCCGTAACAAAACAACCGGATCCGGACCAACCCGTTTTGCCTGAGACTTCCTCACGAAAATGATGAAAATGTGGCTGCGGCCTAGGCGCGGCGGGGGGGCCGTGCACCAGGGGTCCCAACAATAATTATTCTTTAGAAGTAATAATGTTCAACAACAACAACAACAACAACAACAACAACAACAACAACAACAATCATTTTACCCGAACGCTCAGTGTTCTCCCCAGTGCCAGGGTTTTCTTGCGACACCAGCCAATACCCCCACTTCGTGGGGGGGCCGTTCAAGCTCTACCAAATATCCAAACGACTCTTCGAGACCACCCACACCCAGCTTCCCGCCCTATGACGTTGGGACACTTCACTTCGTGGCGTGCGGACGACCCTGGCTACTACACTGGCGTGGGGTACACACCCACAGAGGTTGATCACATCTGTTACATATGATGTGGTACACGGTACACGTGAGATGGTACGCAGTGCCAAGATAGTTGGTCACATTTTTGGGGCAAATTCGTGGGGATGCGATTACAGAAGTACATGTGTTACACTGATGTTATACAGTCCCAAGGATGACGCATGCATTGCTCATAGACTCATGGCGCTATGATCCTAACTCTCAGTGCCCAACGCGCGCGTGCACAGCCAGACGGAGGGAGAGAAACACATGTATACAAGGTTCGTGACATACGCACGGTCCATATTCGGACGAGATTTTTCGGATGAGAAAGTAGTGCGTTTTCATATGTTTTCTGAACATCGCATCTTGAAATTATTGAAAACCCATTGTGTTTGGCAGGATTTCGACATGCGCGCGCGGCGGCCGCGCGCATGTGCACTTCGTCTCATTTTTTGCAAGGGATGGTGGCCCTCGCAGGCGCGCAACCGTTGTTGGAGAAGTTCAAAGCACCTGAAGAAGTAGCACGCAAAGACCCTTTTGACAGAAATGTTTAAAAAGTGGTGTGTTTCCTATGAATCCGCAAGAGCGCGCGGAAGGACATTTTGACAATTTTTTCTTAAAAAACCATTGGGTTTTTGATGTTTTTATGTTAAAATCGCTACGAAACCTAAGGTTTTGGAAGGATTTCGTCTTGCGAGCGCGAATGTCCACTTTACCTTATTTTTTGCAAGGGATTCTTGAAATTTGATCAACTAAGAACAAGAATTTTCATTTTCTATTGTTTTTTGCAAGGGAAAACGAGCGTCAACAAAAAACCGGATCCGGGGGTAATCCACTTTTCTGAAGCTTTCGCAGAAAAATGATGAAAATGTAGCTGCGGCCTAGGTTTTGGGCGGGGGGCGTGCACCAGGGGGTCCAACAATAATAATTCTTTAGAAGTAATAGTGTTCAACAATCACTTTAAGGCTGGTTGTTCTAAATAGCTCGCGTGCCATCCAACACGAATGCCCCAAAACTTCGTTACCGCCCTCTCCGTCTTCGATCGTACCCGCTTGGGGGCAGATTTCCTGACCTGCCACGTGCACTTGGCGCGGAAGAGAAAACGGATGGAAGGAACGGGCAACGGGGAGGGAGAAGGAAGGACCACGAGAGAGAGATCAGCAAGGGAGCGGTAGGAGCAGAAAACACGTGGCAAAACCAGACGGGCAGATCGGGTGGGTAGACCTTCACGGGCGTGTCGGGAAGGCGGGCCCAGGCGGCCAGGTCGAGCAGGCGGGCTGCTGGAGCGTGAGTCCTGCATGAATCGCGAGGAAGTCTCTAGCGATAGCGCGATCCCCAAGTAAATCATGAGAAAGGCCAAAGCGAGAGCATGATTCCTGAGTGTCGAGGGCGCGCCGTCTGAAGAAATTGCGAGGAAGTCCCCATGCGAAAGCGCGATCCTTGCAACCAGTGGAAGGAAGTCCTGCGCGAAAGCGCGATTGTAGAATACAGTGCCAGGAAGAATCGGGCGGGAGCCACTGTTGTTGTAATCTGGGGGGGCAGCAACACAATCTGAGCCCCAAGACTTCCCCTTACGAAAAAAGCAGGGTGCGAGCCCGGGAGGGAGCACCAGCATTGAACAACACAATGGGCACCGGGTGGGGGGATCAACAACAAGTATTCTTGGGAAATGGCATCTTACAAACAAGGCGCACACCCAGACTGCGGCCCCGTGCTCACGGGTCGGTGCCCAGTGTTCCCCCATACGGCAGACACCTGGACTGCGGACCTGTATGTGTTGCGAGCGCTACTTGGGAGGCTCACCGAGCTGCGCGACTCGCAGGGGGCACCGATCGATGGACAAGGGCTTGAAGGAGGTGATTAGTTATTTCCCTGGCTCGAAAGGAATGAGAACTGCCCCCCCCCCGCAGCCCACGAAAGTGGCAACACTGTCCCAGATCGCACCCGCCAAAGAGAACGGCGAGGTCTAATCTAGGTTCGTCGCAGCAGGTACCCACCATGCTGGCCCCCCCAACAGCCCTCGATCTGAGTCTGGGCAGGGCCCCCACTGTGCTGGCACCCCCAGCAAGCCCTCGAAAGTGGAGACAGCTTCTCGGAGCGAGGCCCCCCCAGGGATGGCGAGGTCCACTCTGCGTCTGGGTAGGGTCCCCACTATGCTGCCCCGCCCCCCAACAGCCCTGAAAGTGGCGACGGTTTCGCAGATCGCAGCCCCCCGCGGACGGCGAGATTTGAATCTGAATCCGCGTATGGCGTCACTGTGCTGGCCCCCTCCCCCCCCAGCAGTCCTCGAAAGTGGCGACATGGGTCCCTGCTGCACCCTGGGATGCCCACTGGTAGCGGAGGGCTCGAAATGTCAGCTGGAGTTCCCCCTCTTGGGCTCCTCTTGGGGCCGTCTGGGGTCGTCTTGGGCGCCTCTTGAACTGTCTTGCGGCTCTCTTGGGCCATCCTGGGGCCCTCTTGGAGTCCTCATGGGCCGTCTTGGGGCGATCTGTAGGGCCTCTTGGGCCGTTCTGGATGCGGTTAAGACCCAAAGTGCGAATATGATAAACATCTTCGTTCCCCCTGGGTATGAAACAAGTTTGGCCTCTTGGGGCCCTCTCGGAGCGCATCTTGGAGCTGTCTTAGGACATCTTCGGGGCCTCTCGCCCCGTCTTGAAACAATTATGCGGGCGTCTTCGGCCCTGTCAGGCCGCTCTGGTCGAATGTTGATGGCCTCCAGAGCGCTTTTGAGCGGCGGGGGGGGGAGCCTGGGAGGACCCTGAAGGGGTCAATCATGTCGTGGGCCAAACTATCCCAGAGCGACCCCTACCTAGGAGTTGGAGCCCCGAGGAGAGCAATGCTATGCTATGCTATGATATGATATGATTTGCTATGATACTCTACGCTATGATATGATATGGTATGATATGAAATGATATGTGATGCTATGATATGCTATGCTGCGCTGTGCTATGCTAAGCTAAGCTATGATATGATATGCTATGATATGCTGCGCTATGCGATGATACGTTATGGTATGCTATGGTATGCTGCGCTATGCTATGCTGCGCTATGCTATGCTATGCTATGCTGGGATATGAAATGATATGGTATGCTATGCTATGCTATGCCATGGTATGCTAATGCTGCGCTGCGCTAAGCTGAGCTAAGCTAAGCTAAGCTAGGCTAGGCTAAGCTAAGCTAAGCTAAGCTAAGCTAAGCTAAGCTACGCTAAGCTAAGCGAAGCGAAGCGAGGCTAGGCTAGGCTAAGCTAAGATAAGCTAAGCTAGGTTAAGCTAGGCGAAGCTAAGATGAGATAAGCAACGCTAAGCTACGGGGACGTAACTGGGAAAACCGCGGGGCGGATACTGGGGGAACCGCCCGGGGCGAGTTGCACTGCCCGGCCCTTTAAGCATACCGAGTAAGAACCCTTCTAGGCAGAGCCTAGGTAGGGAAAAAGGGGGGGAATCCGTGAGGGTGTCCCCGCCCGTGTCCCGACCCCTAGCACCAGCAGCAGCAACAGCAGCACCACCAACAGCAGCACCAGCACCAGGACCACTCTCGCGAGACAGCTTGCGTGACCGCTCTTGGGGTCATCTTGGAACCCTCCTGGAGCCATCTGGGGGCCCTCCGGGAGCGTTCATGATCCTCAAAGACGGCTTGGGAGGGCCCAAAGAAGGCCGCACGGGCGTCCAAAGCGGCCCCAAGAGCAGCAAAGCATCGGTCACGCGAGCGCTCTCCCGCGTGAACACTCTCGGGTTCCTCCTGGAATCCTCTTGTGGTCTTCTTGGAGCCCCCTGGGGCCCTCGTGGGGCCGCTGTAGGGCCGCGTCGATGACTGTTGGAGCAGTCTTTGTCCGTGCGAGGGTCATCCTGGGGCCGCTGTGGGGCCGCCTTGGAGGCCTTTGGGGCTCTCTTGGAGGACGCTTGAGGTGCATCGGGGCGCTCTTGGGAGCCTCTTTGGTAGTGTTGGTGCGATCTTGGAGGCCGCTTGGTCCGCACTGGGCCGTCGGAAAGCTGGAAAGGCGAGAATGCGAAAATCCTTGGAAACCCCAGGGAAATCGATGAAGTTGACTCTTTGGGGGGCCTCGCCCCTGGAAGCTTCTTGGAAGCCTCTTCGGGCCTCTTTGGGGCTTCTTTGAAGCCTCTCGGGCCTTCCGGGGGACCTCTCTGGGAAGAGGGCTCGAATGTCCGTTCGAGGCCCCCGTCTGGACCATCTCTGAGGTCGTCTTGGGAAGCCTCTGGGGCCGTCTTGGAAGCCTCTTCGGCCGTCCTGGAGCCCTTTCGGGGCCGTCGTGGAGCTCTCTCGGGGCGCATTGGGGCTCTCCTGGGGGCCTCTTGGGATGTATGGGGGAGCGATCTTGGCGGCCTCTTGGCGGCGTCTCGGGCCGCCGTGGAACTCTGGGAGGCCGAAGAAGCGAGAATGCGAACATTCTTCGAAAACTGTCGGGGAGATCTATGGATTTCGCTCCTCGAGGGCCTCTCGGGGAGTTCTCGGGGGCCCCTCGGAGCTTCCTGAGGGCCTCGCGGGGCCGAGGGCTCGAACTGTCCGTCCGGGCCCCCCGTCTGAATCCTCTCCGGAGTCGTCTTGGGGGCCTCTGGAACCATCTTGGAAGCCTCCTGGGCCGCCTTGGAGCCCTCTCGGGGCCGTCTCGGAGCCCTCTCGGGCGTAGTGGGGCTCTCTTGGGAGCCTCTTGGACAATTTTGGGGCGTCTTGGCGGCGTCTCGGGCCGCCTCGGAGCTTTGGGAAGCAGAAAAGGAGGGAAAACCCAAATACTTCAAAACCCTCGATCCATGAATGAATTTTGCCTCTTGGGGGGCCTCGTGGAGGCCTATTTGGAGGTTCGGGAGGCCTCTTGGACAGTGCGGCGCCAACTCTGGCCAATCTGGGGGGCCGCTCGAAACGCGTCTTCGAGCACACCGGGGCCGTCTTCGGGCGATCTCGGAGGGCCTCCGGCGCGCCGGCAGGGTCCCAAGCAGCCTGGCCCTGGTCAGGGGGCCGGCCCAGGGGCCTCCTGGCCTGGTTCCGCGTTATATGTATATATTGACAGCAAGCAGATGGGGGGAAAGAGAGGGGGAAGAGAGGCAAGGGGATACCACGTCATCTTAAGTGTGGCCGCGGTTGCGGGAGGAGGAGGGAGAGGGAGAGACAGCGGTAGAAGAGGTGAACAGAGGATGCGAGAAACTGAGATACGGAAATACGGCGGTCTGGCCGACCGAAGGTCCATGGACTCCCTCATGGAGTCCGCTGCTGGTGCTCCTAGTTTCGAACTGCACAACGGCCTGGAGCAGTCCGAGGTCGTGTGCCTGGAGCCCACCGGACCCAAGGTTGGTGGCACGACCTAGACACCCACATCCCAGACATGTGTCAGGATTGCGGCGATGTCAGACCGTCTGTCCTCTATCCCTGCTTTGACACCCCAGCGCACACCAGGTGGAGAAGGAAGCACCTCCATGAACCCCCCCCCTCCTGAGCTCCTCGAGAGGGCGCAGGCGATGGGATCGACTCCCAGGACGGGGCGACAGGTTTCCTCGTGGTGTGTGACCAGACCCTGGCCAGTGCATTGATCGTCCTCCTTTCGATCCAAGCTGGGTTTCCAGGTCGATGGGGATTTGATTGCCTGCGCTCTTGGCAGGGACTTGATGTTTACCAACGGCTCGGGGATGGGCTCTTCATTCACTAAACAACCTCATGCCAACCCGACCACTACCAACCAATACACTTGGGGGGGCACCAGGACACCAGTGGGGACACAGGAACTTGTGAGCAGGCACGAGCAAGCTCCTACCATTCCAAATCGCTGGGCGGTGGGGGCATGGCACGTGTTCTGTCATTGATCCTGCCCCACCCCGCCTGGTCCCTTTGTCTTTTTATGGTGCCTCGGGAGCACCTCTCTGCTGGTTTGGGACGCTCCCTTACGGTCGAAACTGTGACCATGAAACGCGTCCTTCAAGAAACCTGGGCCAGTTTCCCGCAAGTTCCTTAAGACAGGCCTGGGCCAAAGCCCACCAGCCCTTTAGGCGCAGGTGGTCTACAGCGGCTTCTCGTCCAATCCCAGTATTCCCCTTCGGGGAAGGTTTCTTCCCTCCCCGAGGAGGAGGAGGAGGAGGAGGAGGAGGAGGAGGAGGAGGAGGCGGAGGAGGAGGAGGGGGAGGGGGAGAGAGGAGGAGGAGGAGGAGGAGGAGGAGGAGGAGGAGGAGGAGGAGGAGGAGGAGGAGGAGGGGGGTTTGCAAAGGGTCGGAGCGTCCAAGATGGCGGGGAGCAAGAGGGCCCCGAGAGGCACACACACGGCCCCAAGAGGCGCCCAGGAGGCCGCCAAGAGGCCCCCAAGAAGTCCACAAGAGGACCCCTGGGCGCCTCGCCTGGGCATCGTTTCTGGATGGGCTGGTGGGGTTCCTTTTTTGATTGCGAGCGACGCGGAAAGAGCCGCGCACCGTCAGGTCGAACAAACGCAACGCCGCGCGAGTGCAGGGCAGCGGAAAAAGCGACAGGCCACTACGCGGACAGCGCAAGTGGTATCAGGCTGGTGGGGTAACTTTTTAGTCAGCGGCCGCGGGCGAACGCGCCGGCGGCGAGTCCAGTCAAAGCGGGGCACGCAGCGACGAATTAAACTAAAGCGACGGAGGGTGGCCACACCTACAGCGGCTAACTGGGCCCTCACGCAGCAGCTCAGCGGCGGACCGGCGAGTGGGGGGGCAGCTGAAACTGAAACGTACTGCCAGCGCGCAAGTATGTATAGCGTCGGGGGCACCAGGGAGTCGGGACACACGAGGACCCGGGCCAGAACCCGAAATTAAAGCAAGGACGCAACCCTGGACAACCGCGTGAGTACCAGGGTGGCCCGAAGGACCGTCGGTCAAATAATTAAAGCCGAGACGAGGCGAGAGCGTTGGCAGGCTGCGAAATCCCAGGGTGGGCTGGTGGGGGTACTTTTTTAGTCAGCGGCCGCGGGCGAGCGCGCCGGCGGCGAGTCAGGTCAAAGCGGGCTACGCAGCGACGAATTAAGCGAAGGCAGCGGGGGCAGACCACGTCTAACGCAGCCAAAACTGGTGGGGGTACGCGAAGCGTCTAGAATTTCAGTGCGACCGCTGGAGGGCGAACGCGCTCACGAAACTGGGCCAGCCTTCCACCAGGTTGGCTCAGGAACGCCAGCCCAGCTGCTCGGGAGGAGGTCCTTCAGAATCACATATGCGCTCGGCACCGCCCGGGCACGTTCTCGGGAGCTCCCGGGCCAACGCGGACCGCAAGGGGACTCCTGGGTGCTGCGCCTGCGTCGACCCGTCGGCCTCGGCGACAGGCACTCGGGGCGCACCCGCGGGGACGGGCGCGCGCTCCTGGCAGTCCCCTGCCTGCTCGGAGCGTCGCACGCCGAGGCCACCTCGCCACGCCGCCTCGACGAGCGCATCGACCGTCTCGGCGAATTCCAGCGCGCCCTGGTCGCCAGGCCTCCGGCAAGTGCGCGAGGCAAGGGGGCCCCGCTCTGGCGTGCTGCCGCGGCCGACGAGCTGCTCGTCGACGGGTGCGTGGCGCTCGCTGGGCAGGCAGGCAGGGCCTCGGCGGGGTCGGCTGCCCTCGCGTCGGAGCCCAGGGGGCAGCGACCAGCGGGGCGCCTTTTTCTCGGGCAAGCCACGGAGCAGAAGCTCGCAGCGTCAGCGTCGGCGGGCCGACGCCCGCCTGCCCCGCAGCGCTCGTGGCCAGGCAAAGGGCACGAGGGGCAGCAAGGACACGCTGGATGAGAGAGGCGCCCAGCTACAGCAGCCAGCAGCAAGCCACCATCTCGCCATCGCCGTGCACCCGTTCGATCTCGCGCGCCTGTCCTATCGCAGGATGGTCCGAGAGAGATGCTCCTCGACGGTCTTTGCCGAGGAAAGAACGCACACGCCCGAACGACGCCACGCCATCGGGGTCTCGATCTCCTCCCACCCGCCCGCCTCACCCACCCTCACCCGCCCGCCCCGCCTCCCCAACCCGCCCGCCTCCCACCCGCCCGCCTCCAAGAAGCCCGCCTCCAGCCCGCCCGAATCTCGATCTCCTTCGGAGCTGCGCCTCCCTCACCCGCCCGCCCGCCCGCCTCCTGCTGCCGCCACCGGGCGACCCTCGGGCGCAGGGGAGAAGGGCGGCCGGAGGCCCTCCCCCGAGGCCCCTGGCGGCTGCGTGGCCAGAGCGCCCCCCAGGAAGAGGGAACAAGAAGGAGGAGGAGGACAGAGCAGTTTTACCACCTACTCAGGTCGGAGCAATTTAAAATCTGCTCAAGTCTGAGCAGTTGTACGACCTGCCCAGGTCGGAGCAGTGTTACGACCTGCCCCTCCTCCCGCCCTCGCGGCCCCGGCCCTGGACCTCCGGGGGACGCGGCTCGCGGGTACGTTGCCCTCTCGGTCGGGCGCGAGCGGGCCCGCAAGGGAACCTCTGGCGGCGCGCACGGGGGGGGCGTTCGTGACAGGCCGAGGTTCCACCACCCCTGCCAGAAGGAGGAGGAGGAGGAGGAGGAGGAGGAGGAGGACCAGTGCAAACCAAAGACTCATCAACGATGATGAAATACAACCTCCCTCCAAGATCCCTCCTCACGGGCCCCTGCAATAATCATTTCCACTGAAGGAAGTGCCCCGTTGGGGGACAACCATGTGCTCATCTGGAAGAGCGCCCAAACACCATTCTCAGGACTGCAACGCCACGAAATAACCTGACCGTTACGTGCTTGCGATCCTGAATCGTGCAAGAACACCATTACTGGGACTTCAACACCGCGAATCAGCGTGACTGTTGCGCCCTGACAATCCTGACTCACTCCAAAATACCATTTCTGGTACGTGAACCATGAGAACCAATGAAACTATTGCAGGTGTTTTGGTATAACAACAAAAAATGCGCGCGGCGCTAAGGCGAGAACCAAAAATTGAAATGGAACCGGCCCAAACCCGTGAAACGCTTGCCAATGATTAATTCAAGCGAATGTGCGTGGCGCTCAGGCGAGAGCCACATTTTGAAAACCACCCGTCCTCAATCCGCGAAGCTCTTGTAACTGCTTAAAACAATTGTGCGCGGCGCCAAGGCGAGAACCACCTTTTGAAAACCACCCGTCCCCCATCTGGGAAACTGACAACTTTTAAGCATCAAGGTCACAAATAGTGGAGAGGTCTCAAGCGAAACGCCTGGCCCGCCCTGTCGGCCAGCCTCGGGACGCGACAGTGAAGAATTATCTCAAAGAAAAAAGAATGGAGGAGGAGGAGGAGGAGGAGGAGAAGGAGGAGGAGGAGGAGGAGGAGGAGGAGCAGGAGGAAAAGGAGGAGGAGGAGCAGGGGAAGAGGAGGAGGAGCAGGAGGAAGAGGAGGAGGAGAAGGAGAATGAGGAGGAGGAGGAGGAGGAGGAGGAGGAGGAGGAGGGGGAGAAAAGGGAGAAGGACCTCCCCGTCCTTCGCTCCCCCACGTCCTACACATGGTAGCGGCGGTGGACAACTGTCCCAGCACAAGGGACATGGGGAGGGGGAGGGCCTCTTAGCAGGAGACTGCTCCTCAAAAGGCGCCGGCCCTACGTCTGTAGAAGAGGCCCGCGCCTGCCCGAGAAGCAGGGGTGCTCCCAAGAAGCCTCCCCCCCCCTCCCTCCCCCCCCCCTCTGTGCGTGGCCGAGGAACGCAGGCGGGGCTCGAGGGGGGACGCAGGGCCTGCGGGGGGAACGCAGGGCTCGCGGGCTCGCAAAGGAGGGGGCCGGGCCAGCGGGCTCGAGGCGGCCCGTCTGCAGGAGGCACGGCAGCCCCCCGCACGGTGAAGGCCACTACCCAAAAGAGGCCTCCCACGAGGGACCCGGCCCTGAGATCCCAGGGCGTCCATGGATTTCTGGTGTGGGAACGCCGCGCTTTCCATAGCAAAGCCATCGAAAACCTGGAAACCCACGACACCCTAGAGGCACGCAGGTTGTTTCTTGGCATGGGCCTCCACTGTATGCACACGGGCAGGTGCAGGCCTAAGGGCGGGCTGCACCCAAAGCCCTGGGGCGAGCTCGGCTGGGGCAGCGATCCCCACCCCCCTTTCCCTCTCCTGCTCCGCCTGCTCCGCCGGCTCCGCCTGCTCCGCCTGCTCCTCCTGCTCCAGAGCTGGCAAGATCCACGGGAGTGGGAGCTCCCAGCCAAGGTTCTCCTGCAGTCGGCCAGAAGCTGCATCCAAGGGCAGCCAGGGCTGTCCTCCCCTGACTGCAGGCAGGGGGACTCGCACTTCATCGAGGCGCAGTCCAATCCAATCCTGCTCCTCCTGCTCCGCCGCCCCCTGCGGTTCCACCACCCCCTCCCCATACCCTGCCACATCGCGAGAAGCCGCTCCCCGCTGGCGGTGCTCCCTGGGCTCCCCCTCTTGGCGGCCGGCTGGCTCCTGCAGCCACGCGGCCCGGTGCACCCGTTCGTAGTTCGTGACGCAGACTGTCGGCCCGCCCTCGCTCAGGCTCAGCATCATGGCGACCATGACGTCCTCGACAGCGCGGACGCCCTCCACGCCCCTCCCCTGCGCCATTCCCCCTCCCCCTCTCTCCCTCTCATGTCCTCTCTCCGCCCTCCTCCCTCCTGTCCTCCCCTCCCTCTCCCTCGTCCCCCTCCCTCCACCGCCCCTCCTGGCCTCCCCATCTCTCCATCCCGCCCCCCCTTTCGTCTCTATCCCTCCTGCCCTCCCTCTGCCCTCCTGGTCTAGGGGAGCCTGGGTGAGCCCGCCCCCCGTCACGCAAGGGCAGCCCTGGGCATTGGGGGCTAAGGTCCTGGGTCCCGCCGCAGCAACCTGGAGCAAAGAGGAGGAGGAGAACAGGAGGAAGAGGAGGAGGAGGAGGAGGAGCAGGAGGAGGAGGAGTAGGAGGAGGGGGAGGAGGAGGAGGAGGAGGAGGAGGAGGAGGGGGAGGAGGAGCAGGCAGGAGAGGAGGAGAGGGAGGAGAGGAGGAGGAGGAGGAGGGGAGGAGGGGAGGAGGAGGAGGAGGAGGAGAAGAGGAGGAGGGAGGAGGAGGGGTGAGGTGCAGGAAGGAGGGAGGAGGAGGAGGAAGGAGGATGAGGAGCAGGAGGAGCAGGAGGAGGAGGCGGGCCAGGTCACTCTTGGAGGCCTGGCCCGGTGGCACTCCCGCCCTCCCTCTCCCGGCCCCCCCCCCATCCCCCCGGCTGCTCCTCTTCGCCCTCCCCTTCGGGGATCTACTGACCCGGGTCACAGCAAGCCCGGGTCAGTCGGGCGTTGCAGGATCCTGCAAGATCCTGCGGGATCCTGCAGGGCCCTGCGCCCTAACCTGGGTCAGTGCGCCCCTGGCCCTGCAGGATCCTGCAAGATCTGGCGCTCTGACTGACCCCCTTTTTGCATTGACCCCCGTCCCTTGAGCCCCGACCCCTCCCTGGCCATCCCCCGCCAGTCCTCCTGGCCGCTCCCCGGGCCGCCCCCGCTCACGAGCACGTGGGCGCCCACGGAGGGCGCCAGGCCTCGGTGGGCCCGCAAGGGGGCGGGGGGGAGGGGGGAGAGGAGACGAAGAGGGCACGGACGGAAGGTGGAGCGGGACAGCGACGGAGCAGGGCGGGGAAAGGCAAAGGGAGAGAGGGAGGAGGCGAAGAAAGAGGAGGAGGAGGAGGAGGAGGAGGAGGAGAAAGAGGAGGAGGAGG
>CAUYUJ010012313.1:0-17492 GCA_963575745.1 Prorocentrum cordatum | reverse complement strand
TCGCCTTTTCGCTTCCGATGGCCATCCGAGGCCTGGAGATGGCTCCAAGATGGCCCAAGAGGGCCCAAAGAGAGCCCCAAAAGAGACCCAAGACGGCCCCAAGAGCGCCCAAGAGCACTCCAAGAGCGTTCCAAGAGGGGTCCAAGAGGCGAGTTTAGGGGCTTCCGAGGGGGGGCGCTAATTAAACCCCCCCTCTTGTTTGATCGACTCCCTCCAAGATGGCCCCAAAAGCGCCCCGAAGGCTCCCCAGAGCGCCTCAAGAGGGTCCCAAGAGGCGCCCAAGATGCCCCAAGGCGCCCAAAAAGCCCTCCAAGAGGCCCTCAAAAGACCCCCAAGAAGCTCCTTCCCCTCCTCCTCCTCCTCCTCCGATTCTTCCTCCTTCTCCGTCCTCCTCCTCCTCCTCCTCCTCCTCCTCTTCCCCCTCCTCCTCCTCCTCCTCCTCCTCCGACGACGACGACGACGACGACGACTCCTCTTCCATCCTCCCCCTCTCGGGGTCTGTGACAGCTTCCCCCGCCCTTTGTTATTCTGCATGCTCCCCGACTTCCCTGATCACCTCAACTCCCCTGAGCATCGTTTCTGGATGGGCTGGTGGGGATACGCGAAGCGTCAACAATTTCCACTAATCCCTTGCAACCATAAAGACAATACAAGTGCACGCGCGCACGTCGTCGCGCGCGCATGCCAGACTCCTTCAACAACCGTTGCTGTCGCAACAATTTTCAAAATCAAGCGTCCAAAAACGTAGATGGCAAACGCATTGTTCCGCAACGCGGGTTAAAACAAAATGCGCCTGCGATCTTGCGAACTTAGACAACACTGTAAGTTTTTGCCCAAATTTTGGAAATGCTACCACACGGGTCCCCGCGCGCATGTCGAAGTCGTTCGAACGCCCTTTCGCGCGTGCTGTCGCGAGAATCGTTGGCAACAAATATGGCGAAGTGCACGCGCGCGCGTCGCCGCCCGCACATGCCACAATCTTTCAAACCCCGTAGGTGTCGCAAGGAATTCAAAACCGAGTGTCCTGAAACCATGTATATAACATTTGGTGTTGCAACATCAGTTTTCAAAAATGCCTGCGCTCGCTTTCCTGCGAATTCCTAAACAACCATCGGTTTGTCAACGTATTCATAGAGTTCTGCCAAGCGGGCCTCTCGCGCCGCACGCCGAAATCATTCTAACGCCTTCTGCGCGCGTGACGAGGGGCACGATCCGTGTCCAATAATGCCATGCGGGCCGCTCTCGCGCGTCGGCCGCGCGCGCATGTCGAACTCTTTCCAAAACCTTCATCACCGACGCGAGGACTCCGTCATCGTCGTCAACGTGATCAGCATCGGCACGGTCATTAGCCGTTCCGTCGCTGCTGTCAACATCGCCACCAACATCGCTACTGCCATCATCGTGTCTACCGTTGTCGACGTTGCCATGCTACCGCGCCCGCCCAAGTCGCCGACTCGAACTGAACTGCCCGCTGGGATGTGCCCAGAGGTCAGCGGCGCCGCGGCCGCGTCGGTCGCGCCGAACTATTTGGCCGGTGCGCGCGCGCGCATGCGCAGGCTGGCGCGGCCGCGAAGATGCACCAGCCAACTCCAAGCACTCATCGCAATCGCCGCCGCATGGGTTTTGCAAACCAAGTTTCGGGTGGGTGGGTGGGATGTTTGCAAAATGGGGTGTGTCAACGCGTTTGTTAAAAAAAATCAATTGCACCACACATATTGCATTATGTTGATTGCACCACAGAGATTGGACACATTAGAATGCACCGCGTAGATTGCAAAACGCAAGTGCAACACATTGACTGCATCACGGAGAACGCACCACCTAGTGCACCACGTAGTTTGCACAACCTTGGTTGCACCACGTAGTTTGCAAATCATTGATTGCTAGAAATACGATGTTTGGAATCCACGCTGGCTAACATATAATTGCCCCAACGGTCTGGACCCCCTCGCATGGGGACTGAACTAATTATCATACCGATTTGCCTTCTGACGGCACCGGGGCCCAATAAAGGCCCCCTAGGGCCGAAACCTGGCAGAAATCTCCCGCTATGATTTTTCCACGACGCGGACATGTCAGGACATGCCTGGGGCTCCCGATTTTCCCTCGACGCGCCCTCGGTCCTGAGGGGGAGCGAAAAAGGGACTGGCCCGCGGGGGTATCATCGAGCTTGAATCGGCGATGCATCCTCGATCGTCCAACCTGAGCCAGCGATCAATCGCCGATGGATCGGCGAATTGCCCTCGACGGTGGCTCCTGGGCGGGGTGGGCCATCGGAGTCCAATCGGCGAGGCATGGGAATCTGGGGATCGATGGGCTCGTCTGTGAGCTCATCCTCGCATTACGCTTGTGGATGCCATGCCAACAGTCATATCAGTGAATTGGTTTGGAGTGTCCGAACCATGTCCTAAAAGCTGAAACCAAGCTATTGGCATGGAAACATGCTTCAAAACATGTTTCAGACATCTGACAAGTATTTGGCGACATGCTTCCTCTCCGATGCTCCTCGTCCACAGCATTCCGTTGTCCCGACGTCCGCCCCGCGTGGCCCCGCGCAGGCTCCGGGGTGCAGTCTGCACATAGAAAGTATCAGGACGGCTCCGGCCGTGGAGGCCAGGTGCGCCCGAGGGCCCCATGGCAGGGCTGGGCCTCAACGCTGTTCCTCGTTCTGCTTTCGTTGTGTGTTTTCTGTCCTGCTCGACCTGTTTTCCTGCACCTCCCTGGTTTCCTGTATCTCCCTGTTCTGCTTTCGTTGTGTGTTTCCGTTCTGCTCGACCTGTTTTCCTGTACCTCCCTGTCAGAAAGACAAACCAAACACAGCCGAAGCCCAGCAGAAGAGCAGCCAGGTCCAGCCCTGCCCACTGGGAATGCCTGAGGCCGTCGACTTGCCCGCACTCCCCCCCTCGGCCCCTCCGTTCTGCTCCACCTGTTTTCCTGCACCTCCCTGTCAGAAGTCAAAGCGACAAACCAAACACAGCCGAAGTCCGGCAGAACAGCGTCTAGGAGGAGGAGGAGGAGGAGGAGGAGGAGGAGGAGGAGGGGGAGGAGGAGGAGGAGGAGGAGGAGGAGGAGGAGGAAGAGGAGGAGGAGGAGGGAATGCCCTGCCCACTGGGAATGCCTGGGGCCGCCGACTGGCCCGCGCTCCCCCCCCCTCGGCCCCTCCCCCCTCCAGAACCCTGAGACCCGACGCTGCGACGCAAACCGCAGCGCCGCGAACAAAATCGCGACCTGGGCCCTGGATCGAGGAGGCGTAAGACTCGGGTTCGGGGGGCTCCCTTCTCTCTGGGGGCCACCTTCTTAGGGTCTGACACCTTCTCAGCGGACCTCCGCGTGACGAAAAGGTGCAGAGCAAGCTGGGATCCAATCGTGCTCTTGAGGAAAAGATCCGACATGGGATCCTGGAGGCCCCTCTCCCGACGCATGGCCGGGCTGCAGAGACGGATCGGGGAGGCGTAAGACTCGGGTTCGGGGGACTCGGGTTGGCCCGACGGTGCCATCGCGAAAACGACGAGACCCAGTCTGAAATTTGCCGCGAGCTCCCGCTGCAGACATCCCACGAAAGCTGGACCGTCTAAATCCAGGACGCGCTCGAGAAAAAACCGTCGGGTTCGGGGGTCTCGGGTTGGCCTGACGGTGCCATCGCGAACATGACGAACGAGACCCCAGTCTGGAACTTGCCGCGAGCTCCCGCTGCAGACATCCCACGAACACTGGACCGTCTACATCCAGGACGCGCTCGCCAAACACCGTCGGCAAACCCGAGCCCCAGCGCACTCGAGTCTCTTACGTTTCCCTGATCGACCCGTGCTGGCCCCGGGGCCGAAACACACGGGCGACGGCGCCTGGTGCACATAAAAAAAAGCAACGCCCAGTCGGGGGTGGACGGAACCCCCTGTATCGGGAGCGGCCAAGAAGGGGGTGTCCAAGAGGGGGGGGGTGCAAATCATGACCGGCGGCATGTGCGCGGCCCAGCGGGGGGGCCAGGGACGTAATGAACCAAGAAGAGGCGACATGAAATCTGGGGAAAAATCATGGCCCCCGCCATGATATCCCCCCCCCCTAGTCATCACCCCCCTCTTTTCCGCCCCCGACTGTAGCAACACGCCCGTTGGAGGAAGCTTCCCAGGGGCACTCCACGTGCGCACGGCGGCCCATTCCGAGTGCACCCCAGCGGGGCAGCGGATGCACGTCCCGACACGACCGAAAGGCACGCATCCAGCGACGCGCACGCGGAGGGGCGACGCCGACCGGGGGCTGCACCGTGTGCACTCGAAAACGCCATGCGTCGAGCTGGCCATCGCTCGGACGTCCATTCCCTGTGCTTTTTTGGTCTTGTGCGTGGGTTTTTCGCCCAATGATCAAGGATGCTCCTTGATGGTCCCCGCCGAAAGACAAATGCACACGTCCGAGCGATGCCAAGCGAGTGAACCCGTGCAAAGAGCCGGTGGATGGGGCCCCGCGCGGTGGGCGCCGGGCAAGTGGTCTTGGGAGAGGCCGCTGAGGCCGCCCAGGAACTCCAGGGCCCTCTCCGGGGCTGGCGCGCCCGGGCCGGGCTGGCCAATGTGCTCCAGACCTGGGCCGGGGTGCGCCCGAGAAGGGGGGGATGGGCAGGCGCAGGGCCTGGAAGCCTCCCACATGGTGGAGCCTGGTTCTTGTTAAGATGCGGGCAAGATGACTTGCATGGCGGCGGCCCCCCCCCCCCCCACACACACACACCCTCTCCGCTCTCGCCCCTCTTCACACGAACACTAGCGTACGAGTGCCTCTCGAACTGCGTGATTTCCGCACGTGCAGGTCTTGCTTCAGGTGCGTGCAGCCCCGCCCCTCCGTCCATGCAAGTAGACATGCCGGAGTCTCAAATGAAACAAGCATACGGGTCCCAGTCGAAGGGCTCGGAGGATCGCGCCGCATCGGCGACGTTCGCGATGCATCGGCGCCGCCAGCGTGGAGGAAATCGGGCTCCACATCGAGACGCATCGCCGATGCGTCGGCGATGCGGCGCGATCCTCCGACCCCATCTACTCCGACCCCATCTGGGTGGCCCAGAGTGCCATGAGATGATCAATCAGGGACCACCTGCCCCATGACAAAGTCGGTGACCGACTCTGCTGATAGGCCGACGGCTCGCGCGGTCTCTGGGAGGACCACTTCGAGGCCCAACACGCTGGCTTCGGCATGTAGCAGACGGTGAGTCGTGGAACTGCACGGCCAGACTCCCCAGCGATGCCCCATGAGGCCACCCAGGGCGAGACGATTTGCGCAGCAGCGATGCTCCCGCGAGCTCTCGGTGCAAGGGGAGAGCACGCACCCGCCAGGCAGGACGATCGCCCACAGCCCCCCAGTGACCCAGCTCCATCAGAGTCCGAATCCGGCATGGCCCCGACGAGGTGCAAAAAGACGCTCGGGCACGCCACTTCTGCGGACGTGGAGACTGGGCGTTCCACGCAGCGGGCACAGGCTGCGAACCAAGGAGAGGGCAAGCTTGCCAACGACGGCACACATACAAAACAAAAAACACAACAACATAACACACAAAACACGCACACACAAAAAAACACAACAACATAACACACATAACACACAAAAAAACGCAAAGAAACACGTTCATGGTGGCGTGGGTCATGCGGCGGAGAATCCCTGGCGGGCATTCTCGAGGATGCCCGCCCACGCCTTGCCACCCCTATGGCGGCGTTGCCGCGGCGGGCCCAGGAGGGGCACCCTGGACCGGGTGCCCGCGCAGAGGGCTGGACACGTGTCGAGGCGGGGGCCGTCCTAGAAAGGAGGCAGCGCGCTCCGTGAGACGCCGAGGAGACGGGGGACGCTCGCGAGCTCGAGCTGCCATGGTCGGCTGCGGAGCAAAAACACACACACACAAACGAAAAACACACACTGTGGGAAAACACACGCGCACACACACACAAAACAAACACAACAGCACAAACACACACACACACAAACAAAAAAACACGCGTGGGAAAAAACACACACACACACACACGTGTGTGTGTGTGTGTTTTTTTCCCACGTGTGTGTTTTCCCCACATGCAGGACGTTGGGGCATTCGGTGCCGCGTGCGCGCATGAGGGCGCCAGCTCAATGGTCGTGTGACTGCCTGGCCCTCCTGCGGAGGCCTTGCCCCGGCAGGGCACCCCAGTGCCAAGATGCGTGGAAGCTACATGGGCTACAGGGCTGGGGCGAAATTCGGGTAGGGTACACGTCGGTCGGAAGAAGTAGGCAGACACATGAAGTAGGAAGGCGGATAAAGTGGATTGGGTACAGGCCCTCCCAGATAACAACAGAACACAGCAAAATCGTGTCGATTCTTGAAGTAGGACGGCGCTTGAAGTAGATTGGGACCTGGGAGTCCAAACATACCTACTCTCAACGACCGGCGTGTGTTGGATAAGGAGACATGGGGTAAACGACCCAACGTTTGGAAGCCCGTGGCGCTCCGCCGGTGGATTGCCCGCGGACGTCACCGCCGCCCTTTCTCAGATATATGCACTCCTTCGGGGCCGGAAGCCTTCTGGGCACCGATCCTCCATCCTGGACGATCCTCGGCCCCCCCCTCCCTCAGACATCCGACGCCTCGATCGTTTCACAGCGTGGCTCTCGAGGGGTCTTTGGACCCCTCTCGAGGGGTCTGGACCCCCTCCATCCTCGACGACACTCAGCCCCCCCCCCTCTCTCGGACATCCGACGCCTCGATCGTTTCACGACGTGGCTCCCGAGGGGTCCGGACCCCTCTCGAGGGGTCTGGACCCCCTCCATCCTCGACGATCCCCGGTCCCCCCCTCTCTCAGACGTCCGACGCCTCGATCGTCTCGCAGCGTGGCTCCCGAGGGGTCTTTGGACCCCTCCCCGGGTCTCCTCCTCCTCCTCCTCCTCCTCCTCCTCCTCCTCCTCCTCCTCCTCCTCTCTTCCTCCGCCTCCTCCTCCTCCTCCTCCTCCTCCTCCTCCTCCCTCCTCCTCCTCCTCCTCTTCTCTCCTCCTTCCTCCGCCCTCATCCTCCTCCTCCTCCTCCTCCTCCTCCTCCTCCTCCTCCTCCGCCGCTGGACGGCCCCGAGGGCCGGCCAAAGGGGGGGCCGCCACGGCGGCGGAGAACGGTCGAGGCCCTCTCCCGTCGTAAGGTGCTGCGCGGCGCGAGGGGAGCCGGATCCTCCCCTCGCCCGCTGGGGAGCCCGATGCTTTCTCGAGCCTCGAGGCTCGAGCCTCCTCGCTCGTGGAGCCTCGATCCTCGACCATTCCTCGGTCCTCGATCCCCCTCCTCGATCCTCGAACCCCATCGGTCCTCGATCCCCCTCCTCGATCCTCGACCCTCCTGGATCCTCGATCCCCCTCCTCGATCCTCGGCCCTCCTCGATCCTCGATCCTCCTCCTCCTCCTCCTCCTCCTCCTCCTCGATCTTCGAACCTCCTCGATCTCGATCCTCGACCCTCCTCGCTCCTGGACCTTCATCGGTCCTCGAAACGCCTCGAACCGCGTCGATCCTTGCCCTTCGAAGCTCCTCCTCAAACCTCGACCCTCCTCGCTCCTCCATGCGCCTTGACCCTCGAAGCTCCTTCTCGAACTCCCCACCCCCACGGGGACCTGGGGGCGCCATTCTGAGCGGGGTCCCGCTGGCAGGGGACGCCGCGCCCCGGGCGCCCTGGAGGGGGGGGGGGGGGAGGAGGAGGAGGAGGAGGAGGAGGAGGAGGAGGAGAGGCGGAGGAGGAAGGAGGAGGAGGAGGAGGAGGAGGAGGAGGAGGAGGAGAAGGAGAAGGAGGGAGGAGGCGGAGGAGGAGGAGAAGGAGGAGGAGGAGGAGGAGGCTCAGGCGGTGCCCCCAATAGCGCCGGGAAGAAGGCGGAGGGGGGGCGGAGGGAGGAAGGAGGGGAGGAGGGAGGGCGGCAGGACGGGATTGTCGGAGGAGGAGGACGAGGAGGAAGAGAGGAAGGAGAAGCAGGACGAGAAGGAGGAGGAGGAAGTCAAGCTGGGCACGCCCGCGCCACATCTGACATCCGACCCCGCCCATCAATCCCGTCCCATTGCGCTGTTTTTGTGCTGGATCCGCCGACACAATGCAATCTACGCAGCTGCTGCCACCAGCTAGTGGACCGAGGACCAACCCCTCGGCCGCTACATCTCGCATGGGGGAGGAGAGAGGGCACAGTGGCTCAGCATCACCACATAGACGCCAGGCACTAGGCATGGCGGAACCCCCTTATCGTCTTCAGCACACCAAGGCATATCGCACGCGGCAAAACACCAGAGGCCAAGTCACGGTCGGTCCCGACGTCGACGACACCTCCAAGCACGCCGCCTACTACGGTAAAGTTCGCCAGGGACATCACTCCCCACCGACCGCTACCACGCGCAACCAACGTCGAGCAAGACGTCAAGCAGCTCATCTCAACCGACCTGGAGCTCCAACATGGCACCATCTTCGTATGCGCCGTCATGAACATGGGAGCGGAATCGGCGGATGAGCTGGAGGATGAACTGGACGAGGAGGAAGGAGGAGGACGAGGAGGAGCCCCAGCAGCAGGAGCAGGAGTGAGAGAAGCGGGAGAAGCAGGAGGACCAGGGGAGTGTGGGGACGACAACGACGAGAAAAGACTCAGATCCAGAACAATTGCCCGCGCTGGGACGAGAGCGCCGTTCTGAGCAGCGGGAGCGCCGATCTAAAATAAGGCGCACGCTGCAGCGGCAGCGCCATTTGGAGACACCGGAAGGTTGTCGACGAGGTGGCGGGTAAGAAGGAGGATGGGCAGGATGATGCTGATGCTGATGATGATGATGATGACGATGATGATGATGATGATGATGATGATGATGATGCTGATGATGATGATGATGATGAGGATGATGATGATCATGATGATGATGAGGAGGAGGAGGATGAGGAGGGGGAGGAGGGAGGAGGACGAGGAGACACAGCAACAGCAGCCGGAGCAGGAAGAGCGGGAGGAACATGATGACCAGGGAACGACCAAGGGAAGGCAGAGGGGGGGAACGGGGCAGGGCGACAACGACGAAGGAAGACTCGAATTCAGAAAAAAAGGCCCGCGCTGAGCCAATCACACCATTGTGAACTACGGAAACAGAAAGCCGATCCTAACAGGGAGACGCACGCTGCAGTGGGAACACAATTCTGAGACACTGAATACTGCACACTCACTTGTTCTGTCATCTTGTGAAGGAAGAACGAAACAAAAGGGCACACTGGCCACTGGATGTCTTCGGGGAAGAGAGGAGGATAGCATTGAGATTGAGTAAGTGCTGAAACAAGGAAGAATGGGAAGAGGAGGAGGCTTAAGAGAAGGGGATGCTGATGATGATGAGGAGGAGGATGGCGATGATGCTGCTGATGATGATGATGATGCTGATGATGATGTTGGTAATGATGCTGGTGATGGTGATGATGCTGATGATGATGCTGCTGCTGATGATGATGATGAGGATGATGATGATGATGATGATGATGATGATGAGAAGGAGGAGGATGATGATGATGATGATGATGATGCGCCGTCAGGAGCATGGGAGCTGCGAGCGTCGGAATCGGCGGATGAGCTGGAGGATGAACTGGACGAGGAGGAAGGAGGAGGACGAGGAGGAACCCCAGCAGCAGGAGCAGGAGTGAGAGGAGCGGGAGGAGCAGGAAGACCAGGGGAGTGTGGGGGCGACAACGGCCGCCGCCTTCGTCGTCGCCGCCGAGTCGCTGGATCGAAATCGAGCCGCCGCCGTCGCCGGCCGTCGTCGAGATCATCGTCCTCTGAGCTCCGACGTTGCGGAACAGGAGTAACATCACGGAAAATTGCAACCAAATATTCTTTTCCCATTCCCCCCCGTGCCATGCCTGTGGGGGAACCGCCCCCCCCCCTTCCCCCAGGGAGCCGCGCCCCCCCCCCCCCCCCGATTAACGGGTTGAGGGGGGAAAGAGGGGGCGCCCCCATGTGACGGGCGCTGTGGGCTTACCGCATTGTTCTGAACAGCAAAACGAAGCATCATGTTCCCAGAACCGTGAACCCAATCTTCTTGCTGCACTTTCGTAGGGGGCCACATGCGAACCCTACCCCTACCCCGCACGATTTCTGAGGTGGAGGGTGGGGTTCACTTCGTTTGAGAGCTCCCGAGCGGGCCGGATCGACCCACGATGGCCCCAGGCCCCGAAGCTGGGCGAAAACGCCCAGCACAGAGCTTCGTCGACGCGGAGCTGCCCACGCGTGCACCTCCACTCCCGGCCCCCGCCCCGCCCTGTGGCTGCCAGTCGGCCGGCCCCGCCGCGGGCCGCTGGGCTCTCTGGAGGTGTGTCCCAGAGGGGCGCCCAAGCGCGCGGCCCTCGCAGATCGGGAGGCGGCCACATGGAGCGAGAGGAATCTAGGAATCTAGGGGAATTAAAAGTGGAATGAACATAAAAGCTCGGAGGTCCGCGCGGATTTCTCGGATCGGCGCTGGGCCCCCCCCCGGCGGCGCCTCCGGCGCCGATCCGACAAAATTTCTCGGATCGGCGCTGGGCCCCCCCCCGGCGGCGCCTCCGGCGCCGATCCGACAAATCCGCGCGGACCTCCGAATTTTTCCCAACCATCCTGTGGTGTTGGGTCCTCGTTTTGAAGAGACGGTGCCCCGCGTTCTCCTTCCTTCCTTCCTTCCTCCCGCTGCCTCCTCCCCCCTCCCATCATCATCATCATCATCATCATCATCATCATCATCATCATCATCATCATCATCATCATCATCATTATCATCATCATCAACGTCATCGTCATCGTCATCACCATGATCATCATCGACATCATCGACGTCATCATCACCACCGTCATCATCATCATCATCATCATCTCATCCATCATCATCATCATCATCATCATCATCATCATCAATCATCACATCATCATCGTCATCGTCATCACCACAATTCGGCGCACGCCTCACAGCGGTTTCGTGGCGCCCATAGGGAGCTCCACCGAAGGCCCCCAGTGCTGCCGCACGCATGCGTCCCCAACACCGCAATCCGGCACATGCCCTCACCATGTTTCGTGTACCCAATGAAGGGAGCTCCACCGAACGCCCCAGTGCTGCGCCCGCAATGCTCCAGCGACACCACTTCGTCACAGCCCCTCACCGTTTCGTGGCCCCATGGGGAGTTCCACCAAGGGCCCGAGTGCTAGGCGCCCGCTGCGTCACGCACACCCACATTCGGCACATGGCCCCTCACACGTTTTTTCGTTGCCCCGTGGGAGCTCACCGAATCTGCGAGGTCGCTGGGCCCTCGCATGCGTCCCGCACACCCATTTCGGCACACCCCTCACACGTTTCGTGGCCCCACAGGGAGCTCCACCGAATGCCCCAGTGCTGCCGTCCGCATGCGTCCCGCACACCCATTTCGGCACACCCCTCACACGTTTCGTGGCCCCACAGGGAGCTCCACCGAAGGCCCCATGGCTGCCGTCCGCATGCGTCCCGCACACCCATTTCGGCACACCCCTCACACGTTTCGTGGCCCCACAGGAGCTCCACCGAAGGCCCCAGTGCTGCCGTCCGCATGCGTCCCGCACACCCATTTCGGCACACCCCTCACACGTTTCGTGGCCCCATAGGGAGCTCCACCGAAGGCCCCATGGCTGCCGTCCGCATGCGTCCCGCACACCCATTTCGGCACACCCCTCACCCGTTTCGTGGCCCCAAAGGGAGCTCCACCGAAGGCCCCAGTGCTGCCGTCCGCATGCGTCCCGCACACCCATTTCGGCACACCCCTCACACGTTTCGTGGCCCCACAGGGAGCTCCACCGAAGGCCCCAGTGCTGCCGTCCGCATGCGTCCCGCGCACCCATTTCGGCACACCCTCACACGTTTCGTGGCCCCACAGGGAGCTCCACCGAAGGCCCCATGGCTGCCGTCCGCATGCGTCCCGCACACCCATTTCGGCACACCCCTCACACGTTTCGTGGCACCACAGGGAGCTCCACCGAAGGCCCCAGTGCTGCCGCCCGCATGCGTCCCGCACACCCAATTCGGCACACCCCTCACACGTTTCATGTCCCCATAGGGAGCTCCACCGAAGGCCCCAGTGCTGCCGCCCGCATGCGTCACGCACACCCAATTCGGCACACCCCTCACACGTTTCTCGGCTTCACCGAATTCATCCGCGAGGCCTGACCTGAGGAGCGTCTCCCCCGAGCCGCGCCTTCTCTCGACTGCCCGACTAATTGTTTGGCCTCGCGCCGCGGACGACCCGCGCGCGTCGCTGGGACCCTCTCGGGGCGACCAGCGCGCGTCGCGGGAACTCCGTGCTGCGGGGGGCCCGGCGCCTCGTTCGCCCGTCGTCGCTCTGCCCAGCGGTCAGAGACTTGCCCGCTATCAGCCAGCCAGTTAGCTAGTCAGCTCTCTCTGCTTCGCGCAGCGGACGACCCGCGCGCGTCGCTGGGACCCCGCCCGGGGCGACCAGCGCGCGTCGCAGGGACTCCGCGCTGCGCTGCGCCAGCAGCCTTGGATTTTGGAGTGCGCGGGCAAAGATGAAGGAAAAGAAGAGCCGAAAGCGGGCGCGATCCTCGCAAGAGGCGTGCCGACATGGGCGTCGCGACGTGCGGACGCTGCCGTCGGGGTTCCCGCGGAAGCTGCCTGCGGCGGCCACGCCCAGTGTCACGTGTGTTCGGACAGGCATGCTCGAACCATTCACATTCATATACACTTACACTAGGCGTTTCCATGATCGCATTCATGCAAATATATTCACTCGCGCGCAGACCCATTCATACTCAGATTCCCTCGCGCTCTGACTCACCCGCGTTCTTTCTCTCGTAATCAGATCTATCGTATTCCTTTGCGTTGTGTACCCCGCCACATTTCGGCACACCCCTCATGCGGTTCGTGGCCCCATAGGGAGCGCCACCGAAGAAGATACTCACAATTGCGATACTCACAACTGCATATGGTTGGGTCCTTCGCCAGGATAATTCTGTTCACGTCGTTTTTCGTTCCCCTAGAATCGGGGGTGCCCGGACCAGCGTTTCGCCCGAGAGGCCCCACGCTCTGGGCCTGTGGATGCCACGACAATGGACGCCCTAACGGTCCTAGCATTGAAAGTTAAATGTGTTTACGAGGTAGGAATAATGTTATACACATGTTTTAAATTTTTCAACATGATTAAGACATGCTTTAGACATGTGGAAATTATTTGGCAACATGCCTCCTCTCCATTGGTCGTCCTCCACAACTCTGGGCGCGAACTGACAAGTGTAACACCCCTTAGGCCAAGCCAACCACGTCGCGGTGATCAGTGGGGTCTAAAAAAGAAGGAGCCCGAGGTGCCGACACAGGCGAACCGCTTGAAAACAGCGCCTCGCTCGAGATCTCCGCGCAATCTGCTCTGACAGCAGAAAAGTCCAAATCACCTACACGCATTCCCGTAATCTGGGCGCGAACGGGCCCGTGGAATATCCGCTGGCGCCCCCCTCCCCCCCTTGGGGTGCCGAAGCCAGCGCCTCGCTCGAGACATCCTCACAGTCTGCTCTGGGAGTGCCGAAGACAAAGTCACCTACCACGCACACCGCACGAGACATCCCCACAATCTGGCCGCGAACGGGCTCATGAAATACTCACTGGCGATTCCCTCTCGGGGTGCTGAAACCCACGCGCTCTGCGAGTTGGAATGTGAGTAGCTCTGAGTGTCGGTGAGTATGAGAGTATGTAAGTATGCATACGATTGAGTCGGAGTGTGTGTTAGTCTAGGTGTGGGTGAGTCTGCGTGTGAGCGAGTCTGAGCATGAGTGGGTCTGCATATGGGTGAGTCTGAGTGTGCGTGAGTCGAGTCTGAGCGGGTCTCAGCGTGATGAGGAAATGGAGGAGGGACCAGGATATATGGAAAATGAGGCAGAGGCGCCACACTAATGACAAGAACCCCATACTTGGAATATGAGAAACATTGCAACGGTCTGATCATAGAGGTCGTCGCTGCATAGGTCGTCGTCGTTGACCCTGATACCCAGACCGCCGACGCCATGATACACCCCCGGTCAATATTAAGAAAACCATGCAATAAGAAATTGTGGGGCTGAGCTGGGGAGCGGAACAAATAAGAAAGTAGGGGCTCAATTCCGGGGCAGTTTCTTAGCCGGCGGGCGCTCTCAATGCCGTGGCGCGTCCGTTGGTTTTTGCTCGCGTGCCATTGCGCGTGGCAGCGCAGGGCGCGCGGACGCACAACGGAGACACCGACCTCTGGCTCGCCCAAGCGGCGCCGATCTCTGGCCCGCGTTGGTTTTTGCCGATGTGCGATTGCGGTTGGCTGGGCCAGGGCGCGCCCCAAGACGCCAGGCGGCGGCGCCGACCTCTGGCCCGCGTCGGTTTTTGCTTATTTGCGATTGCGATTGGCCGCGCAGGGGCGCGCGCAGGACGCCAGGCGGCGGCGCCGACCTTTGGCCCGCGTAATATTTGCGATTGTGCTTCGCCTTTCGAGAGCCCGCCCAAAGACGCCTGGCGGCCGCGCCACCCCTGGCTCGTTGGCGCTGGTTTCTGATTATTTGCGATTGTGTTTCGCCTTTCCAGGGCCCGCCCAAAGACGCCTGGCGGCCGCGCGCGCCGCATGGCTCGCTGGCGCTGGTTTCTGATTATTTGCGTTTGTGCTTTGCCTTCCCAGGGCCCGCCCAAGGACGCCTGGCGGCCGCGACCACCCTGGCTCGCTGGCGCTGGTTCTTCATTGTTTGCGACTGTGCTTGCCCCCCCAGGTCCCGTCCAAGGACGCCTGGCGGCCGCGCGCCCCCCCCTGGCTCGTTTGCGCTGGTTTCTGATTATTTGCGATTGTGGGCCCGCGCAAGGAAGCCTGGCGGCCGCGACCCCCCTGGCTCGCTGGCGCTGGTTTCTGATTATTTGCGAATGTGTTTGCCTCCCCCCAGGCCCCGTCCAAAGACGCCTGTCGGCCGCGCGCCCCCCCCTGGCTCGCTGGCGCTGATTCCGGATTATTTGCGATTGTGTTTCGCCTTTCCAGGGCCCGCCCAAAAGACGCCTGACGGCCGCGACCCCCCTCGCTCGTTGGCGCAGGTTTCTGACTATTTGCGATTGCGCTTGCTCCCCCCAGGCCCCGTCCAAGAACGCCTGGCGGCCGCGCGCACCCCCTGGCTCGCTGGCGCTGGTTCCCGATTCTTTGCGATTGTGTTTCGCCTTTCCAGTGCCCGCCCAAAGACGCCTGGAAGCCGCGATCCCACTGGCTCGCCGGCGCTGGTATCTGATTATCTGCGAGCGTGCTTGCCCCCCCCCCCCACCCCAGCCCGTCCAAGGACGCCTGGCGGCCGCGCCCCCCCTGGCTCGTTGGCGCCGGTTTCGGAATATTTGCGATTGCGCTTCGCCTTTCGAGGGCCCGCCCAAAGACGCCTGGCGGCCGCGCAACCCCTGGCTCGCTGGCGCTGGTTCCTGATTATTTGCGATTGCGTTTTGCCTTTCCAGGGCCCGCCCAAGGACGCCTGGCGGCCGCGACTGCCCTCGCTCGTCGGCGCTGGCTTCCCATTTTTTGCGAGCGTGCTTGCTCCCCCCAGGCCCCGTCCAAGGGCGCCTGGCGGCCGCGCGCCCCCCCTGGCTCCTTGGCGCTGGTTTCGGATCATTTGCGATTGTGAGCCCGCGCGAGGAAGCCTGGCGGCCGCGACCTCCCTGGCTCGCTGGCGCTGGTTTCTGATTATTTGCAAGCGTGTTTGCCCCCCCGCCTGTCGGCCGCGCGCCCCCCCTGGCTCGCTGGCGCTGGTTCCCGCTTATTTGCGATTGTGCTTCTTTCCAGGGCCCGCCCAAAGACGCCTGACGGCCGCGACCCCCCTCGCTCGTCGGCGCCGATTTCTGATTATTTGCGATTGTGCTTGCTTCCCCCAGGCCCCGTCCAAGGACGCCTGGCGGCCGCGCGTGCCCCCTGGCTTGCTGGCGCTGGTTTTGGAATATTTGCGATTGTGTTTCGCCTTTCCAGTGCTCGCCCAAGAAGACGCCTGGCGGCCGCGACCCCGCTGGCTCGCCGGCGCCCGTTTCTGATTATTTTCAGTTGTGCTTGCCCCCCCCGGCCCCGTCCAAGGACGCCTGGCGGCCGCGCGCCCCCCCTGGCTCGTTGGCGCTGGTTTCGGAATATTTGAGGTTGTGCTTCGCCTTTCGAGGGCCCGCCCAAATGCGCCTGGCGGCCGCGCCACCCCTGGCTCGTCGGCGCTGGTTTTCTGATGTTTTGCGACTCTGCTTCGCCTTTCCAGGGTCCTCCCAAAAACGCCCGGCGGCCGCGCGCACCGCCTGGCTCGCTGGCGCTGGTTTTTGATTATTTGCGATTGCGCGCTGCCTTTCCAGGGCCCGCCCAAGGACGCCTGGCGGTCGCGACCACCCTGGCACGCTGGCTGTGTTTCTTGATTATTTGCGAGTGTGCTTGCTCCCCCAGGTCCCGTCCAAGGACGCCTGGCGGCCGCGCGCCCCCCCCTGGCTCGTTGGCGCTGGTTTCGGATCATTGGCGATTGTGAGCCCGCGCAAGGAAGCCTGGCGGCCGCGACCCCCCTGGCTCGCTGGCGCTGGTTTTTGTTTATTTGCGATTGTGTTTGCCTCCCTTCAGGCCCCGTCCGAGGACGCCTGTCGGCCGCGTGCCCCCCCCTGGCTCGCCGGCGCTGGTTCCCGAGCACTTGCAAATGATCAGAAACCAGCGCCAGCGAGCCAGGGGGGTCGCGGCCGCCACGCTTCCTTGCGCGGGCCCACAATCGCAAATAATTAAAAAAACCAGCGCCAACGAGCCAGGGGGGGCGCGCGCGGCCGCCAGGCGTCCTTGGGCGGGACCTGGGGGGGGGGGCAAGCATAATCGCAAATAGTCAGAAACCAGCGCCAGCGAGCCAGGGGGGCCGCGGCCGCTAGGATTCCTTGCGCGGGCCCACCCTCGCAAATAAGACTTATTTTTTACCTAACAGCATTTGCTGATAGGTTTCTAATAGGGTCAAAAGAGAGCATCATGACTCCTCAGGGGGGTCTGGGCGGGTGCCGGGGAGGACAGACGGGAACAAAACCGGGCACGTTTTAAGCCAACAGTCACACACTTCGTGCTCTTCGACCTCCCAGAACTCTATTCGCGGGCCACATTTTGAATAACCGGAGCCAACAGTCACACACTTCGTGCTCTTCGACCTCCCAGAACTCCATTCCCGGGCCACATTTTGGATGCCCGGAGCCAACTGTAAGCCACTTCGTGCTCTTCGACTTCCCAGAACTCCATTCCCGGGCCACATTTTGGATGCCCGGTGCCAACTGTACGCCACTTCGTGGTCTTCGAGTTCCCAGAACTCCATTCCTGGGCATGGTTTTGAATGCCCGGAGCCAACTGTAGGCCACTTCGTGTTCTTCGAGTTCCCAGAACTCCATTCCCGGGCCACATTTTTAATGCTGAGGCAGGCTGATGCTGAGGCTGAGGCAGGCTGAGGATGAGGCAGGCTGAGGCTGAGGCCGAGGCTGAAGGCAGACTGAGGCTGAGGCTGAAGCAGGCTGAGGCTGAGGCTGAAGCAGGCTGAGGCTGAGGCTG
>CAUYUJ010012312.1:0-17510 GCA_963575745.1 Prorocentrum cordatum | reverse complement strand
GAGGAGGAGGAGGGATGACGAGGCAGGGCGAGGACGCGTTGGGCCCCCGGAGAGCCAGCGGCCGCCGAGCACCCCTCGCGGCGCCCGCGCGCTTAGCTAGGCCCCGCGCCCACCGCCCCCGCGACACCCTCGTCGTCCTCTCCGCGTGTCGCCCTCGTCTCTGCCGCGGTCGCCGTGGCCGTGACATCATGGCTGCCGCCGTGGCCGTGGTCGTCATGACCGTCGCTGCGGCCGTCGTCGTCGCCGTCGCTGCCGTCGCCGTCGTCTTGCTGCTGCCGCTGCTGTTTATTGTCCTGCTTCCAGCCCTTGCTCCTTAGGTCCCTTATCTGGGTCCTCGCGATCGTCAGTGTCGTCGTCGTCGTCGTCGTCGTCGTCACCACCGCCGCCACCACCACCACCACCAAAACCACCACCACCACCATTATCATCATCACCACCACCATCACTCATCACCATCACCATCATCACCGTCATCATCATCATCATCAGCGTCATCACCACCATCATCATCATCTTCAGCATCATCATCAGCATCAGCATCATCACCACCACCAGCATCACCATCATCATCATCATCATCATCATCATTTTCACCATTACCATTACCATCAACATCATAATCATCACCACCATCCTCCTCGATCTCATCATCATCGTCATCGTCATCACCATCGTCATCGTCATTGTCATCGTCATCGCCATACTCATCATCGCCGTCATCATCGTCATCATCGTCGTCATCATTATTGTAGTCATCATCGTCATCCATATCACCATCATCATAATACTCATCATCATCGTCATCATCATCACCACCATCATCACCATCATTCGCATCAGCACCATCATCACCAACAACATCAGCACCGTCACCAATACCACCATCACACTCACCATCACTATCACCATCACCATCATCAGCATCACCATCATCATCACCATCAACATCAGCATCCGCATCAGTTTCATAATCAGCATCAGCATCAGCATCAATATCAGCACCGCCAGCATCATCATCAGCACCATTACCACCATCACCACCACCATCACCATCACCATCACCATCACCATCACCATCACCATCACCATCACCATCATCATCACCGTCACCATCACCATCACCATCACCATCACCATCGCCGATCACCACGACCATCACCATCGCCATCGCCATCGCCGTCGCCATCACCATCACACCCATCATCATCATCACCATCACCATCACCATCATCACCATCGTCATCATCATCATCAGCATCAGCATCAGCATCAGTATCAGCATCAGCATCCGTATCATCAGCAGCATCATCGTCATCACCATTACCACCATCACACTCACCATCACCATAATCGTCACCATCACCAGTACCAGCACCATCACCATCACCATCACCATTACCATCACCATCACCATCACCATCACCATCACCATCACCATCACCATCACCATTACCATCACCATCATCACCATCACCATCACCATCACCATCACAATCATCATCGTTTTCCTCATCATCATTATCATCATCAGCATCGTCATCATCATCATCACCACTACCACCATCACACTCACCATCACCAAAATCGTCACCATCACCATCACCATCACCATCACCATCACCATCACCATCACCATCACCATCACCATCACCATCACCATCACCATCACCATCACCATCACCATCACCATCACCATCATCATCGTTACCCTCATCATCATCATCATCATCAGCATCGCCATCATCATCATCATCATCATCATCATCATCATCACCATCACCATCACCATCACCATCACCATCATCATCATCATTATCAGCAGCATCATCACTATCACCATCGTCGAGTCAATGGCCCCTGCAGCCTCCTGCTGCAGGGGCCATTGACTCGACGGGTTCATCCGTGCGCTTTATGGCAGCGCATTGCAAACACACGGGTTGGACGCCAAGTGGAAACACGACGTGCCATGTAGGACCCCCCCAGGGCGCGAAGATAACCGCCCTTCGCGCCTCGTGGCCTTTGCCAGAGCAGCTGCCCTTCCCCAGGGCGGGTGGCGCGAAGATAGCCGCGCGTCTCGCTTCGCGGAGTCAGGCGGCCCAGCTCCAGGGGCGCCTCCGGGGACCGCTCCACGCTGCAGCCGGCGACTGCGCCCCTGCCGCCGCCGCGCCCCCGCTTTGGGCAGCCGCCGGCTGGCCGGCCCGCCTGCCGGGAGGCCCGAGCGCCCCCCCCCACCCGGGCGCAGGGCCCGGGCCGCGCGGGGGGCGCCGCGCGCGCGTGCGCCCACCCCGCGGGCTCGCTCCGCCCCTGAGGGGCGCGAGGGGTCGCGCGGGAGGGCGCGGGGCGGCAGCCAGGCGCGCCAGGGAAGCGGCGGGGCGGCGGCTGGCCGTGGCCGCCGCCGCGGCCGCCGTCGCGGTCGCCGCCGCGGTCGCCGCCGCGGTCGCCGCCGCGGGCGCCGCCGCGGTCGCCGCCGCGATCGCCGCGTGCCGCCGCCGTGGCCACGGATGGCCGTTGGCGCTGCTGTGGCCGTCGCCGCTGCCGCTGGCCGATGGGCATGCGGTGGCCGCTGCCACGGGGCCCATCGCCACGACCGTCGCACCGCCGTAGCGATGGGTAGCTGTCGACGTCATCGTCGTCGTCGTCGTCGTCGCCGTCGCCGCCGTCTTCGCCGCCGCTGCTGTTGCTGGCGTTGTCGTCATCATCGTCACTGGCTTCGTTGTCGTGGTGCAGTGATAGGGCCGAGTGGGGAATGAACGCACTAAGGGAGACACATAAGTTCGCACGCGTCGGCCCCCAAACAGTAGGTCCGTGCATGCAATAGATGTTGTGCAATCGGTGTATTGTATAGTCTGTATATGGTCCGATCTATGTGGAGCAATCTATGCGGTCCAATGTGTGCAGTGCATTTTATTTTACCAGCGCCGCTTGTGACCACCTCCAATGCTCTAGCGATCATTACCCACCCATCCACCCGCACCTTCTTGACACAACTCACGCAGGCAGTGGGTGCAGTTACTCATCGGAACTTGCTCGCGAACCTATGCGGTGCAGTGACGCGCGAACTCTGCTCATGCAGATCTATGACTCGGGCGGGCGGTTGGTGCTGGTGACGGCGACATCGGAGACGACAATGACGATGCTGATGCTGATGATGATGCTGATGATGACAATGATGATGATGATGATGATGATGATGATGATGATGATGATGATGATGATGATGGCGGAGGTGGTGATGATGATGGTGGTGATGATGATGGTGATGGTGATGATGGTGGCGATAATGACGCTGGCGATGATGATTATGGCGGTGCTCATGAGAGTGACAATGAAGTGCGCGTGCATAAGTTTATAATTCCAGGTACATGGTCAGTAACGAAACCATGGGGGTGTCGTATGTTGTTGAAGACCTCGGTGTTGGACATGACACATGGAGAACCATCAGGTTTGGAAGGATTTCGGCGTGCGTGCGCAGAGGCGCGCGTGTGTGGCCAATATTTTGTTTGAAGCCGGCTGCGCGATGACTGTTGAATTGTTTCTACATGCGCGTGCGTGTGGTCCGCATGGTCTCAGTTGGCAGAGTAGCCAAGCATCGAAGGGTTTCTCCTGATTCCAGCTAGTGCGCGCGCAGAACGCAGACAAGCTTTTTTTCAAACCCATGGTGCTTGAATAGCTATGTCTTGAAATGGTTCAACCAATTGTTTTTCCTGATTTTGGCATGCACGCGTGGCGGCGTGCGTATGTGCTACGCATATTTTAGCATGTGATAGGGATTGTTGCCTCACGCGCTTCTTAGATCAATGAAAAAGCTCTGCATTGTACTTTTTGCAGGGGTTGGCAGGGGGTGGTTCGTGACCGGTCGTCTGGAGATGATATAATTCCCCAAACAGTGCTTGTACTTAGGTCTTCTTACTTCTGCTGTAACGAACTGGGCCGTGTGGGCTATCTGGCGGCTCCGTGCTGGCCGTCGCTGCCCCGTCGCCGCCTCGTCGCCGCCCGTCGCCTTGGCCGTGTGGGCGGTCTGGCGGCTCCTGGCCGGCCGTCACCGCCCCGTCGCCGCCTCGTCGCCGCCTCGTCGCCGCCCGTCGCCGCCTTTGGGGGTAGCACCACGTAGATTGCACAAGAAGAAATACACGCGCCTGCGTTGCGCTCTGCGCTTTGCAGTTCTTTGCATCACATATATTGCTCAACACAGATTTCATCACATCGATTGCACAACGTAGATTGCACATCATCGATTGCATAACATATGCATTGCACTATGTATATTGTACTACATAGGTTGCATCACATAGGTGGCACCACATTTATTGCACATCGTATGTTGCATCACATATATTGCATCGCGAAGATTGCACTACATAAACTGCACCACACATATATTGTATATTGCCCACACATAGTGCACCCCATATATTGTGCAACATACAGTACACATCGGATATTGCACGACGTAGGTTGCGTGGCGCAGTTTATGTTGTGCAATGTATGCGGTGCAATGTATAACCCCAAGCACTGTGCTATTTTCTGTTGTGCAACCTCAAAAAGTATGTTCCAGGAACTCTATGTGGTGCTATCTTTGTGAAACAATCTAGGTGGTGCAATCAATGTGGAGCGGCACGTGTTGTGCAACCTATGTGGCGGCACCACATAGATTGCACAGCATTGGTTAATCGCCCCGCGTAGATTGCACCACCCTGAATGCGTCACAAAGATAGCACCACATATATTGCTAGAAATAAACTGCTTGGGGTTCACGCCCGCTATCATGTGATAAATCCAGGAACGGGCGACTGCACACCAATGGGACGAAGTACGCACGCGCGCGTCGTCGCGAGCGTATGCCAGACTCCTTCACAAGCGTCAGGCTTCGCAAGTATTTGAAAGCCGAGTGTCCTGAACATATGTAAACACGCATGGTTCTGCAACACCAGTTCTGCTCTTGCACATGAGTAGTTTTGTTAGCATTTACGCCACATTCGGCCAAAGGGGCCTCACGAGCGCGCGTGTCGAAATCATTCGTGCGCCCTTGCGCGCATGCTGGGTTGGTGGGTGGGGGGATGATCCCTATCAAATAATACCATGCGGGTCACTCGCGCCCGTCGTCCGCGCGCGCATGTCGAAATCCTTCCATTATTTTCATCGCCGACGCGAAGACACCATCATCGCCATCGGCGAAATCAGCATCGGTGCCGTCATTTGCCTTGCCGTCGTCATCGTGACCGTCGTCATTAGCAACGCTATAATCCTCATCGTTTTTGCCGTTGTTGACAACGCCATGATACGGCGCCCGCCCGACTCACCGACTCGCACTGAAATGCCAGCGCGTCTGCGCGGCCTGCGAGGCGCTGGGGAGTCCCCTGCGGTCAGCGCCACTGCGGCCACCTCGGTCGCGCCAGACCAGTTGGTCGCGGTGTGCGCGAGCCTGCGCGCGTTAGCGCGGCCGCGGCGAGGCGCCAGCCAGCGCCAAGCTGTCGTCGCAATCGCTGTTGCATGGGTTATGTAAACCAAGCTGCGGGTAGGTGGGTGGGGTGGTTGCGCGATCAGTGGAGTCTACAAATCCTTGCGAACAGAAATTATACACATTTCCGAAGGCGGAATTGGGATCTACCGCCCCCCCAAACACGAACTCGTGCCATCCCAGCCCAGCTGGTACCGACCCCCGCCTTTGTCTGCAAAGAACACTATGCGCGCACCCTCGTTTAACATAGATCGTCCGTAGTCAAGGACCCCGGGCAAAGACTGGGACGAAAAAAGGCACGCGCGGGCGTCGTCCCGTGTGCATGCGGACGTCTTTCAACAAGTGTAGGTTTCGTGTGGATTTCAAAATCGAGCGCCCCGACAACATACTAACGTATACAACGTTTTGCAACATCAGTTGTTGAAACCACGCTCTGCGTGCGAGTGCTTGCGAAGTCGCACGAGAACATTCGGCTTTTTAATTTGCACAAGCTTCGACAACACGGGCCTCTCGCACGCGCGTGTTGGAATCATTCGAAAGCCTTTGCGCGAATGCGGGGCACGATCCTTGTCAAACAATACCATGCGGGCCACTCGCGCGCGTCGGCCGCGCGCGCATGTCGAAAACATTCCAACATTTTCATCGCCGACGCGAAGACACCATCATCGCCATCGGCGTGATCAGCATTGGTGCCCTTCTTGGCTTTGCCGTCGTCATTGTCACCATCGCCATCATCATCGCTGCTACCATCATGCTGCTTACTGTTGTCGATATCGCCATGATACGGCGCCCGCCCGAGTCGCCGACTATTACTGACGTGCCCGCGCGTCAGCGCGGCTTGCGAGACGCGCCGGCAAGTGCGCGCCAAACTCGCTGGCCGTTGCGCGTGCGAACATTGGTGCGGCCGCCGATATGCACCAGCCAAAACCAAACATTCTTCGCAATCGCCGCGGCACGGGTTTTTGCAAACTAAGTGGCGGGTGGGTGGATGGGACGATAGCGCGAGCAGTGGGGCTGTCAATTCCAAGTTTTTTTAATTTGTGACACCGCAAAGATTGCACAACACAGATTGCACCACACAGATTGTGCAAAATATGGCACTACGTAGTTTTTCCTCTGTGGACAAAAAGGAATCAGGATCTACCCCCCAGGGATTATCGGCACTAGTTTTTCGCTGGTGAATTTAAATGATGCTTCGCGTACTCCCGCCAAACCGTCCAGAAACGATGCCTGGGAAAGTTCGGATGGCCAGGGACATGTATCGGCAACATTGGGGCAACCGTTGGATGAGGAGCATGGAGGAGTAAACGGAAGGGGGAAGGAAAAGAGGATGATGAAGAGGAGGACGAGGAGGAAGAGGAGGAGGCGGAGGAAGAAGAGGATGATGATGATGGTGATGAAGATGATGAGGAGGAGGAGGACGAGGAGGAGGAGGAGGATGAGGAGGAAGAAGAGGAGGAGGAGGAGGAGGAGGAGGAGGAATATGAAAAGGAGGAGGAGGACGAGGAGGAAGAGGAGGAGGAAGAGGAGGAAGAGGGGGAGGAGGAAAAGGATGAGGAGGAGGAGGAGGAGGAGGAAGAAAAGGAGGAGGAGGAGGAGAAGGAGGAGGAGGAGGGCGAGCAGAAAGCCAGAGGCGCTTGGATGCCCAGGGGCCTCGGGGGCCTCCTGGGAGGCCTCCTAGGCAGTCTTGGACGCCTCTTGCCGGTTTCGGGAGCTCCTTGGGGCGTCTTGGGTGCCGTTGCGGGGTGCCTCTCGAGGCCTGTTGGGGCCGGTTAGGCATCTTTTAGGGACCTCTTTGGTCTCTCTTTGGGGCTTTCTCGGGAGTCTTGGAGGCACTCTTGCGGCCATTTTGTAGGACATCGATCAAAGAACGGGGGGTCCTTAATTTCCGGCGCCCCTCTTGAGCCTCTGAAGTCGCCTCGTGGGGCCCTTGGAGCGCTCTGGGAACGCGCTTGGGCGCTCTTGGGCCGTCTTGGGGCTCTTTTGGCCTTTTTTGGTGCCCTCTTGGGCCATTTTGGAACCATCTTGAGGCTTCGGAAGGCCGTCGGAAACGAAAGCTCAAGAAAATAACAAACATGGTTTTCCCTGAGGTTTTGGAACTTTGTTGGTCTCTTGGGAGCTCTCGGGGGTGCTCCGAAGTTACTTGGAGCCGTCTTGAAGCGGTCTTGGGACCTCTAGGAGCATCTTGGAAGCCATCTTGAGCAATCTGTAGCCATCTTGAGCCGACTTGGAGGCCATCTTGGGCTCTCTGAGGCCCTCTTGGAGCTAACACGGGTCATCTAGGACGCTCCAATCGGTCGCGGAGCGCCCCGTCCACCGAACGGGCCTCTCGCGCCGCATGTCGAAATCATTCGAACGCCCTTGCGCGCGTGTTGGGGGGACACGATCCTTGTCAAATGATAGAATGCGGGCCACTCGCGCCCGTCGGGCGCGCGCGCATGTCGAATTCCTTTCAAACCATTCGTCACCGACGCGAGGACACCCTCATCGTCATCGGCGTGATCCGCATCGGCTCCGTCATTGGCCTTGCCGTCGTCGTCCTCATCATCTTCATCATCATCATCATCATCATCATCATCATCATCATCATCATCATCATCATCATCATATCATCATCATCATCATCATCATCATCATCATCATCATCATCGTGTCTACCAGTATCGACGTCTCCATGATACCGCGCCCGCCCGAGGTACCGACTCGCACTGAAGTGCCCGCTGGGCAGTGGCTAGCGGTCAGCGCCACCGCGACCGCGTCGGTCGCGCCAGCCTAGCTTGCCGCTGTGCGCGCGAGCAAGCGCGGGCTAACGCGGCCGCAGAGATGCACCAGCCAACGCTAGACACTCTTTGTAATCGCCGCCGCATGGGTTTTGCAAACCAGGTTTCGGGTGGGAGGGTGGGATGATTGCGCGATTCGTGGAGTTCACAATTCCAAGCTCTAACAAGAGAACATGTCGTTTCTAACAAGAGAACATGTCATACCGCCCTCCTGGGGCCATGCTTAGCAGTACCCCTAGGGCATTGTAGTTTACATACGATTATGCTCTATCGTTCGTTCCCGATATGAGCACATACCATCCCAGGCGGGCTGGCATCGCCCCCAGTCACCCTTGTCAAATAGTTACATGCGTGCGCAATCGTTTACCAACCGTCATCATTTTTCACGACCCCCCTGCGAAACGCGCGCGTCGTCGCGCGCGCATGCTGGACTCTTTCAAACGTCGTAGGTTTTAGTTCGGACTGTAGGGCCGATGTGCCCGAACGCATATGCAAAACTAGTATTTTTGCAACATGTTTAGTTCAAGAATAGTTTGTGCGCCTTTGCTCATTCTACCTACCTTTTTGTAAAAAGAACGGTTTTCCCAACGTGTTCATCAAACGCGACCTGATTACAGGGTTTCTCGCGCCCGCATGTCGAATTCACTCGGACGCCCTTGCGCGCGGGCGGGCGGGGGGCACGATCGTTTTCAAGTGACACCATTCGGGCGACTCGCGCGCGTTGACCTCTTGCGCATGTCCAAATTCTTCCAACAACTTCGTCGCCGACACCTTGGTACCATTATCGCGACCAGCATGACCAACGTCGGTGCCGTCATTGGCCTCATCGTCGTCATCGTCGTCATCGTCACCACCATCGCTACCATGATCATCATCGCTTCCGACGTTGTCGACGTCACCACGATACGGCGCCCGATTCACCGATTCGCAGCGAAATGCCCGCGCGCCAGCACGGCCTGTGAAACGCGCTGGGACCTCCCAGTCGGCGAGGGCCACTGCGGCCGCGTCGGTTATTGCAAAGTAGCTTGCCGCAGTGCGCGCGAGCATGCGCGCGCCAGTGCGGCCGCAGAGATGCGCCAGCCAACGCCAATCAGTCATCGCAATCGCCGCCGCATGGATGTCATAAACCACGTTGTGGGTCGGTGGAAAAGATGATTGCGCGAGTGGTGTAGACATCCAGGTTCTTCAAAGCTACTTGCACCGCGTATACGGCACCACACATATTGCACCACAGCAGGTGCACAACGTAGATCGCACCACATATTTTGCGCAACCTTGGTCCCACCATAACGATTGTACAACTGAAGCCGCACACCATATATTGCACAACATGGGTTGCGAAACGTAGATCGCACCATTGCACCACATGGGTCACATACATTGCACCACGTATATGGCGCCACCTAAGTTGCACAACGTAGACTGCTAGAAACATTCTGCCTGGGGCCCACGCTGGCGAACATGCGCATGCATGTATACTCGTTTGTGCTGGCAGGTGCAGACAACCCGCAGGCGTTGCAACGGTTCAGCGACCAACGGTTGTGGAGTATTGTTGGCATGTTTGCGGGGGTGCGCGCGCATGTTGCCCGCGTGTCACCATTGACTTGCTGGGGGTTCTGACAGGACGTTTTTTTTTTCCCTTGTATACAAAGAATCAACGCGGGCCCACCTCATTCTTTCTTTGGAAAGATGGCATAGGGAGCGATTGGCGTGTCCCCCGTCCTCTTCCATCCCGCCCTCGGTGGCGGAAGAGGAGACAGTTTCGGAAGGAACGGTGGGGGTGATGAAGATGTTGATGCAGATATTGATGATTTTGATGTTGCTGAAGGTGGTGGTGATTATAATGATGGTGACCAGGGGGTGACGGAGAAGTTGTTCATGATGAGGATGAGGATGCTGGTGATGATGATGCTGATGATGGTGGTGGTGGTGGTGATGGTGATGATCAGTATGATGGTGGTGGTGAGTATGATGACCAGGAGGAGGACGTTGAGGAGAAGAGAACGTAGGATGAGGTCATCATTCTTCTTCTCCTTCCTTTTACTCCCTCCTTCCTCCTGCTTCTCGCTCCTTCCCCTGTCGTTGTCGCCGCCCTCGTTCTCCTGTTCCTTGTATTCCTCGTGTCGTCGTCCTCGTGTCGTCGTCGTCGTCGTCGATGTCAGTACAGTAGCGCTGTCGTCCCCCTCGTCGTCGTCGTTCCTGTTGTCGTCGTCGTCGTCGTCGTCGTCCTCGTCGTCGTCCTCGTCCTCGTCTTTCGTCGACAGCGCCGTCGTCGAAGTCGTCCTCGCCCTCGTCGCCGCCGCCGCCGCTGCCGCCGCCGCCGGCGGGGCGCGGCACAGGGGGCCTGCGCCGGGGCGACAAAACATCGTCGCCCGCGCCATGGCGCAGGACGCGCGCGCGCGCGGGAGAAAGAGCGCGGGAACCCGCCCGGAAGCCCGTCCGCCCCGGGCCGGCCCTGGATCTCGGCGTTCGGGAGCCGTGAGGCGGAATTGAAGGCAGGACCCTCCAGGACGGGCCCTGGGACCCTCCAGGACGGGCCCCAGGACCTTCCAGGAGGAGGAGGAGGAGGAGGAGGAGGAGGAGGAGGAGGAGGAGGAGGAGGAAGAGGAGGAGGGGAGGAAGAGGTGGAGGAGGAGGAGGAGGAGGAGGAGGAGGAGGAGGAGGAGAGGAGGAGGGGGAGGGGAAGGGGGAGGAGGAGGAGGAGGAGGAGGAGGGGGAGGGGAAGGGGGAGGAGGAGGAGGAGGAGGAGGAGGAGGAGGAGGAGGAGGAGGAGAAGGAGGAGGAGGCGGAGGAGGAGGAGGAGGAGGAGCAGCAGGAGGAGGAGGAGGAGGAGGACCAGTGTAAACCCAAGAGTCATCAACGATGTTGGAATCAACCCTCCCTCCAAGCTCCCTCTTCATAGGCCCCTAATTACAACGGGCCATTTCCATTGAGGGAACTGCCTCGTTTCGAACCGATGAAGATCCGGAAGCATGTCAAAACATTGTTCTCGGGATTGCAACGCCACGTATCAACCTCACGGCTGCGTTTTGGCGATGTGGAATCGTGCCGCAACGCCATTTTTTGAATCTCAACACCGCGAATCAACATAATTGTTGCGCCCGCATAGTCCTGAATCCTTCCAAAGCACCATTTCTGATACGTTGAACATGGGAATCCGTGAATTTCTTGTTAATCTTTGCAAAAAAGTGCGCGGCGCTAAGGCGAGAGCGACATTTTGAAAACGACCTGCCCTCAATCCGTGAAGCTCTTGCAATTTTTTACAAAGGATGTTCGCGGAGCGAAGGCGAGAGTTACATTTTGAAAAAGGCCCGCCGTCAATCCATGTTTTTTTTTTTTTTTTGTTGTTGTTGTTGTTGTTTTTTTTTACAAAGAATGTCCGCGGCGCTAATGCGAGAGCCACATTTTGAAAACGACCCGCCCTCAATCCGTGAAGCTCTTGCAGTTTTTTACAAAGAATGTCTGCGGCGCTAAGACGAGAGCCACATTCTGAAAACCACCCGCCTTCAATCAATGAAGCTCTTGTATGTTTTAAAAACGTATGCGCGCGGCGCTAATGCGAGCGCCACATTTTGAAATCGACCCGCCCTCAATCCGTGAAGCTCTTATAAATGTTTAAAACGAGCGGCGCTCATGCGAGAGCCACATTTTGAAATCGACCCGTCCCCAATCCGTGAAGCTCATAATGTGCGCGGCGCTAATGCGAGAGCCACCACATTTTGAAAACGACCCGCCCTCAATCCGTGAAGCTCTTGCAATTTTTTACAAAGGATGTTCGCGGAGCGAAGGCGAGAGTTACATTTTGAAAACGACCCGCCGTCAATCCGTGTTTTGTTTGCAATTTGTTACAATGAATGTCCGCGGCGCTAAGGCGAGAGCCACATTTTCAAAGGATCCGCCCTCAATCCGTGAAGCTCTTGCAAGTTTTTACAACGAATGTGCGCGGCGCTAATGCGAGAGCCACATGTTGAAAACCACCCGCCTTCCATTTGTGAAACCGTTTGTCACTTTTCAAGCTTCAGAGTCATCAGCGGTGGGGAAGTCTCAGGCGAAACGCCCAGCCCGCACTAAAAACTGGCCTCGGGGTACGACAGGGAGGAATTACATACGAGGAGGAGGAATGGAGGAGGGGGAGGAGGCGCAGAACGCTGGAACTTGCCGGCCGCACACGGGGCCAGGCCAAAAAGCAGACAGGATGCCCGGCTTGGGGAACCCGGCAGAGCAGATGCTGCACGCCTCGGGGGCCTGGGGGCGGGGCTCAATACAAACGGAGGTCAGCCAGAGCGTCGGGTCTTGCAGGATCCTGCAGAGCCAGGGGTGCACTGACCCGGGCTCGCGCGCAGGATCCTGCAGGATCCTGCAGGATCTTGCAGAGCCCGACCGACCCAGGTCTGCATTGACCCAGGCCCGTAGATCCCCGAGGCGTTTTCCAGCCCCGGCGCTTGCCTTCGATCTCGGCCCCTGGGGCGGGCGATGAGCGTGTCCACATTCGCGCCCAGAGGGTTCCAAAGGCTTTTTTTTTGGAGGGGGTTTTCCAGCGAGCCCCCCAGGGGCCTCGGAATCTTGTCAAGCCCCTGGGGGACCCCTCCTGGAAAACCTCCTCTCCCCTACAACCCCCGGAGGGAAGCGGCAGAGCGCGGGGGGGAAGAGAGAGAGCAGAGAGAGAACGGCGCAGACAGGCGGAATGCTACGGAGACGCCGGAGGCGGGAAGGATCAGGCGATCGCAAACATGGATTCAGGGGGCGTGGATTAGCGAGGGGTCCCGTTTCCGTGGGCAATCGCGGATTTTCGCCGCCGAGCGAGGCGGCACCGGTCGCATTTTTTGGGGAGGGCACTTCCCCGATCCATGGATCAGCCGACCGCGCGTCAAATCCATGGATCGCTAATCCATTTTTGCGCGCCCCCGAAAGGAGGGAGGGTGCGGAGGGAGGGAGGGAGGGAAAGGAACAGGGACGGAAACGACAGACGAGAGCTAGGACAGCGAAAAACAACGGGAGGCACCTGACGCGTGCCTTAGAAAGCCTCTGCTGCGTTCCGCGGCGTTCAACAAGGCGACGGTGGACACAGCAAGAGCAGACAACGAGAAGGGAGGGAGGGAAGGGGGGAGCGAGCCCTGATCTTCCAGAGTGCTCAAAAAATAGCCCTCGAGACCTACGGACCTATCTGGACTGCTCGAAACCTCGCCTGGGTCTGAGACGTCGGGGTCCTGGTGCTATTTTTCAGCCCTCGAGGAAGGTCTGGGAGGAGAGAGGGAGGAACACGGCGAGGGAGGTGGAGAGGGCGCGGAAGGCGGCAAGCCTTGGCATCCATGGCGCCCGTCTCCCGCGCGCCTCGAGCGGCCCGCCGGCTCCGAGCCTGCTCTGGAGCCCGCCCGCGCGCTCGAGCGCTCCGCCCGCTCCGGGCCCCAGTGCTCCCTCGATCTCGGCCTTCTGGGCTGGACTTGAGCGTTACATTGCCGTTTTTAATACATGCTCCGCGTGCGGATCATGTATTAAACATGCAGGGTTTAGTATTAAAACAACGATGAGTTCATGCATACATTTATGCATAAATTAGTCATGCATGAACAATCCCATATTTTTGAGAATCCCATGCATTAAAAACTGCCCTGTGAGGCGGGCCTGTCCCTCGACAGGGGGAAGGTTCAAAAATAGTCAAAAAATAGTCTGGGGTCGATGTTTGACCATTTTTGTGCATTTTGTGGGGTGCGTTTTGAGTATTTGTATTTTTTCGCCGAAGAAATCACCCTGTAGGGGGACAGGCCCGATCTAGACCTACGCGTTGTTTTTCTGGACTTCGGCTGTGTTTTGTTTTTCGTTTTGGAAGGGAGGTGCCGGAAAAATGGTGGAAGGAAACGAAAAACAAGACGGAAACAAAGCGAAGAACAGCGCTTAGGTCCAGCCCTGTCTCTGGGGATCGGTCGTCGTCTCGAGTTCAGGTGAGGAAAAGAAATCCGTACAGCTACCCTTTCGCCCGTTTTCCCGTTTTTGGGCCTTCGGGGAGGCTCTCGCCGCCACCGCTGGATTCGCCTCGAGGTCCTAGTCAGAGCGCAGAGAGGTCTGGGGAGCAGCGGTATCGGTACACTGTGGTTTCGCCACGAGCGGCGGAAGTATCCATATCCACGCCCTCGCGGTCTGGCTTTCGGGGCGCGATCCCGCGGGGATATGCGGTCGCACGGACACGTTCCGCGCGGGGCATCCGCGAACATACGCCTCCACGTGGCCCCACGAAAACCTATCCCCGGGGCAGCGATCGGGTCGGGTCCTGTGAGGGGGCCGCGGATCGGAACACTAAGATCCGCGGATGTCAGGTCATACCGTTGCCCTTCCCCCGTCTTCGCCTCTCAGGGCCTCCTGACCCCGGGGGAGGCAAGCGAGCTTCGCTCTTTTTGCGCTCGTCCTCTGCCGCTCTGCTGCAGCCTTCGCAGCACCACGATCCTACGGAGGAGCATAATTCGGACGGGGCTAGGACGAGGATCATCAATCCCAGAGCGTTCCGGAACGCTGTCAGAGCGTTCCGGAACGCTTTGAGAAGGCCGTGGCGCCCGAGACATCTTCCAGAGCCACTAGATCTCAGAGATTCTTGGTTTATCCTCACCCGCTTTGATCCTCGTTCTGGCCTCGCCTTCGGAGGAGCATAATCGAATGCTTGGCAGAGTGTGTGATGACGACGGGCCAGACAGAGCTTCCCCGCAGTGGCGGCGCGCTGGCGGCTCCGGGTCGGCCCCGCTTGTCTCGGCTCCACCTCCCCGCCCCTCGTCGTCGTCGTCGTCGTCGTCGTCCTCGTCCTCGTCCTCGTCCTCGTCCTCGTCCTCGTCCTCGTCTTCGTCCTCCTCGTCCTGGTCCTGGTCCTGGTCCTGGTCCTGGTCCTCCTCCTCCTTCTCCTCCTCCTCCTCCTCCTACTCCTCCTCCCCCTCCTCCTCTTCTCTTCTGCTTCGTCCGCCACGAGAAGGCGCGTCGCCTTCACAGCTGGCCGCAGGAGGTGGAGTCCGTGGTGCTCGCCGCGAATAGGGACGGGATGGACTCTCTGAAGAAGGGGCAGACCAAGGCATCCCGCCGCTGTCCCTGGCTTCCCCCTCCCCTCCGTCCTTTTCCACCTCCGTCCCCGAAGTACGTACGACCGCTCTTTCTCCCCCTCACTTCCCTCCCGTACGACCCCTGTTTCTCCGCCTGACTCTCCTCCCCCCCCTGCTTCTCCCGCTCCTCCTCGCCACACCTTCCCCTCCTCCCTCTACTCCTTTCACTTTGCTCCTACCACATGATCCCCCTCTTCCTCCTCACCATTCATCGTAGTCCTCAACTCCTTCATCCTCCCTTTGCCCCGAGGAGGAGGAGAAGGAGGAGGAACAATAATACGAATGCTAAACGTACTAACAACACTACGACTATTACTAAACAAACTAATGCTAATGTACTATAAGCAATAATGATACAACTAATCCTAGTAGTACGACGCATACGAATAACATGGCGAAAGCTAATACTAATGCTTTCTTAGAAACATGTAACCTTGAATGACACGACTAACGCTAATCTGATTACACACAAGACTAACCCTAAGACTAAGACTACTACGACTATAACTAACACTACTGCAAACGCTAACTATAGTGAAACTAATACATCGAATACTAATACTACTAATACTAATACAGCACGATTGCTATTAATACTAAGGGCAAGACGAACAAGAACACAACGAGGATTTGGTGGAGTGAGTGGGTGAGAGAGTGAGTGAGTGAGTGAGTGAGGATGTGAGTGAGTGAGTGAGTGAGTGAGCGAGCGAGCGAGTGAGTGAGTGAGTGAGTGATTGAGTTATTGAGTACTTGAGTGGGTTTGAGGAGGATGAGGAGGACTACGGAGAGGAGGAGGATGAGGAGGAGGAGGAGGAAGAGGAGGATGTGCAGGAGGAGGAGGAGGAACAGGAGGAGGAGGAGGGGGGAGGAGGAGGAGGAGGAGAGGTGGAGGCGGAGGAGGAGGAGGGGCGGAGGAGGATGAGCGGAGGAGGGCGGAGGAGGATGGGGAGGAGAGGATGATCGATGAGGATGAGGATGACGATGAGGAGCGAGGAGGAGAGGGGAGGAGGATCAGGGATTAGAGGCGAAGTAGGAGGAAGGATGAGGGTGCAGGATGAGGAGGAGGAAGAGATGAGGGAAGGGAAGGATGTGGAGTGAGGCATGAGGAGGAGGAGGAGGAGGAGGAGGAGGAGGAGAGGAGGAGGAGGAGAGGGGAGGAGGAGGGATGCGGGAGGGAGGAGGAGGAGAGGAGGAAGAGGAGGAGGGGGAGCAGGAGGAGGAGGAGGAGCAGGAGGAGGAGGAGGAGGAGGAGGAGGAGGAGGAGGAGGAGGAGGGGGAGGACGAGGATGAGGATGAGGATTAGGAGGAGGATGAGGATGAGGATAAGGATGAAGATGAGGATGAAGATGAGGAGGAGGATGAAGAGGAGGAGGAGGAGGCGGAGGAAGACCAGGAGGAGTAGGAGGCGGAGGAGGAGGAGGCGGAGGAGGAGGAGGAGGAGGAGGAGGAGGAGGAGCAGGCGGAGTAGTAGTAGTAGTAGTAGTAGTAGTAGTAGTAGTAGTAGTAGTAGTAGTAGTAGTAGTAGTAGTAGTAGTAGTAGTAGTAGTAGTAGTAGTAGTAGTAGTAGTAGTAGTAGTAGTAGTAGTAGTAGTAGCCAGTAGTAGTAGTAGTAGAGGTTAGGGAGTAGGAGTAGGAGTCAAGCTAGCCAGCTCGAGCGAGTCAAGCATGGCATGCCCAGTCCCACCCGCCCTCCCACAACATTAGAAGCAAAGCTGGCACAACTGGGGGCCGAAGTCACACCGGCCAGCCGGTTGGGTACAGCTGATGCGGCCGCGATGGCGGTTGCCGACGGGAACTGGCGAGCGCGTGTTGAATGCCGCGCACGCATTGCCAGACGAGTCGAGAATGGCCCGGTACAACGCAGGAAGCCAGAGGTGGCCGGAGGAAGCCCGACGGTCTGACAGGACACCCCAAAGCATTTTTGTGAAAAAGCATTGGGTTTTTGATGTTTTTATGTTGAAATGCTTGCAAACACACGGTGTTCGGTAGGATTCTGACATGAACGCGCGAGTGTGCTCTTTGTGGTATTTTTTGCACAGGATTCGCGGCCTGGGTGCATGACAGAGAATCGCGAGTGCACCGCGCGATGACGTGAAATCGCTGGATTTGACAGAATTCTTAAGATTCCGATGGTTCTCCTATGATTTCAGCAAGAGAGCCCGGGCGGGAAATTTGTACAATTTTTGTGAAAAAGCA
>CAUYUJ010012311.1:2500-17512 GCA_963575745.1 Prorocentrum cordatum | reverse complement strand
CCTCCTCCTCCTCCTCCCCCTTCTCCTCCTCCTCCTCCTGCTCCCCCCCACGTCTCCAGGCCGCGGGTACTCAGCGCTGGCGGCTGGTGCGAGGCCCGCTGGCGGCTGCTGTGGCGACCCTCCTGGCTGCAGGATGGAGCGCCCCCCGCCCCGACTGCTGGACCACCGACTCCGAGGCCGAGTGGTGCCTCCCACATTCGGCGAGCCCAGAGTTTTGCGACCTGCTCGCCAGCCTCCCCGTGCTGCTGGACGAGCTCGAGGAGAGCATCGGCCGCAGGCTGTGGGCGGGCGCCTCCCTCCATCAGCGCGGTGACGACCTGACCACGAGGGGTGCCGACACGCTCCATGTGCAGAGGGAGCAGCGGCTCTTCGAGGCCAACGGCGACGACGACCTCTGGGCGCTCAACCTGGCCGTCGTCACGGGCGCCCAGTGGACCAGGGAGAGGCAGGAGGAGGCGGGCTACGAGATCGAGTCTCCGTTGTGCGTGCGCTGTGGAAAGGAAACAAGAGAGCCTGTTTCACATAATATGGTCATGCGAGTGCAACGTAGGGCACCCAGATTCTGATAAGTCGAGCCACCTTTTACCAAGTGCGGAGGCTGGGCGCGAATCGTCTCCGTCTTTGTGGCTACGAGGCCTACCGAATAAGGCTGAGACCACCCCCCCACCTTCGACCTCGATCCCCCCCCCCTACCGTTTCGAATTCGGTAGCTTCTCCTTGGCCCCGAGGGGCCAAGACGGTTACCTCACCGTGTTCGGAGACGGGTCAGGGGGTAGATTTTCCGACGATCCCTGCAGAAGGCGCGTTGCCTCGGGGATGGTGGCCCTCGAGGCTCTCTCAGCAGGTGCTCGGCGCCCCGTGGCGGGTGTTGCGTGCGGGGTTGCGGGGCCCAAGCAGGTTGCCCCCCGTGCGGAGCTCACCGCTTTTGCCGGAGCCCTCGGGTGCCCCAGAGGGCCCCTTAGGTTTGTGTATGATCATAAGCCGCTCGTGGGTGGCTGGGCCAGAGGTCGGCATAAGTCGGGGTCGTTCAGGTTTGGGATGGACCAGGATCGGCAAGGCCGCGCGAGTGCGCGGCCCCGACCCCACCCTTGTCTGTTGGACCCCCTTCCCACCAGGGGGCCCAGGACATCAGGTCTGTAAGGGAGTGGTACTGGGCGGTAGGGAATGAGTGTGCGGACGAGCTGGCTGGCAGAGCGGCCGCTGCGTCTTGGTCCGAATTCGTTGCCGCGGACCAGCGGCACATAAAAAGCTTTTTCTGGTGAGAAGGCGGGCGCGGCGAGCGCTGGCGGATGCGATCCAGGCCGGCCCGTGGACCGCGGCACGTCCCTTGGCTCCCCGCCCCGCCCGCCCCCCCCCCCCCCAAGCTCGAGCTGGCGTTGAGAGCGTCCCAGCACGCCTGGCGGCGGGTCGGCTCCACGTTTTATTGCAGGTGCTGTCAGGTTCTCGTGAACAGAGAGCGCGCCCTCCTGGCAGCCCACAGGACTTGCACCCGGGCCGCCCCCCAGCTCACTTACCAGTTGACGACCGAGGGCAGCATGCAGTTGGGACAGCAGTACGAGAGTTGGGCTCAAGCGGCAGACCGCACGTTGGCCATCCTCTGCGGCAAAGAGGGCCAGGCGAAGACGACAAGCTGACGACCAGTAAAGTACCGCATGGTACCAGCAGTCTCGCGTCGTGAACCTCGCCAGCAGGAACCAGAGCAAGCTTGACACGATCGATGGAACGAGTAGGGATCTCTTTTACGGCAGTTGGCAGTTTCCACCAAGGTGGCCCGACGGCAGCAGCTATGGGAAATGATGCGCGGTCAGATTTCAAAGATTGGGTTGATGGAGCACCCGCCTCTGCCTGCCACGAGCCTCACAAGTGCGCGCCAAGATGAAAGATGATTCCTGGGCTCTTGACATCGTTCGCGAGACAGAATTGGACACACAACACTCCTTATGGACAGAAGCAGTACTTCAAATGGCAGAGCGAGCTGAACGTCGCGGCGAGAGAGCGCGGCAAAACAAGCAAAGCTCAGCATGCAGTGCTGGGCTAGGGAGGCCATGGGCGGCAACATGAAGGACGCGCATGCCTGCCTCGAGGGGCCTGAGTCCCTCTCCCTCCCAGAGTTGCGCATCGACCCAGACAGCAAAGGTGCCATTGCAAATCTCCAGGCGGCGGTGGAAACGCGAGCACGACAGCGGAAAGCGAGGTGGACCAAGCGCGACGGGGAGGAGGAGTGCATTGCTCAGATGAAGAAGCCCCGCAAGCTGGCGGGGGAAGACCTTCCGTTTCGAGAGCTCATCTCGCTGGGGCAATTGGATGGGGCGCTTCGAGCTACGCCGAACTCCTCGGACCAGGGCTCTGATATGTGGAAGGCACAGCACCTGAAAGCCTTAGCCCCTCAGGCCAAGAGCGAGCTTGCGAACCTGCTGACAAACTGCGAGCAGACCTTAGCCCGGCCACATCAATGATTGCACATACCGCACGAATTATTGCGCAAAGGCGCCAACCTGAAGGCTGGAGACGAGCGACCGATTGGCCTGATACCACTACCTGTACGCCTTTGGTGACGAGCACGGCAACCGACAATGGCAGAATGGAGCAGCAACAGGGCAGCCTTCTTGGGCACAGCCGTGGCCAATTCGTCAGCTCTTCAAGCGGCGCTCTTCAGCATGGCCACGGACGAGAGCAGCGCTTGGGATGGAGCGCCTGCGCGGGGACCCATCTATCTTGATGCCGAGAAGTTCTACGACTCGATTAGCATCCCGCTCTTGATCGATCGAGCCCTGAAGCTCGAATTTCCACCGGTGGAACTTTACTTCAACTGCGTTATCTACCTCGCCCCCGGTGCGATCAGAGCGGCTGGGGCATTTGCTCCACCGATCATTCCAGGGAACAGCATAGCCCCGGGGGGTAACAATGCGAATAATGGAGTCAGGGCTTTCTAATGCGAGGTGTTGGATCGAGCTCGCAGCCGAGTACCTCGTGCACTTCCGCGCCCGTGCGTGGACGACGCCACAGCGAGGTCGGGCGGCGCATACCAGCAGGTCAAGCATGACCTTGTCGCAGTGGTAGTTGGATTGGTCCGAGGCTGCGTTGAAAGTAAGTTGGAGATGTAGGGCAAATCTGCAGTCATGGCGTCTCGCCCCAGCATCGAGAAAGCAGTCTCGAGGGCAGTGCAGCAAGTAGGGGCCACGGTGCAATGGGCATCATTTGTTCGCGACCTGGGCATCGACGTGGCGAGAGGACGAAAGGGGGGGACAACTACGGCACAAGTGCGACGCCGAGCGGCCAAGGCTCGGATACTCCGCGCCAGAGTGTTCAAAGGGGCAGGCAAGCGCAGAAGGAAGCTGGCTACCCTTAACATGGTCAATGTCAGGGCCAAGTCGTCATGCGACGTTCCAGCTCTTGGCCAGTCTCCTTCGGCTGTCCGACGTGCGCGAGCTGAGGCGGCCGATATGCTTGGATATACTACAGGAGGCAGAGGCGTGTCCATGATCATGCTCCTGCACTACTTCGAGCAGGACCCCAAGGCCGTGGGACTTCGACGTCAAGTCTCAGGGTGGATAAAGCTTTGGAAGCGGTGGCCGCAGTGCCACGACAAGCTCAGAGCAGGATGGCACGCAGCTGTGCAGAGACTCCAGCGCGCTCGACCTCGTGGGCGTTGGAACGTGGTCGCTGGGCCGATGGCAGCGCTCATCCAAGGCTTGTCTGAGATGGGCCGGCAGCTCCCCGAGCCTGATGAGTGGACGGATTCACGTCAGAATTGTTGGAGAATGACGCGAGAACCCAGCAAGGGCACACCTGGCATGGGGAGTGGCGCCCCCTCTTTTTCTTGTGGCGAGACGCTGCAAGATGGGCCAGGCGGTGCGCAAGCAGACGGCCGCGGTCGACAGCTCCCAGACCCTCAACCACAGCCGCCCACGACCAACATGGACGGCGAGCACGATCCTTTCGACGACATGGAGGAGACCACGCAGTACGTACCTCAGTTGGATGGAATGGCCTCTGCAATAGATCATCGTGACCAAGTGCTCGCCGTCGGAGCTGGACAAGCTCACTCGCAAGCGGAGTATACCAGCTGCCAGACTATTCAAACCACATCATATTCAACCAGAAGCAGAAACAGACTACGCAGCTCATGGCGACCATCACTGCGGACGTCGTCAAGGAGTTGTGGCAACAGGCAGGCAGAGATCGCCGCCGCGCAGAGTTGACTTCTACCCCAGACATGACTTCGGCCAGCAGAACTCCCCAGAGGATGCGGCGCGCGGAGTCGCATCGAGAAGCAGGTGCGCTCGAAGCAGTAATTTGCAATGCTATCTGGACTGAAGATCGTTGCCGTGCTGAAGGCTGCGAGTGTGATTGAGTCTGTGCCAGATGCGCTACTGGCCAGAAGGAGACCATGGCCCACCGCGTTTGGAGCTGCCCTCACACGTGCAGTCAAGATCACCCTCGGGTCCGACAGCGCGCTCGGCTGCGTGGAGAAGCAGTGCGAGACATGACGGACGGGGCCAACTTGGAGCTGTGGCTAAGAGGGCTGCTGCCGTCCACGTGGAACCCTGCGCCGCCCCCTCCTTCGCGGGGCGCACCTTGCCTGCCTTTCTACATCGACTGGGGCGGCCCGATTGCCCAGACTGACGGCGCGGTGCTCTTCGAGAACCGCGCCGGGTGCAAGCTGGCCTTCCTGGGCGGCTCGGTCTCGAGCAGCGACGCGCGTATCGCGCGTGCAGGCTGGGGCGGCTACATGGCCCAGTCCGCTGTTCGAGTGGAAAATGATGATCATCCCCTCGGCCTGGAGCGCGTGGGGGAACTGGCGGAGCCCAGGCAGTCCCGTGCGCTGAGCTTGCGGCCTTCTGGTGGGCCTTGAAATTGACCAAGGGGCCTATATGGCTATACGCGGACAGTCAGATCGTGCACGACGGTTGGCATGGTTTTTCGGACACTTCAGGAGATCTCCGAGGTTGGTGGAACCGTGTGTTTTCGGAAGCTCAAGGTCGACAGGTGATGCTCAGTAAGTGTAATTCGCACCTTGACAGAGTTTCGCTAGCCTCCCTGGTCCAATCCCCCTGTGTGACGCGAGGCAACGACCTCGCGGATACGTTCGCCCAGATAGGAGTGGAACGAGACTCTGAAGACATCGACCCAGATGTCCGTGAACTTTGGTGGCAAATGATGGGGGCTTTCTTTTTCACCCAACGGTGTCTTGTTTCCTGCTGCGTGATTGTTTAGTGTGTATTAGTGTTGTTTAGTGTTGCGTAGCGTTGCTCGTGCACGCCGGTCGGCGCGCGCGCGCGGCATCGCAGTTGTGCGAGCAATGCCAGATTCCTAAGATCGGCCGCAGCCTTTTTCACATTTCCTTTCTTCCTGTCCCTCCCGCAGGCGAACTAAATTGCACTAGATGGTACTAAACGCAACAAAATTGCACTACATTGCACTAGTGTGGGGCGCACTAAACGCCACTAACTTGCATGAAATTGCATTCGATTGCACTAAATTGCACTAGACGCCACGAAGTTGCACTAGACGCCATTAAATTAATTATATTAAATTGCACTAGTGTCTCCCGCCGCGCCACACTAACTAAACGCCACTAAATTGCGCTAGGTTGCACTAGTGTGGGGCGCACCAAACGCCACTAACTTGCACTAAGGTGCACTAAATTGCATTACGCGCCACTGGATTGCACTAGGTTGCGCTAAATTGCACTAGCGCCTCCCACCGCGCCACACTAAACGCCACTAGATTGCGCTAAATTACACTAGTGTGGGGCGCCGGCGACGCTAAGTTCGACAAGCGAAGCTCCCATCATATGCCACCTAAGTGAACTTGCGCGGTTTGAATTCAAAGCTTGGTTGGTCCAGAGGAGACTAGCTATTGTTAATGCGGCTGCCGCTTGTGCAGAATATGAGCGCAAGAGCCGCCCGCGTAAGGTCCGTCGCGTGCCCGCTGCCTGGCGCGTAAGGAAGGATCTCGAGACATCTTCGGGGCACCAGTTTTCCAAGGTTGGCTCCTCCTGGGTGTGCAGCCACTGCCAGAATGACCCAGGGAAGTTTTCGGTTTTGGACTGGCTCCGTGACGGTAAGTGTCCAGGACCCCAGTACCACAGGGTAGAGTCTCAAGGTCGGCCCGTTCGCCTCCCCCCTCGTTTTAGAATCGGGGGTAAGGAGGTACATGAGTCTCACACTGCAGCCATTTTGTATGGCCAGATTTTCAGTTGGAGGTGCGGGTGCCTGGGTTCAAAGACCCCCTCGGGCGGAAGGCTGGGGGCGGGTATCGTGGGCATGTGTAACGGGCAACCCACCCCAGCAGGACAAGAGGCTTTGAACACAATTCAGCGTTGGGAGGTCCCTTCAACGAAGGGCAAGGCTGTGTGGCCTGATGGCACCCCCAGCGCCCCCAGGCAGCCACGGCGCACAGTGCGTCGCAAGGGTTAAGATAACCCATTGCCGCCAGCAGCATATCAGCGGGATTTGTTGCTGGTTAGTAATCGTCCTTCTAATCGTCCTCCTCCTCCTGCGCCTCCTCCTCCTCCTCCTCCTCCTCCTCCTCCTCCTCCTCCTCCTCCCTCCTCCCTCCTCCCTCCTCCCTCCTCCCTCCTCCCTTCTCCCTCCCTCCTCCCTCACATCCCTCATCCATCCTCCCTCCTTACTCCTCCTGCTACTCGTAATCTATCATCCTCCCCCACTCCTCTCCTCCTCCCTCTACCTCCTCCTCATCCTCACTCTCCTACCTCTCCTCCTCCTCATCCTCATCTCCTCCTCATTCTCCCTATCGAGAACATCCTACACAACTCCGCTCCCACCCCCCCCCTCTACCGCTGGTCGCTCGCCGCCCCGTCCTTACCACCCGTCCTTAATACACGTTTTGATTGTTCGGTCGGCCCGAGGCATAAGATTGAGGTCGGTTCGGGGAGGGTGCCCTGGTGTTCTTCGTGTCTGTTGGATGACTTTGTGCATCGTGGGGGCGGGTGCCCTCCAATGTTTTTCGGTTTGGGCCAGCGGAAGGTCTCATGTTCTTGGAGGGCGCTGTTCTGTCCTGGGTCTGGACGAACGCCCGTTCTGGCCAGCGACTGCAAAAGCTGTGGTTACGCCGGTGTTTGGTTTGCGATCGGCGCCGTTGGGGCCTGGGGGGCACAACACTCGAGGTTTTTGTGCAATTTCGCGTGCTTCCGTGCGTTTTCGTCGGTTCTCGGCGGCTTTCCAGCCTCGGGACGCTTACCAGCGGCTGCGCCTCGCCGAGAGCATTCTGGGACTGCCGGGATTGTCCCGAGCGGCCGCCAGAGACCCGAGTTTTGGCCAGAGAAACACCATGGGACTAAAAGTGGTGTGGTTACGCCAGGCCGAACGGCGCCGTCGGCTGAAAACAGAGAATCAGCCGCTCATGCCATATTCCGGCGCCGCCAACTCGATACCTGATCAGCACGAAGTCGCTTTCGATCAGGCCGAGCACCGCCAGTGGATGCTAGGCCGCGCCCGCAGCTGCGGCCGACATCTCACCGAGAGGCCTGCAGGCGTGCCCTCACCGCGGCCGCCTGAGCTCGCGCCAGGCCGTGGTTTGCGATCGGCGCCGTTGGGGCCTGAGGGGCACGACGCTGTCCTCGTCGGGCTCCCTCGGGGCGCGTCGGAGAACTCCATCGAGGTCCCCTTCCAGCCCCGAGCTCGCCCCCCCCCAGGGTGCCGGATGCAAGCCACACCCTTTGCAAACCACATTCTTCGGAATCGCCGATCTGGGCACAGGGTTGACCGGAATGATGGGTACAAAGACCGACAGGAGTGCCTGTTCATTTTGAGCAAGGCTCGCTGTCCGCATCGCCGGGGGTGTTGTCCATTCGAGACAAAAGGCCGCCTGCCTAACAGTGGCCGCTGTCACTTGTTGTTGGGCATTGTACACAGTCTTTGTCCGTACCGACAAGACGCACGCACGACATCGAAAAAGGCACGGGACGTACGAGCGATGGCGGGGGACGGCACAAACGTAAACTCTCGGATGTCCGCGCCGACTTCTTGGATCGGCGCTGCATCCTGTGTGGCGCACTCCGCGCGCCAGGGGCGGCGCCAGAGGCGCTCCCAGAGGGGTTCCAGCAGTGATCCAAGAAATCAGCCTGGACCTCCGAAAGTGTGTGTGTGTGTGTGGCTCGTTTTGTGTTTCTAGGCCTCCTAGATGGAGTGCGAGTTGACAGGGTCGGAGGATGGCGCCGCATCGGCGCTGCATCGCCGGTGCGGCTCGATGTGGAGCCCGATTCTCTCTGTGCCGGTGTCGCCGATGCATCGCCGATGCATTGGAGATGCTGCGCGACCCTCCGACCCCATCTACTCGGACCCCATCTAGGAGTCTAGGAGTCCCCTAGTGTTCCTCTGTGGTGCTGGCGCACCTTTTCCAGTTTCCAACCTGGCCTCGTCTGTTCCCTTCCGCTGACCTCCCTTGCGCGGGCCGCATGCGCCACTGCTCAACACGTGCCCTCCAGCTTCCCGCTGCACAATGGGCGCGCTGTGTAGGGCACTCAGAGACCAGGCGCCTTCATACGTTTAAAGATCCCATCTTGCTCCTCCTTCCGATGCTCATCCTCCATCTTGCTGCTCCTCCATTGCATTATCTATTCATTCTCCATGCCCGTAGGCAGAGCGAGTGGTATGGGCACGCCGGCCGCAGCGAAGTGCGGTGGCGGATGGCGGCTAACCGACAGGTGGTCGCAGTTCGGCTCAGGTGCAGGTCTCTGCGGGAGGGGGGTCGGCCTCGCGAAGCGAACTCGCCAGGGCCCAGAGCACGGAGTAAGGAGGAAGAGCAGGGGTCTCGAAGAAGAAGAAGAAAAAACGCCATACACATAAACTTTTGGCGCTCCGCGCGGATTTCTCGGATCCGCGCTGGCTGGGCCCCCCCGGCGGCGCCTCCGGCGCCACCACTGGCACGCTCCGCGCGCCAGGGGGGGGGGGGGGTCCAGCGCAGATCCTAGAACTCCGCGCGGAGCGCCAAAATTTCATGTTTATAGCCGATTCTCATTTTTCTAGTCTCCGTTTCTCAGTGGCCCCATCCCACGCGCTCTTGCCCGACGGAGGGAAGGAAAGCGGCACCATCACAGCCACCAGTGGACCATCCCCAGCGATCGGCGATGCCCCTCCCGAGCCGGAGACTCGGAGGCGCCTTGAGCGAGACGCCGCAGAGCAGGAGGGCCACACCACGGGAGGAGGAGGAGGCGGAGGAGGAGGAGGAGGAGGAGGAGGAGGAGGAGGAGGAGGCAGAGGAGGAGGATGAGGAGGAGCAGGAGGAGGAGGAGGAGGAGCAGAGGAGGAGGAGGAGCAGGAGGAGGAGGAGAGAGAGGAAGAGGGAACGATGAACGAGGAGGAGGAGGAGGGGAACGAGGGGGAGGAGGGGGAGGGGCAGAGGGGAGGGGGAGGAGGAGGAGGAGGAGGAGGAGGAGGAGGAGGAGGAGGAGGAGGAGGGAGGAGGAGGAGAGGAGGAGGAGGGGGAGGGGGAGGAGGAGGAGGAGGACGAGGAGGAGCAGGAGGAGGACACCGTGGTTGGAGGGGGCGGGCCACCGGGCCGCGCTGCTGGGCCTGCCGACCCTGCTGGGCAAGGAGCCCCGCGGAAGCGAACGCCCCCTGGGCCTGATCGGCTTCAGCTAAGGGTTGGTGAATCGACGAGGTGAGGGGGACCCAGACATGATCGCGTCTTAAAAACAAATCAGGACGGAGGTTTTTCGCCGTTCTCGGCCTCTGGAGGCCCTCGCCCGGCCCTGGGTGCGTCAAAAAACTACTGAAATCAGGATGTCGCATGTCTGGGGAGGGAAGGGAGGAGGGCGGGAGGATAGGGAGGAGGAGGAGGAGGCCTGTGAGAGGTGCTGGACCTCGCGTTCGAGGGCTGCTCCCAGCTGTCGGGCATCGAGGCGAACCGACCGCCTCGACGGCGACGACGACGACGACGACCGCCGGCAGATCCCAGCACGCGTTGACTTTAGGTTCGGGGGAGGCCTTCGGGGAGCAGGGAACCACAGTCATGACGGGACATGGGGTGCCCGCGCTCGCCGTGGCGGCGCGCGCGGGAGGTGCGCTTGAATATCGTGAGAGCGAAGCTCGGCGGCGAAATCCGAACCTTACCATCGCCGGTCAACGATTCGGACAACTCGATGGGCAGCGGGGGTAGGATTCGGAACTCGTCGAGCACGTGGCAGAGTCCGAACCCGACCCCTGCCCCCCATCGATTCAGGAGAGTCGATGGTCGGTGGTGGTCGGGCTCGACTGTCGCCACCCAGAAACGCAGCGGCGGCAGGTTGCCGCTGATCTTGTTCCGCTCGGTGTCCGATTCGGCGCGTGCCGACGACGAAGAAGAGGAGGGAGAGGAGGAGGAAGAGGAGGAGGAGAAGGAAGAGGAGGAGGAGGAGGAGAAGGAGGGGAGGAGGCGGAGGAGGAGGAGGACAAGCTAGGTGCGCTCGCGTCATATCTGACATCCTACCCCTCCCTCTCATCCCTTACCATGGCGCAGATCCCCTCTCTACTCGCTCAGTCGGATGTCGAGCAGGGCAATGATCCCGAAAGGGTACGCGATGCATTGTAGAGCACGGCATGGCATGGCGTAGAAAAGCACCGCAATGCGTAGTATCAACCTAGCATTGCATTGCATGCCGTGGCATGGCACGGGAAATGACGCCAGCGCTGCAGCGGGAGCACGAATCGAAACGAGCGGAAGCGCGGAAATGAGGCCAGCGCTGCAGCGGGAGCAAGGTTCGGAACGAGCGGAATCACGGACATGAGGCCAGCGCTGCAGCGGGAGCACGATTCGGAACGAGCGGGTCCCGAAAATGAGGCCGGCGCCTCAGCGAGAGCAGCATTTTGGAAACAAAATGCAGGCGAACACCCAACTCCGGGGAAACTTGTGTGTAAAAACCAGTATGCGGGGGGGGGTCGGCCACTTTCAAACCGTCATCAGGGGAAGAGGGAGAGTAGTATTCATATTGAGTAATTGTGGAGGGCGCGGTGTGCCCTGACGTTCCCGCGCCGCGGCACGCACAACGACGGGAGGATTCTGGCAGCGATCGGCCTCCGTGGGGCCCTGGCCGGGCCCCGGGGCCGTCAGGAACGGCCAAGGATCGGAGACCACGACAGGGGCGAATAGCCCAGGGGGGAGCAATCCTCGAAAGAAGAGAAAGAAACTTCCCTGGCGCGCGGAGCGCGCTGGGGGCGGCGCCAGAGGCGCCGTCGGGGGGGCTCAGCGCGGATCCAAGAGAATCCGCGCGGAGCGCCAAGAGTTTATGTTTATGCCTTTTGAATCTAAGCCTCCCAGATGTGGTCCGAGTAGATGGGGTGGTCGGAGGATCGCGCTGCATCGCCGATGCATCGCCGATGCGGCTCGATGTGGAGCCCGTGTTTCTCCACGCCGACGTCGCCGATGCATCGCCGACGTCGCCGATGCATCGCCGGAGCATCGCCGATGCATCGCCGACGTATCGGCGATGCGGCGCGATCCTCCGACCTCAGCTACTCCGACCACATCTGGGAGCCCTCTGTTAATTGTCGGGTGAAAGAAGGGGTCTGCAACAGGGTGTCTGTAATGGGGGCTGAATGGCCATGTATGCTCAATATATCGCTTATGGATGTGGTCGGGTATGGTTGGCATCCAGGAGGGCCAGTAGGTTGTGTCCGCGCGTTGTCCGCGCGGGCAGACGCGCCGTCCATCCATTATCGTTCATGCGAGCGGGCGTTCTTGCATATCGCGCGTGGGGCGCCGAAGTGGAGTGCAAGTCTGTCTTGATTGTGCGATTGATCATCGCGTATGTTCCCAAACGATGACTTGTCGACTCCTAAGACAGACTCGGAATGGGCCCCGCGATTCTCCCAACATGTGAATACACATCTCCTTTTCTCAGAGTGTGAATTCACATTTCCCTTTTCCAGATGTGAATTCACATTCTGGCCCCTTCATAAATATGCCCATATAAAATTCCAAACTGTGAATTCACATGTTCTTTTTTTCCAACATATGAATTCAAATTTCCCTTTTTCCAACATGTGAATTCACAGGTTGCTTTTCCTCACGATCTGAATTCACATTTTGCCCTGGCCTTCGAGACCCCCCAAACTGAGGCGTAGTGTTCCGCACGCCGGACTGGCTGGGCAGATTTTGACACCCCGCCGTTTTTTATTCCAACCTTCTTTTCTAGCGCCCCCAGCGCACGTTGCCTTTGTCGCCTTTCCCCAGCGTCCCGACTCCTTGCTTCGATTACCCTCAAGTCTCGCGCGTGGGCGCAGGCGGGGAGCTTCAAGTGGTTCCCGCGCCGAACACAGCAATCGACGATGCATCGCCCATGCGTGGCCCATAGGGACCATTGCTGGGACCCTGCACCCGACCCCCACATTCACCCTCCAAATCGAATACATGTATCCAGAGGCGCCGATGGTGCATGCCTTTCGTGAGGCTCCCAGGCGAAGGCGTGTGACGCCCGCCCTGGGGCCTTTCGCTGAGTCTGAGGTATGGGACGTGATCCGAGCTTCGCTTGCGTACTCTGTTGGGGGTCCTCACATCCAGGCTGTCAGTGGCATGTTTCCACGTGGGTAAGTATTGCGGAGGCCACCTTCTTAGATCATCATGAGAAGTCAGCAGCAGGACGGGAACGAACTGTCGGACCCCGCCTATCAGTTGAAGTAGTGCAACGTGAGGAGCACTTGCGCACACAGCCGCTGTCAGATGCCATTGCAGGATGGTGGGCCAGGCTTTACGCTGTGCTCGCGCGTCTTTTTCGACACCGATTGCGTCAACATGGAGCTGAGCAGATTTCTCAGCTAGCGGATATTGGTCGAGTTCTTGTCAACGATGTTCCTGAAAGGGGCTCATGTGGTTATCCCATGTGCGCAAGGGGCGCCAGTCTGGAGCCAGTGGGTCGACGTCTTGGGGTGCGCGGAGTCTTGGGATCTTCAACGTTCGGAGGAGCTCAATAACCTCGCTCAGAAGGCTTCTAGGAGGGCTTGTGGGAGCGCGATACACGCGTCTTTGGGGCGTTTCCAGGACTGGATCGTCGAGGAGTCGTCGTTAGGCGTTATCCACAAGTCGCTCAGGGAAGTCCCCCAGGCCTCCGAGGAGCTCTTTGTCAACGGCACTAGGATGTTTAATCCCAAGGACCTCATCGATGAAAAAGTCAAAGGCTGGCACAAGCTATGGCGCGCATGAGATTTTGATGTGCAGGAGCTCGATGCGTTGCTGCACCAGGTGCGTGAGTCCACGCAGTGCGATCAGATGGCGCCATTGACGAACGAAGATGTCCGAGGTGCCCTCAGGCGTATGAAAGCACGTGCTGGTCTAGGGGTGGATCGACTTTCGCCCCTCGGTTTTGAACGCTTACCCGAGTGCGCCATCACTGAGCTCGTCACCCTTTTCACCGCTATTGAAGAATCACTCACCTGGCCCTGGCAGTCAATACTTGTCATCGGGAGACTCCTGGCTGAGAAGAGCGGGGGGGGGGGGGGGCGTGTTATCGGTTTGGTGGCCATGTTGTGTCGTGTGTGGAGCCTTGCTCGGGAACCGCATGCCAAAGCATGGACCATGGAAACCTCCCCCTCTTGGGACGCCGCGATTATAGGTAACAGTGCCCTCGGAGAAGCGTTTGTTCGAGCTCTAGATTGCGAGCTTGCAGTTAAGCTAGGTGGCACCATGGGAACATCCATTTTGGACATCAAGAGTTTTTACGATCATATTCGACGGCCGAAGTTGCTCAGCGCCGCTCTCCGCCTCAATTTCCCGCCCACCCTCTTGTTCCTCGAGCTCCAGATCGGTCTCGCTCCTCGTGTGTTATCTCAGTTGGGTGCATATTCTGACGGCTTTCAACCATCATGCAGTATCGTGCGAGGCTCGCGCAATGGTACGCGTTTCGCACGGTGCATGACATACTATGTGTTGCAGAAGCTGACGATTGCGAACCCGAGCATGAGCGAGCGCATGCGTATTTGGATCGATGATTTGAGTATGTCTGCAGTAGGGTCACGCAAGCAAGTGCAGATCGAGCTCGTTACCAGCGCCGCCTCAGCAGCAGCAGAGTTCAAGGAGCACGGGCTCCAGTTGGCCAGCAAAAGCGTCATTCTTTGTTCAGAGCACGGCACGGCCATGGCAGCAGCACATCAGTTGAAGCTTCGAGGTGTTGGGGTCCAGCCAGCATTGCAAGCAGCGTACTTGGGGGTGGACCAGGGAATGGGCAAGAGGTCAGCGAGGAAGACTAGGCGGCAGCGGGTGGTTAAAGGTGGCACGCAAAACCAGAAACTTCGGAAATACGCACATGCAGCACGTCGTTATCGCGTTGCCAAAGGGGTTGAGCTTGCTGGACCACAGGCTGTTTCCACGTACGGCATGCAAGTGCGCGGCACTTTCGGCGCGCAGCTCTTAACCCTGAGACGTCGCATCGGTTCGGTCGCTGGTGCGTCGAAGAAAGGTAGATGCCTAACTACTTTATTATATATGCGTGTTCCTGGGCGTGATCCAGGCATTTGTCTTCCAGTTGCGACAGTGGGGGAATGGGTGGAGGTGTGGATTTCAGATTCGCAGTTCCGCGAAGGCATGCGCAGGGCGTGGCCGGCAACAGTTTCTCAGTTTAAAGCTTTGAAGTGTTCGGAGTTCGCGCGACATGTGCGGGGGCCACTGAGTGCGACAGCGGCTAGTCTCATGCGTGTGGGTTGGGGCCCAGTCCTACCCGATCAGTGGCACGTTCCAGAGGCGAACGACAGAATCAATTTCGACTGGCAGTTCAATGATTCGCTCGAATCGATCGATCAGGCCAGGGACATGCTCGATGATTTCGCCTCTGCGAACGCTAGTATTTTATGGCAGGAGGCGGCCAAGCACTTCTGCGGCGAGGGACTCGCTGGAGGTGCAGACAATCACTCCCTCAGAGCTTTGCTACTCAAGCTCGAGACTGTCGAGATGGGTCGTCAGCTGGCGGAAGTGTTAGTGAACATATGTGTAGGAGGATCGTGGCCGCAGGCTAGGAAGAAGGACGAAGGTCTGATTTCGGATGACACCTGCGCACGATGTCGGGCCAGAGACGCCTCG
>CAUYUJ010012310.1:2500-17519 GCA_963575745.1 Prorocentrum cordatum | reverse complement strand
GAGGAGGAGGAGGAAAAGGAGGAGGACCAGTGGAAACCCAAGAGTCATCAACGATGCTGGAATTAGCTCCCTCTTCATAGGTCCCTACAACGGTTCATTTCCATTGAGGGAACTGCCTCGTTGGAAGACAACAGGTGGAAGATCGTGAAGCGTGCCAGAACATTGTTCTCTGGATTTTGACGCCACGTAGCAACCTGACTGCTGCGTCTTGACGATTCAGAATCGTGCCAGAAAGCCGTTCTCGGGATTTCGAAACAGCGAATCAACATAACTGCGGCGCACGCATAATCCTGAATCCTTTGAACACATAATTTCTGATACGTTGATTATGGGAATCCGTGAAGCTCTTGCAAATGTTTGAACGAATGTGCGCGGCGCTAATGCGAGAGCCACATTTTGAAAAGGAGCGGCCCTCAATCCATGAAGCTCTTGGAGTTTTTGGTTGAACGAATGTGCGCGGCGCTACGGCGAGAGCAACATTTTGAAAACCACCCGCCCTCAGTCCGTGAAGTGTTTGCATTTTTTTGAACGAATATGCGCGGCGCTAATGCGAGAGCCACATTGTGAAAACGACCCGCCCTCAATCTGTGAAGCTCTTGCGATTTTTTAGAACGAATTGGCGCGGCGCTCAAGCCTGAGCCACATTTTGAAGGCCACCTGCCCTCAATCCGTGAAGCTCTTGCAATTTTTTGAACGAATGTGCGCGGCGCTAAGGCGAGAGCCACACTTTGAAAATGACCCGCCATCAATCCGTGAAACACTTGCAATGTTTTGCAACGAATGTGCGCGGCGCTAAGGCGAGAGCCACATCTTGAAAACCACGCGCCCTCCATCTGTGAAGCTGTTGTCACTTTTCCAGCGTCAGAGCCGTAAATGGTGAGGAAGTGTCAGGCGAAACGCTTGGTCCGCCTTAAAAACTGGCCTCGGGGTGCGACAGGGAGAAGTTATCCAGAAGGAGAAGGAACGGAGGAGGAGGAGGAGGAGGAGGAGGAGGAGGAGGAGGAGGAGGAGGAGGAGGAGGAGAAGATGCCCCTGGGAGCTCGGCCACTGCCCTCCCTGCAGCGGAGGTGGAGACCCAGCCGGAGACGCCGGTCCCAGCGGCTCGGCCAGAGTCCGCTCCGGCGCCTCGGGAGGCCCCTCGTGCTCTTCTTGTTCCTCCTTATCCCTCCTCCTCTCCTCCTTCTCCTGCTCCTCCACCTTTTCATCCCCCCCTCTTCCTCCCCCTCTTCCTACTCCTCCTCCTCCTCCTTCTCCTCCTCCTCCTCCTTCTCTTCCTCCTACTCCCTCTCATCATCTCGAGAAGTGGAGCACGATGACCACGACCAACATGTCGTGGGGTCTTGTCGATACCGAGCCTGGTCATGGTCCGTGTCGGAGGTCGCCAACTCGCGAGGATGATTCATGAATCGACGAAGACCAAGATGGATGATGACCAAGACCGCTTTTGTCATGGTCACCACTTTTTCTCCCATCATCGTCACGTCCGTCCCAGCCCCGGCTGGGGCAGGGTAGTTAAAGTCCGCTGGTGGTTGTTCAGTGCCGCTGAATGGTAGTACTCGGAGGCCGTGATGGTCAGCGCGAAGTTCCCCAGAGAGGCTATATAAAGGTCAGCTCTCCCAGCGCGCCCCCTCTAGACTCTGCATAGATGGGGCTGGGTGCCACAGAGCCCGAAGGAGAGACGGCACCACCGTGCCCACCCCAGGGGGTCGACCAGCCGTGCCGATGGTTCCTCCTCCTCGCTCCTCCTCCTCCTCCTCCTCCTCCTCCTTCTCCTCCTCCTCGCTCCTCCTCCTCCTCCTCCTCCTCGCTCCTCCTCGCTCCTCCCCCCCGGTGGGATCGGGGATGGCTGCTCCTGCTATCATTCCACCGCCCCCGCCCCTGCTTCTTCTTCTCGCCTCGCCACGGGTGAAGCTCAGTATCGGCTAACCTAACCCCGACCCCATGAAGCCTCCCACCAGCCCACCCCCTCCCGCCGCCCCCGACTTGGGGATTTTCCCTCCAAAACCCGAGGGAGACAGCCTATATCCCCATCTCGGGGGGTAAATCCCCAAGTGGAGAAAAGGCCACCTAGATGGGGATAGGGCTCGGATAAACGATGCCCAGAAGCGGGTCCTGAGGGCAACGGGTCCTGATGTTTTTCCCCGTTCTCGGGCTCTCGGGGCCCTCCGCGGGCCCCGGGCCTGTCAGAAAACGACTCAGGATGAACAGGTGGTCCTGGGGGAAGGCCCCGGGACCCAGGACCTGTTTCCCTCAGGACCCGGTTTCCCCACGCTAGTCATCCTGCTCTTATTCCCGCGCCGCGGAGAGCGTCCCTTCCCCCCCGCGCCCTTTTTACCCCCTGCGCCCGGTCTCTTCGGCTGCCGCCGGTTTTGCTGCTGCCCGTGCGTCATCCAGCGATCTGGTTTTTCAAGCCGCGGCCCCAGGGGTCCCGATCCCTTCCCTGGGGTTGTGGACGATAATCAATGGAGAGGAAGCATGCCGCCAAATAATTTCCAGATGTTTCACAATGTTTTAAGCATGTCTTACACATGTAAGTCACATGTTTGGACATGTTTAGAACAATTTCGAAACACTTTAAACACATTTAATTCAATGATATGATTGTTGGGGTGTCCATTGTCATGGCATCCACAACCCTGGTGCAAGTTTTTCGCCCCGGGTCCGTTGTTGATTTCCCTTTGGTCACCATCGAGCCTCAGAGGCCGAAACCGAGAGAATCATCTTGTTGGCGATAACTGTCGCGTCGGATGGAGATCGTCGAGCTCGTCGAAACCGGGGATCAACGCTCGGATTGAGATACAGTCGGGGCCTTGAAGAAGTAACCCTTTTGGTTGAGGAGGGGCTCCGCGTTCCTTAAGTGTTTCGCAGCTTGCCTCAGGTTTTCCTTATGTTTTCGATGGGAAATCGAAGTTTAACTCATGGAAAAAAGGGCCCTCGTTCCTTATCCGTAAGGGCTTCGCCCCCTGCCGCCGGCCCCCTCTCTCGGAGAATGGGCCATGGAAGAGCTAAGTCATGAGGCCTTGGCGCTGTCGTGAAGCAGTATCGAAACTTCATGCGAAGCCGAGTCGCAATCAGCAAAACAAACTGATCACAAGAGGGGTTACCACACCTGGCGATTGGTAAGACGTGTATGGTTTAAGGGCTTGGTTACCACACCTTGCGATGAAAGGGCCGAGGGAGTTCTCGCAGTTTGGGTTACAACGCCTTGCGATGGATGTGCGTGATGGGTTCGAATTTCAGAAATGTGGCAAATCCCCTGTGTTTTTGGACCCTGACCCCGCGGATCTGCGTGAGGGGTGGCACCGAATTTCAGAAATGTGGCAAATCCCTTGTGTTTTTGGACCCTGACCCCGCGGATCTGCGTGAGGTGTGGCACCGAATTTCAGAAATGTGGCAAATCCCATGTGTTTTTGGACCCTGACCCCGCGGATCTGCGTGAGGGGTGGCACCGAATTTCAGAAATGTGGCAAATCCCATGTGTTTTTGGACCCTGCCCCCGCGGATCTGCGTGAGGGGTGGCACCGAATTTCAGAAATGTAGCAAATCCATGTGTTTTTGGACCCTGACCCCGCGGATCTGCGTGAGGGGTGGCACCGAATTTCAGAAATGTAGCAAATCCCTGTGTTTTTGGACCCTGACCCCGCGGATCTGCGTGAGGGGTGGCACCGAATTTCAGAAATGTGGCAAATCCCATGTGTTTTTGGACCCTGACCCCGCGGATCTGCGTGAGGGGTGGCACCGGATTTCAGAAATGTGGCAAATCCCCTGTGTTTTTGGACCCTGACCCCGCGGATCTGCGTGAGGGGTGGCACCGAATTTCAGAAATGTGGCAAATCCATTGTGTTTTTGGACCCTGACCCCGCGGATCTGCGTGAGGGGTGTCGATTTCGAGCCCGCCCCAGCAAATTCAGAACAACGCCGCCACCAGGCAGACGCTACAAAAATCCGGTTTGGGCCTCCCACACCTCGCGCGGTCAATCACTAGTTACAGTAACCCAACTAGTTACAGTAACCAGCAAGAAGTCGACTAGTTACAGTAACCAGCAAGAAGCAGAACTGTAACACTGGAAACTACAAACTACAACTGGTACAGGAAACTGCGAATCACGCGCCTCGCAGCCTGGTGGCCCCACAAGGGGGCCGGCGGATTTAGGGTTCCTTAGGTCAAGCCCCCGACTGTAGTAATCTCGTCGGAGATCTGGGGATCCAGGTGCCCCTGCCCGTGCTGTCACTCGTGCGACTGCGCTTCCCGCCGTCGGAGGAGGCGCAGGAGGAGGAGGAGGAGGAGGAGGAGGAGGAGGAGGAGGAGGAGGAGGAGGAGGTCCTCTGCTCCTCTCCGCGTCGCCCTCTGCTCCCCTCCTCGTCGTCCTCTGCTCCTCCTGCTCCTCGCCCTCTGCTTCCCGCGAACGCCTCTCGCCGCCGCCGCGGCCGCCCGGGCGGCGGTGCCCAAGAGGCCATCGCCGCACCCCAGCAGCTGGAGATGGACCCCAGGGCGAGGGGGTTCGTCTCGCCGGAGAAGGCGAGCCGCCCCGCCGCGGCGCGCATGTTCTGCTGATTGATTCGGGCCACGGTCAACAAGGTAAGCGGCTGCTATGCGTTCCTCCTCCTCCTCCTCCAGTTTTTTCCTCATAAATGACTCCTCCCTGTCGCACCCCGAGGCCGGTCGAAAGGGCGGGCCAGGGGTTTCGCCCGATACGTCCCCACCATTCATGAGCCTGAGGCAGAAACATTGACAACAGCCTCGAAGATGGAGGGCGGGTCGGTTCCAAACTGTGGCTCTCGCCTGAGCGCCGCGCACGTTCGTTTTTTTCTAAATTGGCAAGAATTCCACGATTAGAGGGTGGTTCGTTTTCGAAATGTGTTTATCGCTTTAGCGCCGCGCGCATTCGTATCAATAATTCGCTAGAGGTTCATTGATTCTCATGGTTAAGATACCAGAAATTGTGTTTTGGAGTGATTCAGGATTGTCAGGGCGCAGCAGTTACGGTGACTCGCAGTGCTCCCGCACGATTTAGGATCGCCAAGACGTGCCCGTCAGGTCAACTCGTTGCGTTGGACTCCTGAGATGATGTCTTGGCACCCTTCAGGATTTTCATACGGGAGTCCCCATACAGGGCATTCCCCTCGGTGGAAGTGCACCCTTGTAGGGGCCTATGAAGAGGGAGCTTGGAGGGAGGGTGCATTCCAACATCGTTCATGAGTCTTGGGTTTGCACTGGTCCTCCTCTTCCTCCTTCTTCTCCTTCTCCTCCTCCTCCTCTTATTTGGGGCAAACATCAGGAGCACAGCCTGTAGTGCTTCTGCGGGACGAAAAAGACGCGAGCCGACTTGGGTCACCTTGGCGACGAATTGCGGCCGCAGGTCGGTGCGGAACAAGGCTAGGCAATAAGGTCAATCACAGAGTAGCGCCACGCTTGGCGAAGGGTAACCGACCGTGCGATCGAGCGGAGGAGGAGGAGGAGGATCAACGAACCACAAAACCATAACAATGCACGTAATCAAAACGAAGGAAGGAGGGGGCACACCGTACTTGGCGAACGAAATGCGCGTGCCAGTAAGCAGAAGGGACATTCAGTGCAGAGGGTATCCTACATAGGTAGCTGTAGATCTTAGGCAGACGCAGTGTGTTATCCCCCCCGCCCCTCCGATCCTCCTCCTCCGCCTCCTCCTCCTCCTGGTTCGTCCCTGGTCTCCCGCTCTCTGGGCGCCTCGAGCTAGCGGCAAGCAGGCCCAGGCAGGCTGGAGGCCTCTGCGCTGCGATGCTCGTGCCGCTGGCGGCTCGGTGCCCCCCCCCTCCTCCTCCTCCTGCCTCCTCCCTCCTCCCTCCCTCTCTCCTCCTACCCTCCTCCCTCCTCCTTCTCCTCCTCCTCCTCTCCTCCTCCTCCCTCCTCTTCCGCCTCCTCCTCCTCCTCCTCCTCCTCCTCCTCCTCCTTTCCTCCCTCCTACCCTCCCTCCTCCCTCCTCCTCTCCTCCGCGTCCCTCCTCCTCCTCCTCCTCATCCCGCCTCCTCCTCCTCCTCCTCCTCCTCCTCCTCCTCCCTCTTCGCTCAGGTGCGCGCACTCGGCCCCGAGCCGCATGTTCTTCGGGCGGTGCTGGCTCCGCCCGTTCGCGCGGCGGCCTCGTGCGCATCCGTGGCCGCGCTCGTCGGCTGCTCTTGCTCCGGGCCCGGTCGGCAGGTGCTGTGCTGGTCGGGAGCGGAAAAGAAGGAGGTGATGACTAGGGGGTGGTGGATATCATGGCGCGGGCCATGATATTTCCTCGGATTTCGTGGCGCCTCTTCTTATTTCATTACGTCCCTGGCCCCCCCGCTGGGCCGCGCACATGCCGCCGGTCATGATTTGCCCCCCCCCTCTTGGACACCCCCCTCTTGGCCGCTCCTGAGCTCGCGCGCAGATCGAGATCCCCTCGAGCCGAGAGCTGGCAGCGCTGGTTACGCCGTGATACCAGGAGGCGCGGACCAGGGCAAGCGGTTGCCCAGCTTCATAGAATCAGCACAGCCGCGCTTGCACGGGATTCATTAGTCGGTTGGTTGGGAGTTGGAGTGTCGGATTGTTCAGGTTGAACGTTTCCTTGTCGACGCGTGCCAGTAATCCACTCCATGCGTCAATCACGGGACGGGCCCTCATCAGCCGAGCGTTGCCCGCATCAGGCAACGTATCCGCATATTTTTGTCAGATGGCTGTGTTTGATCAGGCGGGAAAAATGGCGCCCCAAGATGGGCCTCTTTCCGCCAGCCTGCAGGACAGAGCGTCGGACTCCGATCCAGAAGTCCACTGGGATCCTGCTTCGAAGGCGTGTGCTGCCTCTGTCCGATCGCCCTCCTCCCGTGGAAGCCCCGTTGCTGATTCCCTCGCCTTCGTCCGTGCTCGATCGCCTCTTGTGCCATGCAGCCACGCCCTTCGCACCGTCCACCTTCCTTTCGCCATCTGCTCGGCTGCCCCTGACTTCTGCTCGCCCTCCCTCGCCCGAGATTCCCGCCCCTACTGCCCCGAACCGTCATTCGGATTGCCCTCGCCCGTCGTTCGTTCGATTGTCCAGGAAGGAGGGGGGGAGAGAGCGGATAGGCGGGGACCGCAGAGGCGAGCAGCTGGCCTCTTACGGGGGGCGCGACCCGCGGAGGCAGAAGAGGAGGAGGAGAAGGAGGAGGAGGAGGAGGAGGAGGAGGAGGAGGAAAAGGAGGAGGAGGAGGAGGAGGAGGAGGAAAAGGAGGAGGAGGAGGAGGGAGGAGGAGGAGGAGGAGGAAGAAGGAGGAGGAGGAGGAGGAGGAGGAGGAGGAGGAGGAGGAGGAGGAGGAGGAGGAGGAAGACTGAAGTTGAGATACGCAATCAAAGCAGCGAGTCCAGACGGGCAGGAACGCAGGTTCAGCGGGTCGTGCCGGGCCCCCCTCGCTTCGGCGCGACCGGCCAACCACGCCTCGGCCTCCGCGCTTGCGCGCTCCCCGAGCGCTCCCCGGCCTCCCGTCCCCCGCGACGCGGAGCGACGCGCCGTCGGCCTGCCGGGCGCAGCGTGTCGCAGAGGCCACCGCCGCGGCACGCTGAGCGATGGCTCCTGGCCGCAGCCCCCCCCGCGCGCTCGCGGAGAAGCGCGGGGGGTGCGCGTGAGGGCACGGCAGCTCCGCGTCTCGCGTCGCCGCGGCGGTGGCCCCGCCGCGGCCGCTCGCAGGGCCGAGCGCCGGCGGCGGCCCAGGCGCGCAGGTGGGACGATCTGGCGGTCGGCGAGGCGCCCGTCACTGAAGGCTGCAGGGTCCACACGGTGTCGGAAGCCGGCGCGCAGGTCGTCGTGGCACGAACCTGCCGCACGAGGCCTCCTCTTCCTCCTCCTCCTGATCCTCCTCCTGATCCTCCTCCTCCTCCTGATCCTCCCGATCCTCCTCCTGATCCTCCTCCTCATCCTCCTCCTCCTCCTCTTCCTCCTCCTCCTCCTCCTCCTCCTCCTCCTCCTCTTCCTTCTCCTCCTCCTTCTCCTCCTCCTGATCCTCCTCCTCCTCCTCCTCCTCCTCTTCCTCCTCCTGGGGCAGATTTTGCCGGGGTGGCAACGCGGGGCGGTGCCGCGGGGCGGGGTCGGGGCCTTCTGGCGCGGCGGGCCCGGGCCTGGCGGGCGCGGGCTGGGCTGCCCACCGCCAGCTGCCGGGCTGTCCACCATACCTCAAGCAGTGGCGAAGCGTCCTGGCTCGCCTATAGCCCCCCCAAACAATGTTCTAAGAACATTTTGTGGTTTCCACGACAGGTTCTTAGAACATTTCTGGCGGAGTCTGTCTTGTTTTATCATATCGGACTTATGTTCTAAGAACATTGTTTTTGTTCTTAGAACGGCTTGGGGTTCTAAGAACATGTCGTGGTAGGATTACAGGAATGCCGGGACGGTCGGTCCCTGCTCAAATACCGTTCGGATCGGAGTGTCGGGGGGCATCTGCATGCAGCAGCGGGGGCGCCCAGGTCGGTCGATTGCCGCTCGTCCCCGTCCAGGAGCGAGAAGCGAGCGGATGCCGCAAGCCTGGAACAACGAGGGCGTCGAGATCGGTCCCCGGGCACATCAGCCGCCGCTGGTTGCTCGAGATCGTCGAGGAGTCCCGGGTGCCTACCCCGCCCCCCGACCGCCCGCCAGCGCGGATCGGGTGAGAGTCTCCAGTCGGGGCGGGTCGCGAGTTGGGGCGCTGGGCGGGTCGTAGGCCGATGGCGGGGAGGTGCCGCGGGGCGGCAGCGGCGATGCTATCGAGGCAACAACGAGAATCTGCACCGCAGCAGCGCACGTCAGCGACGCACCCGGATTCGGTGTGAGACTGCGGCGCCCCTTCATTCTGATCCGCGGTGGAGGAGTGAGTGGGGGACACGTTGGGTGATTGGAGGGACCCGTTAGCGGCCCGATCTGCGTGACGAGTCCTCATCGGAGGTGGATGTCCTGGAGCTGCCGAAGAACATCATCGGCAGAGTGATTGGTAAAGGTGCGCCAGGAAGGGTTGAGCTGAAAGTGTGAGCAGGCAGGGGGGGATATGCCCAGGACTGGGGAAGAGTTTGTACCTAGAGGGCAAGCACACCAGGAAGGACTCCCCATCGGGTCTTTACACGCTGTCAGGTTATGAATTCGGCCACGATGAGTAAGTTCTGACATGAAAGAACCCGATGGGAAGGGCTTCCCACTGGATTGGATTATCTGTGACACACAAAGTGGGGCTTTCATCTTCTCTAGTTAAGCACCTCGCGCAGGATCACACCCTCTCTCTGTTCTTCTTTTTGGTATTTCGGATGTTTAACCATGCGCGCTCATACCTCCACAACAACATTACCATCACCACCATCATCATCATCATCATCATCACCATCATCATCACCACCATCGTCATCACCATCGTCATCACCATCATCACCATCATCATCACCACCATCATCATCATCGCCATCACCATCGCCATTGGCATCGTCGTCGTCATCACCATCGTCATCGTCGTCGTCAACATCGTCGTCATCGCCATCGCCCCATCGCATCCGCATCAGCATCATCATCACATTCATCTTCTTCACCACCATCATCATCACCACATCACCATCATCATCATATCCACCATCATCATCAACAACAACATCATCATCACCAGCCGTCGCCATTTGGGCTCAAGGCTAAGATGGCGAACCATCCACTGCCTAATCGGGATAGGCTCCCGTCTATTAGGGTTTGAAAGAAACGTTCCTCTTAGTCTTTCTCATTCAAGTCTTGGTCCGCTCAGGCAGTCCATAGTCAAGTCCTTGTCCGCCCCATGCACTTCCATATTCAAGACCTGGTCCGCCCCAGACACAGTCGCTTCTAAGTCCTGGTCCGCCCCAGGCTGCTTTCGCCAGCCCTTGTGCACGAGGACCACTGGTCCTGCTACTCTACGTCCTTGCGGCGCTAGTGTCGGGCTGCTTCAACAACGCCATCATAGACAGCCAAAGGTGTGCAATCCAGCAGTTGCAATGCCGTCGACTAGCTCGAGCTCGAACTCCCCCTTGCGAGGTTCACGCAGCGGTGGTCACAGTGGGGACGTCTCTCGCCGCAGCACGCTTCGCCAAGCCAGCAGTCGAGAACGACGAGAAGCAGTCCGTGAAGGTGAAGCCCCTGCAGGTCTCGCAAAACGCCGTGAACACCTTCAAAGACGGGATCCATGGGCTGGATCGGGCAGCTCGAGACGACGGCGAGATGGATCATATGCAGCAGTGGTCCCTGCGTCTGGTAGGACTGGGTACAGTACTCGAGGTTCGGCTCGCTCCACAGGCGCTGCGCAAACTCCTGGTCCCGACAGCAGCCGATTCCACTCGCTTCCGCCATCTCGTTCTGAGCAGCAAACTGTCGACCCCCCGGTGATGCGGAGCGCGTTCGATTGGCTCATGACCTGGAGATGGCCCCGACATTCCCTGAAAACGAACTTCCTGCTGCCCAGGGTGCTTGAGGCCCGCAGCACGCTCGTGGTCGCGCAGATGCCCCCACCTTCCTTCGTCCGCCACGGCCTCGGGATGCAGAACCACCTGGACCTCGAGAGCCACCGCCATCTCTACCACCGTCACTTGTCGGAGCAGTTCCTAGGGATCTTGCCGCGGCCATTGACGGCGTCGTCAACACCGAGCTCGCGCGCGCCACCCAGCAGCCCAGCAACCTCTTCGACCACACTTGATCCAACGTGCAGGCGGACCTCCGCTCCGCCATCGAGGCCTACTATGCATCGCAACAGGCCCGACTTGAGAGCGCCGAGCGCGACCTCGGCAGTATCCGTCGCCGACAGGCAGCACAAGCAGAAGCCGCGCCGCGACAATCTGTCCAACGGCTCGAAACTGCCATCTCTCTCGCTGAAGCTCAACTTCGTGCCGTTGACCTCGCCAATCGTGCCAGCGACGACCGCGAGCCCAAACCGGCCCTCTTCAGCGTTGGCGCGCCCAGCAACGTTCAGCCTGCAGAAGTCCCGCGTGCTACAGCTCAGTGGGTACAAGGTTCCCAGCTCCACTCCGGTCATGTCGAAATATTTGAAGACGCCCCAGCTTGTCGATTTCACCTGCATGTACAGGGCGGGCACGAGGTTGCACTGCCCTGGGCCCTCGCGCTTGCTCGTGCCCTCAAGCCTGTCGACGGACAGTGGCGACGGTCCAGCTTTCGGAATGTCCGCGGAGCCGAGGCCCCGCGCTTCGCCTCCACGGACAAGTCGCCAAAGCAGGTCAGGGAGGAGCTCCAAACGAAGCGGTTCGCCGTCTTCGTGGGTGGATCCTACCATGGCATGGAGTTCAGGACGCTTCGCCAATCGGGCATCGCGCAGCAGGGGGCGATGCCGATCGTGGAGATGCAGCCGCGGGGCCTCCTCGAGCAGCCCGAGCTCCATTGGAACCCAGCTGCAGTCGCGCAGATGGGCAGCAGCGAGAACCTCATCAAGCACGATTTCGATTCGGCCTGCGTCTCGATTGACACTTCACCATGGTCTGCTCAACGCGGACTGGGCCCCGTGGGAGACCACCAAGAAAGCCGTGCCACTGCGAGTCTTTTTCTTGGGCGCAAGAGGACTTCTCTGTCGCCGTTCCCGCCGCTGCCGACTCGAGCTCCGCCGCCTCGTCAGCGCGTTCCGCTCTCGAGCCGTTGTCCCGATCCCCGAGCGCCGTGGGTCGCTCGCGGAGCAGGAGAACGTGCTTGCCCGCAGCCCGTGCTCCTCCTCCGACGTCGCCAACTTCTCCGAGCTGCCTCGCGAAAAGCGTGGGCGGCGTTGCTGTGCTCGTCCCTGGGTTCGCGCGTGCTGAACGCGAGCTACTGCAGAGAGACCGCCGGCCGCCCTTCCCTTTTCCTGCAGCCAACTGTCGCCCGCGACGTCGTGGTTCCTGGCAGTATCATGCTTGTCCGCGTCCTGGCCCGCGCTCGGAGACGGAGACCCGCGCCCCCAACGTCCGCAACTCCGTGCGCAGTGGGCCTCGGCGAACCCACGCCAGCGCACCTTCGTGACCGTGGGCGACTTCAACTTCGACGACGACCCCTCGCAGTCCCAACCCCTCCCGCAGCTTGGAGCCCGCAGGCGGATGCAGGGAAATCATTTCCAGCGGGGCCAGGTCTTCTGAGGCCAGCTCATGCGCAACGACGCCGTCTAGATCGCCGCTGATATCCCGGCGCGCTTTTCGCAGCGTCACCTGGTCGGCACCGCCGTCGACAGATCCTTCGTCGCCCTGCCGCATGAATTCGCCCTGTGCCTGAATTGCCAGCTCAGCGTCTGCCTGTAAGCGGTGCCCCTCTTGGGCGCGTGCCTCGGCGACCGCGCGATTTTCAAGCTCGCCTTCGACGCCGGGGAGGCCCGAGACCACGACGAGCGCCCCATTCCCGACTTCGTCTCCCGCTCGAAGCAGTGCAACACCCTCCTCAAGAATATGTTCGCGGAGGCTGAGCTCGACGCCGTGACCGAGCTGCGCAGCAATGATGCTGCGAAGGCGATCGTGAGTCGGAGGTGGAGAGGGCCGTCTGTCTTCTCGAGGGCGGGCGTCTGGGCGGCGAAAACCGAGGGAGACGGTTTTTCCTTGATGTTCTGGCAAGTTTACTGGCATCGACCTGGGGGGGGGGGGGGGCGCACCCCAAGCAACCCAGAAGAACTTGCGCGTTTGTGTGGGGGGGAGCTCTGCGCCGACGCAAGTGGAATCTCTCGAGAATCGAACGCGCCCGCAGGGTTTGCCATGGGTGCGCCGCGTGGGGAGGTTCGATTACTTCCTGGCGTCAGTATCCTAAGATGCACCCCGTTGGGTTCCAGGAGGATGCTGCGTCCCTCCTGCTCCATCCAGGAGGACGCTGCATCCAAAACGCATCGGGAAACCAGGGGGAACGAGGAACTATTTTGGGACCACGTTGGACAGCCATCGAGAAATCATTGGAACACCATCCTTGGTGAACAATTTTGATAAAAATATGGGAGCTTTTTCGCGCGCTGGCAAAATGGGTGGGGGGGGGCGCTCCGAACCAATTTGAGGAAGCATGGCTAGAACTCCAAGGACGTTTTTGTTAGATCAACATGTATATATATATATACACGTTTAAATGTGTATATATCAATACAAGAAAGCGAAGCGATTTGATGCCCTAAAGGCCCCTTGCACTTGCGCCTGGGTTGGGTGGGCGGCGGGAATCACGCGAATCGAAAGGCACTTGCACGCTAGTACTTGTGTGAAGAAGGGAGAGGAGGAGGGGGGGGGGCGGGGGCAAACGCCATGCAAACAAATTTCCTTGAATCTAAAGAAAACCGTCTCAGGGGGGGAAGTTGGGGCTGGGGCCGGGGCTGGGCCAGGGCCAGTGCTGGGGCCGAGGGCGGCCGGGGCTGGAACCCGGGCTGGGGCCAGGGCCAGGGCCATGGCTGCGGGGCTGGCCGGGGCCAGGGGCCAGGGCCGGGGTCGTGGCCGGGGCCGCGGGGCTGAGGCCGGGCCGGGATCGATTGGGACCTGGGCCAGTGCCGGGGCTGGGACTGGGACCGCGGCTGGGCATGGGACCAGGGGACGGAGCTGGGGCCGAAGCGGCGGGCGGAGGGATCCTCAGCTCCACCGCCGATGGTGAAACCACCCCGCTGTCCCCATTCTTGGCAGCGGGTGCCATTGGGGGGGTTCACGATGCGTGCGCGGGACCCCCCCCGGATCCTCCCCAACGCCCCTGGGATCCCCCCAGGACCACCCCCGGGAACCCCCTCTCGGCGTGACTGCGACATTATTCGATCCCCTTGTTCGTTCGATCCCCCTTACGGCTACGACGTTTCAAAGGAGGCTGGCGTACTTCAGTTTGCGTTGGGCTGGCCTCGCGTCGAAGGGCCTCCCGTACACGCCGACTGGGTCGCGGGATTTTCAGGTGGCAGGAGGAAGAGGGAGGCAGGGGGAAGAAGGACAAGGAATCGAAGGTGGATGATGATGATGCTGATGATGATGATGATGATGATGATGATGATGATGATGATGCTGATGATGATGATGATGCTGATGATGATGATGATGCTGCTGATGATGACGATTATGCTGAAGCTGCTGCTGATGATGTGATGCTGATGATGATGGTGTTGATACTGATGATGGTGATGGTGGGGAGGAGGAGGAGTGGGCAGTATTAGGCGCATGATGATGCTGCTGCTAATGATGGTAGCGTTGATAGTTGCGATTGTGATGATGATGATGATGATGATGATGATGATGATGATGATGATGATGATGATGTTGTTGATGATGATGATGATGATGATGATGCTGATGCTGATGATGATGATGATGATGATGATGATGATGACGCTGCTAATGATGGTGGTGCTGATGATGAGAGTGGTGATGGTGATGGTGATTCTGATGGTGACGGTGATGGTGATGACGATGACGATGACGATAGCGATGCTGATGATGCTGATGATGCTGTTGATTATGATGATCATTTTGATAATGACAAGATGATGATGGTAAGTATGGCGATGATGATGAGGATGATAGGGATGAATCTGATGATAACCAGGCATGATGAGGTTGATGATACGGACGAGTCTCAGGCAGGATGAGGAGGCTCAACAGGCTTGATGATCATGATGCTGATGCTGATGATGATGATGATGATGATGATGATGATGATGATGATGGTGACGATGCTGATGCTGATGATGATGATGTTGCTGATGATGACGATGATGGTGAAGATGGCGATGTTGATGATCATAATGATGATGCTGATCATGTTGCTGATAATGATGCTGACGGTTATGCTGATGATGGTGATGATGATGATGGTGCTGATGATGATAATTATCATGACAACGACGATGATGCTGATGATGCTGATGGTGATGCTGCTGATGATGATGAAGATGCTGATGATGACGATGATAATGGCGCTGATCCGGATAAGGATGATGGTGCAGATGCTGACGATGATGATGATGCTGTTGTTGGTGGTGATGATGCTGATGATGTTGATGATGCTGATGCTGATGATGAGGATGACGACGATGACGATGACGATGACGATGATGATGATGATGATGATGATGATGATGATGATGATGATGATGATGATGATGA
>CAUYUJ010012309.1:0-17524 GCA_963575745.1 Prorocentrum cordatum | reverse complement strand
CTCCAGGGCCAGGGTGTTCGGCATGGTCGGCGCGGAGCATTTTTGGGCCCGCGCTCCAAGGCGGCCTGGTTTGCAAGAAAATATGGGAAAATATAGGGGATATTTTTATTTGTGTGTATTTATTCGTGTGTCCCAGGGCCCCTTCAAGGGTGGTGATGACTGGGGGGGCTTGGACAGCCTGGCCAGGGCCACGATGCCTGCTCGGACTTCATGAGTCGGGTCTGTGCAAGCAGCGCGTGGCATATTTGTCTCTTTGATTTTATCCTAATTCGGTCTCAGTCGGCGCAGCAGGTGCCAGTTCTGGTCGTGCATTTTTCGAGAAGGCTGGCTTTTGGGGGTGGTACGCGGGGATCGAAGCCTACACAGCCAGCGCACCTTTGCAGTGGCGCTACATGTCCTGCAGGTGCCGCACCGAATCTGCACAATGTTAAGCAGTGTTGCCAGATTCGCATCCTCCTTGACTGCCCACGCGTCCGTCCAGATACTCGGCTCTGCGAATGCACGCCAAAATTCATGTCCAGGCAGCCTTGGGATACAGATATGGCTCGGTCCACATTCTTCCATAGCGCTAACAGAACTCCCCTTTCCATCAGTTGGAAAGTCGGCGATTTCTTGTCACATGCGCTTGTATCTTGCATTGATAAAATGTGCGTTGCAGATGTCAGGTCTGATTCGTCGTGCTTGTTGCGCACAGGCCAGTATAGGCCGAGGGCCGTATACAGAACCTGAAGCCTACAGCCATCGCTGCGAACAATCGAAGAGCCACAACGAAACAAACATAGTCCCAAAAGATCCTGCAAGGACCCCACAGAAGTTCAAAACTCCCGAACAGGCTCCCAAGACAGTCCCAGAACGGGTCCGGAGCCCGAACATGACCCCAAGACAGCCCAACACAGCCAACACGTACGCGCCCCAAGACGGGCCTAAGCCATAACGGGACCGCACCACGTCCCACAGAGGCCCTCAGAAGGCTCTGGGAGGCTCCTATAAGGTCCACGTGACGTTAACACTCTGAACTCGAGGCCTCCAAAGAGCGAGCGGTTGCGCAAAACAACTTCAGCGTCGAGACAATCGAGCCCCGCTGCGACACGGTCCCGAGGCCCCCCAAGGCCCGCACACGGCTCCTTCCAGAGTCCCAACGACTCGTTCATTGGTAAGCCCAGGTCGCCGTTCCATTCTGCAGTGTCCTCACGCCGTCTCCCACCCAAGTCTTTGGGCACTCGCGAGCCCTTTTCTGCGTTTCTGCCCCCCCCCCTCTGTGGCCATGACCGCGTACATGTATATAAACATGCATATGTGTACACGTAGATCTGCCCAAGTAGGCATTATACATGTATGCGCAAGCATGGCTATATATACGCAAACATACGTACATACACATCACATGAATACGTATCACAGACATTCACACATACATACATACATACATACATACATACATACATACATACATACATACATACATACGTACGTACGTACGTACGTACGTACGTACGTACGTACGTACGTACGTCGTGCATGCATGCATGCATGCATGCATGCATGCATGCATGCATGCATACATACATACATACATACATGCATGCATACATACATACACACATACATACATACATACATACGCACACATACATACATACATACATACATACATACATACATACATCAATCCATCCATCCATCAATGCATGCATGCATGCAGAGACAGACAGACAGACAGACAGACAGACAGACAGACAGACAGACAGACATACATTCCTACATACATACATACACACATACATACATACATACATACATACATACACACACATACATACATACATACATACATATATACATCCATCCATGCATGCATGCATGCATGCATGCATGCATACACATACATACATACATACATACATACATACATACATACATACATACATACATACATACATACTTACATACATACATACATGCGTGCATGCATACATACATACATACATACATACATACACACCTGTATCGAGATATACCCATATGAATATATGCGTGTAGACGTATATCCGCACACCTACATGTCTATGTATGTATGGCGTGCATGCGCGTGCGCACGTATGACATGTATGCAGACCTTTGCGCGCGCATGTGCGCGCGCACGCACGCCGCCCGCGCGCGAAACTCGAAGGACCAAGGTGCACGGCGCGAAGCGCCCGCGCGCGAAACTCGAAGGACCAAGGTGCATGGCTCGCAGCGCCACTGCAGTCTTGTATATATATGTATATATATATATATGTATACACACCCAGGGAGGGCACGATCGAAGACGAAGAGGGCGGGTACCGAGGGTTTGGGATATACGTGTTGAGTGACACGCGAGCAGTTGCGAGCGAACTGTCTTGAAACGATTGCTGTTGTTGACCCTCCCACCCCGCCGTCGAGGCCACCGTGGTCGAGGGCGCGGAGACCTACATCCGCGTGGCCGCGGCGGGCCAGGACTCGGGGAACGAAAAATGGCACGCGCATGGCATGAACTTCGGAGGTCCGCGCGGATTTCTCGGGCCGGCGCTGGCGCACTCCGCGCGTCAGGGAGGGGGGCCCGGCGCCGATCCGAGGAATGCGCGCGGACCTCCAGATGCTTTTGTTTATGGTTTGTTCTGGTTCGTCCAAGGACGGCCAGATCGTGATGTTCGAGCTGAGCACCGCCGCCGCGCCGGCGTGGCAGAAGATCGGCACCCTCCCGGTGCCCCACGAGCCCGAGGGCGATCGGGGGCGCGTGCAGAGTGGGGCTGTCGCCTCCCTGCTCCTCCTCCCTCCCTCCCCCCCTCCCTCCCTCCCTCCCTCCCTCTCTCCCTCCCCCTCCTCCACTCCCCCTCCATCCTCCCTCCTCCTCCTCCTCCTCCTTCCCCCCACCTCCTCTCCTCCTGCCTCCTCCCCCTCCTTCTCCTCCTCCTCCCGCCCTTCCTCCTCCTCCCCCCCTCCTCCTCCTCCTCCTCCTCCTCCTCCTCCTCCTCCTCCTCCTCCTCCTCCTCCTCCTCCCCTCCCCCTCCCCCTCCCCCTCCATCCTGCTTCCTTGTCCCTTTTCGCACCCCCGAACGCGTCGGTAGGGCATGCTGGGCGGTTCGCTCGGGACTTCCTCGCGCAAACAGATTTCGAAGTTCAGAACCTGCAACAGCTAAACGGATGGAGGGCGGATCGTATTCACAATGCGTTTCTCGCTCTAGCGCTGCGCACGTTTGTCGCAAAAGTTTGCAGTATCTTTACGGATGGAGGGCGGGTGGTATTCACAATGTGTTCGCGCCCCAGCGCCGCGCACAATCGTGTTCAACGTGTGCAGAATGTTCACGGATGGAGGGCGGGTGCAGTCACCTTGTTTCGCGGTGTTGAAGTCCCACGAACGGAATTTCGGCACGATTGTCAAGACGCAGCGGTCACGTTTATTCGCGACGCTGAAATCTTAGGCGTTGTGTTTTGGTACGATTGAGGATCCTCAGACTGTTGTCTTCAAATGGGCTGCTCCCCACACTGAAGGTTTATAACCTCAGGGACATATGAAGAGGGAACTTGGCGGGAGGGTGGATTCCAACATCGTTGATGCGTTTTGTGTTTTGCACTGGCCCCCCTTTTCCTTCCTCTCCTCCCTCCTACTCTCCCCCCTCTCTCCCACTCCTCCTCCTCCTCTATCCTCCACCTCCTCCACCTCCTCCTCCTCCTCATCCTCCTCCTCCTCCTCCCTCCTCACTCCCCCCTCCCCCCCCCCTCCCCCCCCCCCCTCCTCCTCCTCCACCTCCTCCCCCTCCTCCTCCTCCTCCTCCTCCTCCTCCTCCTCCTCCTCCGCCCCGAGGGGGCCCCTCCCGTAGGGGAGGGGTCGGGACCCTAGGGTCCTCCTGGCGCAGGCGGGGAGCGCCGGGCCCGAGGGGCGAAAATCCCCCGCACCCCGGGGGACGCCGCCAAAGTGCGGTTTCCTTCCCCCGGGGGAGCCGCCAGGCCTTGGTGCCTCCCCCAGGGCGGTGCTGGGTCCCCCCCAGCGCTCGCCGCCCTGGGGTGGGGCCGGCGGCTCGTCTCTGTCGTGTCGCTCGTCCGTGTCGTGTCGTTCGTGTCGCGTCGCTCGTTTCGTCCCCCCGTCGTGTCGCGTCGTGTCGTGGTCCCCCTTTTTTCTTTTCTCTTTTTTGTTTCGGTCCTGGGGGGTCCCTGGGTCCGAAACCGCGGCCACCTATGGAGTAGGTGGTGGGTAGGATGGGCGTCGGAGCACGTGCTCCGGCGCCCCCTACCCCGATCAGGGTTCGCGGAGCACGGTCTCCTTGCGTGCCCTGATCGCGCCCTGGCGCGCCACGGGGGCACGGCCCCGGCTGTGGCGCGGGTAGAGTGCGCCGTGAGCGTGCCGCGGAAGTCTTGGTGCTCAAAAAAAAATCCTCCTCCTCCTCCTCCTCCCCTCCTCCTCCTCCTCCTCCTCCTCCTCCTCCTCCTCCTCCTCCTCCTCTTCCTCTTCCTCCTTCTCTTCTTCCTCCTCCTGCTACTTTTCCCCCTCGCTCCCCTGCGCTTCCGTCGTCCTTCTCAGGATTCTGGATGGTGGCAGTGTCAGGATAATCCTCGAAGCTCTCGCGGCCCTTCTCCTGGCCTTCCCCCCGGGGTGGGAACGACAACCAAAAAGATGAGGGAGGAGAGAAGGGAACGACCTGACGACGGAGAGGAGGACTATCGCCGTGGGAAATGGCAGAGGCGGGTGCCACCTACCACTTATCTCCGTCCTCCTCCTCCCCCTCCTCCTGCAACCATTTCGCTCTCGAGAGTGTTGCAGGTACGTGCTTCGAAGTGGCGTTCGTGCCTGAGGGCCAATTTCACACAACGTTCGACCCTGACGACCTGCGGCAACGGAGCGCCCGCGAGGATCGCCCAGGCCGCGCCCTCCGCCTCGGCTGCCGTAGCATCTCGCGGCCAGCCCAGGCAGCAGGGCGCGGCGCGCTTTGGCGGCGCCTGGGCCAACGGGCCTCGAGGCGGCGGCGGCCTTGCCAAGGAGGTCCAGGCGCGCAAGCAAAGCAGCAGCTGGCAGCCCTCGCAGGCGGTGGTGGCGGGGGCAGCGCGAGCGCAGTCGAGCCCACGCCGCCAGCGGGGGGCGGATCCGACTTGTCCTTTGGGCACGTGCTCTCCTTCCTGCGCGAGCGGGGGGTCGATCTGTCGGCCATCTCGACGTTCGAGCAGGCCGCCCTCGGCCATCGCGACCTCGCCGACTGGAGAACGCAACTCGCACGGTGGAGCAGCTGGTCAGCCGCGTCGCCGACTGCGAGAAGCAGCAGGAGGAGCTCGCGAAGTCCATCGAGGAGACGAAGAGGATGCTCGAGGAGGCGCATGCGGAGCTCCAGCCTCGCACGAAGATGCTGCGCAAAGTCCACTTCGCGAGTGTCGACGACCTCGCCGAGGTGGGGCTGGCAGGCTCGGATGCGCCCGCGCCCCCGTCCCAGGAGGGCCGCGCGACCCTCGAGACGCCGCAGCGCCTGCAGGCGCAGGCTCGCGCGGCCCAGCGGGAGGCGGAGCGGGCAGCGGCGGCTGGCGCTGGCGGCGGCGGCCCTCAGCCTGCCACTCCTGGCGGGTCATGCGGCGCGCCCCCGCGGCAGCCCGACGCAAGGAGGGGGACTGGGGCGCGGAGTTCCAGCACGGGCTCAAGTGAGCCACGGGGGGGGGAGCGCCGAGCGAGCCGTCGCCGAGTACCTGGCCGCCTTGGAAGCCAAGCGTCTACGGCGCTCCTGATGGCCATGGCAGCGCCCTTGGGGCCCCATCGCCCTCGCGGCCCAGCCCGGGCGCAGGTCGGGCCTCGGCGCGACCGGCCTCGCGGAGGCGCTGCCCCCCATCGGGCCCGCGCGGCCGACGAAGAGGTGAAGGCACATGGACTGCTTATTCGGTTTCGCGATGGACGGGTCTGGGCACTCGTTCGCGCGGCGGGCCCACCGCTCCAGAGAAGCTGGTAGCCCCGCCGCGGACGGCACCCGCGCAGGGCTTGGCTTCCTCGGAGCCCCTGGGCCCACGGGCGGGATCCCGCGGGGGGGGATCGGCGGAGGAGCGTGGGGGGAAGCCACAGGGAGATCGGCCATTTTGCCTTGCCCAGCGACCTCGGGAAGGTCATCTGCAGGGTCCTGGGCAGCCACCCTCAAACTCTTCGTGCTGTGCGACCGCGTCGGCTTCGCAGATGGCGTCTGGGGCGGTGTCCGCGAGCGGGCCATCGGCCCATGGGTTGCTGGGTCGACGGGATCTTCGGTCCACGATTTGGAGGTCAGAACGGCAGGGGGTCTCGCGCTCCTCGAGCGCGACCCGCGGGGTTAGCCTGAAGGGCGCCCCACCTGCGCGGCGTCGCCGCGCATCCGAGGGGGCGGCGTCAGGCCGCAGTCTTGGGCTGGAGAAGTTCTGGGGGGCCAGCGTGGTGGACGCGGAGTGGCCAGACGTGGGATTTCAGGTTCCAGTGGCCACGGCGCCCTTCCTCGGCCCAGGGGTCGGGGCGCCGTCATGTCGTGCGGCGGGCTGCTCTGCCCCTTGATCGGCCAGACTGCGTGCTGGCGCAGCTGGGCGCGCTGGCGGCCAGGAGGGGGGCGGGGGCCACCTTTCCCCCTCGGCTGGGCGGCCGAGTTCAGCGCCTCCTGAGCTGGTGTCGGGGGGGCGCGGCGCCGCTACCTGGTCGAGTTCACGGGGTGGCTTGCCCTGTGCCTGGGTCGGCTGGGCTGCGCGCTGGCGCGGCTCGGCGCGGCGGTGGCCAGGAAGGGCACGGGGGCCACCATTCCGCATTCGGCTCGGAGAGAGCTGCGAGTGCGCCCTTCTCCTTATATTCTGCTCTACGCGGTGTCGAATGTCAGCGCCAGGGCGGTCCTGCTCGCGCAGCTCGACCACGTTTGCTACGGGGATCAGGCGGGGAGCCGGCAGGCGGCGACGTCGACGCCCTACTGTTTTCGAAGTCAGCCCAAGCGCTTGGAGCAGCTTCGAGGCGATCCACGGGCGGCGCGGCGACCTCGGCTACGCAGCGGTCAGGAAGGAGGTCGGCATGGGCGCCCCTCTCCTTCAGCTCGTGGCAGCGCAGGAGACCGGGCTGAAGGTCGCGACCGCCGAGGAGCAGGCCATCGAATGGGGCTGCAGTCAGCGATTGGTGGCCCAGCTAGGACGCGCGTGCTCGACGGGCCCTGGGCCGACCGAGAGCTTTGGCAGCGTCGCCATCGCGGCGCAGTCTCACATGCCCTCGTGCTTCGTGGCCCTGGATGAGCCCCTGTTGCAGTTCAGCCTCCGCGTGGTCGTCCGCCGGGTCAATGTTGGCCCCCCTGGGGGCTTCCTGGTGGTCTCGATCTACTTCGACGTGAAGGAAGGCCCAAATTCGCCAGGGAAGTGGAAGCTCCTCCAAGGACTCGCGATGTTTCTGTTGGGCCAGGAACTGCGCGCCAGGGGGGCTGGCCGGGTCGGGCTGGCTCGACACGGTCGCAGGCTCGATCTTTCAGCCGAGCGCGCCCACGCGCTTCGCTTGGCAATAGGAAGTGGGGGGGGACGGGGCGGAGAAGCGGGCCCAGGAGGTGGGGAGTGATATCGACTTCCTCGTAGGTGCCAAGGTCCTCAGACATTGCCTCCACAAGGTGATGGCCCTGGTCGATGCCCCGTCGCCGCCGCGCGCGCCCGCGGTCGCTGTCTTTGAGAACCACGTGTCGAAGGCCTGCTTCAGGGGGCCCAAGGCGTTCAAGAAGTTCCCTGTGGCCTCCTGTTGTGGCCTGATATTGCCCCCGAATTGGCCGACTGGGGGTGGGGGCCCGACCGGATCCCAGAGGACATGCTTGGAGCTGTTCGGGCGTGGTTTAACCATTCGGAGGCCTGGCTGGGTTTCACGATGTGCCTGACGACCAGCGGGGTGCGTCTATGGGGCGTGGGCTGGGTCCTCAGACGTCGGCGGCGCCCCTCCAAACCCCGTGGGCTCGAGAGGCCCGAAGAAGGTGCGGTCCTTTGACTACATGTTGGAGGGCATTCCAGAGCCTGGCCCTCAGGGGCCCCGCGCGTCTGCGGGATCCCTTGGAAGCCGAGGCTGGGGCGCGGCCTTGAGGTGGGCCAGTGCCCCCCTGGAGGTGCCAGGCGCCATTTGCGCGGAGGGCCCCCCCGTGCCCCTTAGAAGCAGCCAGGGGGCGTCGAGCGCCCCAGCGAGCCGCAGTTGCGCACCGTGGCTGGCCAGACTCGTAACGGCGCGGCGCATGTTGACGACGCCCGCGGGCCGGAGCTGGCCGCGTTCGTTTCTTTTTTTGCAGCGCGCGGACGCGCTTGAGCGAGGTCGCAAGCGGAGGGCCTGGGCCGAGGAAGTTGCGCGGAAAGGGGGGAAGCCGCTCGCGCCTATGCCGAGAAGAAGCACGCGACCCCCACAAGCGTTATCGATTCGAAGGGCTCCCTGCCAACGGCGACGAAGCCGCGGCCCAGCTCCTCGACGAGTGGATCCCAACGCGGGCCCCTGCAGGGCGAACTGGGGTCGACCTGTCGTCCTGGGACATGGGCGATGTCTATTTACGAAATTATGGAGCCTTCCCAGACCATCTCTCTGCAGGGCTTGGGAGCGGGCTCGCAGCGTGGAGTTTATGGGGCAGCGGCGCCACGACGACGCGCGAGAAGGCTGGGTGGACCCACGACAGTCTCACAGTTCTTTTTGCCGTGCTATAGGCGCGGACAGCGCCGCAGTGTCGCTCGACCCGAAGAAGTTTTACGAACATGTGAGACATGAGAACCTCTTCGCGGCAGCCAGGCAGTTTGAATTCAACCTGAGGCCCCTGATGGGGCCTGGTGACGGTATGCTCGGGATTCAGGACCTCGCTATTCGACGGGGCGGTTTCCAATTTTGCCCGGGCGACGGAGGCGATCATAGCGGGGTGTTCGGCGGCCACGACGTTGGCTAAACTTCCGTTGGTCGGCCCGCTCACCTCGGTGGTCCGCGGCAGGCCCAAGGAGCAGGTAAGGAACGTCGTCGACGACGCCAGTGCTTCGGCCCTCGCGAGCTTGCGTCGTTCCAGCCCCCTGCAGCGGCGCAGCGCATTCCTTGGTTTTTTTTCGGCGAGCTCAGGCTCCCAGTGCGCTTGGAGAAGTGCGAGTGCCTGTCCAGCAGCCTCGTGCTCACGGCTGCCCTCGAGTCGCAGCGGTCGCTTCCAGGATCGAGCATGTGGGCATTGCTAGGAACCTGGGGACAGACGCTAACCTGGGGACCGCAAGGCGAGCCGGAATCACACGAGCACGCTGGAAGAAGGCAACGCGACGAGACGCTTCTGCCACCTGCGAGATGCGGTTGCGGATGTGAAGTGGATCCTGCGCGAAGGCCCGGCGGCCTCGGCGGCGCGGGGAGCTCGCGTGGTCGGTGCGCCTCCGTCTGGGCTCCACACCTTACGGGTCGCGGCGTGTAAGAGTTTGGGTCGATATCTTCGTGGAGCCTCTGTGGGGCACAGGATGTCAGAGCCCCGAATCATCAGGGGTAACTCGGGCCAGGGCTAACTCGGGTTCGTTTTTCGGGAATCCGAACCCGACTTACCCCGGGCCCGAGTTACCCCGGATAACTCGGGCGTCCAGCGCCCCGCAGCATCAGGGGTAATTCGGGTCAGGACTAACTCGGGATCCTTTTTCGGGAATCCAAACCCGAGTTACCCCGGGCCCGAGTTACCCCGGATAACTCGGGCGCCCAAGGATGCACTCGCATCGGGATGTGAGGCGCGTCGACCCGTGGGTTATCGTCCTCAGCCAGGTGTTATTCCAGTGGGGTACTGCATGCTGGGAAGGGAACCTGAAGTCTCAGGTATTCAACAAAACTCTGGAGATGGCCCGTGACAGGTGCTCGAAATCGAAACGACATTGGGTGGCAGCAGCAACCCCTGCATACGTATACTATTTGATGATTTCTGGCATCGGCTGGGACGCCCCCTCGGCGGCGATGCTGGCCACGGATGACGGCGGCCCCATGAGCTTCGCGCAGCTGAGCCCAGCTGCGGCGCGGAGGCTGGTCGAGGAAGGAGGGCGGCGTGATTCGGATAGGCTGGCGCTAAAGGCCGCGCCCAGCCCTTGGACTCTCCCAGTTTTTTGGTCGGCCCTGGAACCGCTGGTCCACGGGACTTCTGCCAGCTGGACGCGGCGCCAGCAAGGAACCTCGAGGGCCCTCATCTCGGGGACCTGTTGGCCCCGAGCTCGGCTCCGCAAAAAAAGGGTTGGCGCCGTCGGCCAACGGCGCGGCGCGTGGCCACCCCGAAGGTTCCTGCTGGCATAGGTGCTACGAGTGCGATTTGCACTCGGCCCTCCGACGGGACCACGCGTCGGCGAATCTACTATGCAGGGCCCGTCAGGTGAATGCTTGGAGTTCTGAGGCGGGCGAACTTTCTGCGAGGGCCCCCCCCCCCTGACCCTAGCCCCCCTGTTCGAGCTGCCTCTGAGGGCCCAGGGCCTCCAGATTGTTTTGGCACCAGAGGCCCGAGTCGGGCTATGTGACTGGGGTTTTGTTTCTGAACGGCTCGGCCCTGCTTCCCGTGTGCAGGGCCCTGTTCAGGGCGGGGTGGTCCGTCGTCATGTGCGATCGTTTTGGCGGAGTGCTGGCGGCTGCGCATGGCCCAGCCCCGATGATCATGGGCCTTCCAGTCGTCACGGGAGGCTGAGGACTCTGCTGTGGGCATGCTCTGTCAGGTAGCTGTACTCCCGCTCGAGCTGCACATCGACTGTAAAGGCACGGCTTGGCGCTCTGGAGCGGCCGTGAAGCTGGGGCGAGCGTGGGGAACCCTCGGGCCCACATGCGGGTTTGTTTTTGGGTGGTTTTCGGGCCCAACGATCTCGCGGCCTACAAGGCCAGGGCTCATTGCAGCATGGTGGATACTCAGAGCGATCGCACCACCCTTGGGGAGAAACGTGGCAACGATGTCGCCGACGCACTCGCGAGGCGTGGTGCCGCCCTCCACGGAGTGGGGGAGAGCGAGCACCATCTCCGGCGTGGCCTGGTCGAGGCCTCGAGGGAGGTGGGGCGGTGGAGTGGTCGGTTGCCCGCGTTGCTGGGGGATGGAGAGGCCTGCCAGGACCACGACGATATAATGGAGCGGTACTTGGCAAGCCGCGAGCTGATGGAGGCCCCGCCAGACGAGCTAGAAGACCAGCCAGGCGGGCAGGCGCAGGGGCCGGTGAGTGCTGAGGCCCCCCCCTGGCGGCCCTTGCAGAAGGCTTCGCCGCGTACCGCGATGTCGGGTACAATTTCAGCGGCCACCCGCTCTTGCACGCGACTGCGTGCGCCAGATCGGGTCGTGACGATGGCAGGGCCATCAGTTTTTGCTGCGCGCGCGGTGCCTTTTTCAGCGCCGAACGCCCGTCGAAGGCCCTCCTCCTGCCGTGTCTCCGTGAGCTCGCAGGTTCGGGCCTGAAGTGCCAGCTGGCCCTGACCAAGGCTAGCAAGTCCCCCTCCTACAAGGCGGGTCTACAGGACCCGTGCCTCGATCCCCCAGTCGGCGTCCCGCTGGGGGTGTTGCTGCGTCTTGCGTCGCTTTTTGGCTCTGGCGAGCCCGCCCCCAATATACCAGCATGGAACATATCCCTATCCCTATGCTGGGCACCTCCTCATCACGATGCCAATCTTAGGGATTCCCTTATTTTTTGAGGGCGAACCCCTAAGATTGTCATCGCCTCTTGGCGTGTCAGTCTTAGGGATAGGGATATGTCCGAGGCTGGTCGCCAGTGCCTCGGCTCAGGACGCGGGGCGGGGGGGCGCTGCGCGGCGCGGGCACCTCGGGGGGGGGAGGACGTCCCGAGACGAGGTGCCGAGGGCCTCGTGGCGCTCGAGGGGCTGACCTGGCGGCCCCCCGCGCCGAGGGGGGCCAGGCTCCTGCGCGAGGGCGCGGAGGGCGGGCCCGAAGGGGCCCACGAATTTGAGTTCGAGGAGGCGTCGTGCTTCAAGGGGCTGGCGCTGGGCGCCCGCACGCGCTGTTTTCACGCCGCCTGCTCATCTCATCTCATGTCCTAAACTCCTGTTCCCCTGCTCCTCCTCCTCCTCCTCCTCCTCCTCTTCTCCTCCTCCTCCTCCTCCTCCTCCTCCTCCTCCTCCTCCTCCTCCTCTTTCTCCTCCTCCTCCTCCTCCTCCTTCTCCTCCTCCTCCTCGTAGCATTGCCCGTGCAAGTCGAAATCACGGGCATCCATGTCCCCCCGCTTTGAGCCCGAGGTCGGCACCCCCACTCACCCAGCGGCCCCTGCCCCTGCGGTTTCTGGCGAAGAGTCCCGCTCTCGCCTTAAGTGGCAGTCTTGACTCTTCTCCTCCCCCTCGTCGTCCCCCCTCCTCCTCGGCGCCCTCTTTCTCCGCCTGCGCGTGGCACGCGGGAGGCGGTCTTCTGAGAAGGCCATGGGCTTCTTGGAGGCCCCACGGCCGTATCCCTTCTGTGAAGCCCCCTGCCTGCTCAGCCCCCCCCCTCCTGGCCATTCCCCTTCTTCGCGCCGCCAAGGCGACCTGGTGCAGCCCGAGATCTCCGCGATCACCGCGAACCAGAACCACCTGCTGCTGACCACGAAGGGCGGGTCGCGGGGAGCAGGAAGCGCCTGGACCGGGGCAGTCGTGAGGGGGTCGAGGCGGGCGCTTTGCTGCCCCGTCGCGGGCCCCGGGCTCCTCGCGGGTCGATCTGACTCGAGACACGTGCCAGACAGATGGGGTCGGGAATTTTCTGTTTGACTTGTTCGCGAGTGTTCTGTTTGTTTCACGGCGTCAGTTCTCGTCGAATGTACCGTTGGAGCCTGTTGAAGTAGCTTTCGTCAAGATGCTTACGCCATTCTGCTGACCCCTGGACGAAGTGGGGCCTTGTGGGCGTCCTGGTGGGCGTCTTGAAGCATCGTCAGAGTTTCCTGGGTGATTGCTGGCTGTCTCATGGACGCAGTCGCGCGCATGGGGTGCATTTCAGTGTCCGGGCGCGTGGGAGGAATGGCCGCCACACAGTCGCTGCTCCGCGCATGGGGCTCATTCGTCCTGCGCTTCTCGGGAAGGAGCGCTGAAATGTGTTGCGAGTCGCGCACAAAACGAGATGTTCCCCGAGGGACGTCGCGGATGGTCGATACAAGCTTCTCCTGTTGGGATTCGGAGAATGAGGTACAAGGACGAAAGGGACGGCATAGCCAACGACGACGATGCGAGGAATGAGGAAAAGGAGGAGGATATCGAGCACAACGGGGCGGTGTATCATGTTATCCGGTCTCTAGTTCAGGCCCCCCTCATGCAGTGGGGGGGTGTTTGGGGGGATTCTCGGGAGCCTCTGGAAGGTTTCATTCGGGCATTTTGAGAGCTTCCCGAAGCTCGTTGAGGGCACCTGCGAGGCCTGCCGGCGGCCTCCAGGTGGCGGCCTCCTGGAGCTCTGCCGAGGCCCAGAGGGTGGCTCTTGGCGGTCCTCTATGCCGGGTGGGGGTCCTGGGGGCCACCCTCTGGGGGAGGGCGCCCAGAGCTTCCCCGGGTTACTATATCTTATGGAAAAAATCCTTGGGAGGGTTGTCCAGGGGGGTTGTGCGGCGGGGTTGTCCGGATCCCCGCTGGGTTGTCCAAGGGGTTGTCCGGGATCCGTGGTCTTGTCTTAGTGCAGCAGCATTACGCACTCACATGGAAAGCCATGATCCAGCCATGATCCAACAAAAACCGAACGTGGCCCCAAGAGAGACCCAAACGAGGCCCAAGAGGGGTACCCCTCTTGGGCCTCGTTTGGGTCTCTCTTGGGGCCACGTTCGGTTTCTGGTTTGCCGTCTTTGGGCCCTGCTCGGGCCGTCTCTCGGGGCCCTCCGTGGCCGTTACCAGGCCGGTTTTTGAGGGCGTCTTTTTCGACCAGCTCTGGCCAGTCTGGGGAGGCTTTTGGGGGGCCGTCTCGAGCGCGCAGGCGCCAGAGAGCCGACCAGGCGAAAATCATGCAAAAACGAATGGGACATCTATGCTATTGCTCCCTCTTGGGGGGGCTTTTTGGGCCGCCTCGAGCGCGCAGACGCCAGAGAGCCGACCAGGCGAACAAATCATGCAGAAACGAATGGGACATCTATATGCTATTGCTCCCTCTTAGGGGGTCCTCTTAGGGGCTTTCTTGCAGCGCCTTCGGCCCCATCTTGTGTGATCCTGAGGCCCGTCCGGCGTGTGGGACCTCCTCTGGGGCCATCTTGGAAGGCATCTTGGGATCTCGGCGGCCACGGATGGTGGATTGAGGAGGTCTCGGGAGGTCTCGGGTGTGCGTTGATGAGCTCGGGTCCCCCCCCCCCCGCGTTGATGTGCGCGGAGCCCCCCCTCCAGCCTCAAACGGATTTTGGATCGTGCCAGAGGGGGGAAGGGCCAGGGGGAGAGCCAAATGTCCCACACGACTTTTCAGCCCGGCAAGCGGGGATCGGCGGATCAACTTTGGCGTTTCGGGTTTCTTTGAGCGGGTCAAACGGCCCCCTCTCCTTCCCTCCTCCTGCTCCTCCTGCTCCTCCTCCTCCTCCTCCTCCTCCTCCCCATCCTCCTTCTCTTCCTCCTCCTACTCCTCCTCCTCATCCTCCTCCATCACTCCCTTCTTCTCACCATCTTCTCCCCTCCTCTTGCTTTTACCCGACTTCCCGAAGCTCCCGAGTTAGTACACACTCAAGTGTTCTGTTGGGCGCCCTCACATCGTCCATCCGGCACCACTGCCCGACTCCTCCACTGCATGCGAGGGGCCATGCAACCCCCCTGACTTCGGATCGTACTCTGGACAATCTCGCAATCACGTCGGAAATCGCCGCCCTGCTCCTCGACCTTCTTTGATGCCGCTTCCCGCCCCCCTTTTGCCGCCGCTGTTTCCGCCGTACCTTTGTGCGTAGATATGAAGCCCATTCTGCTGGGCTATGACTCCGCCCCGCTTTTCCGCACCGTTTGGGGTGCATTTCCGCTACACAATTGCAAATCTCAGCATCGACCAGAACACTGCGGATCCGAACTCAGGGCCGTGCAGGGGGCGAAATGACCCGCGCTCGGCGGGCAGATCCCTCGGGGCTGGACGCTCCAGTCGATTCAGGCTAGCAAACCTGGGCAAGTCCACGAGGAATTCCAGGAACACCTGGCACAGATCGTGGACGCTCCCCCAGACCCCCGACGCTATGATTTGTTCATGACGTCGGCCCCCAGGGGTCTCGATCTATTCCCCGGGACCGGTTTTCCATCCTGGGTCGTTTTTTGATGGTCCCGAGGCCCGGCGAGGGCCTCCAGAGGCCGAAAGTGGCCAAACAACCTCCCGTCGTGATTTTTGTCAGGGCTCGAGGGGGCCTGGGTCCAGCGCGAGCCGAGGGATGGCAGCAGTCGCCGAGCCCTGCACGAGCAGCGGCAGGATGGCCGCGCCGCCCCGTGGCGGGGAGGCCTGCCGTGGGAGCGCGCCTTCCGCTCGCGGCCCGGCGCCCCAGTACACTTCGCCTCGTGGTGGCACGAAGCACAACCAGCGGGCGTTAGTCCTTCATTCTCAGACCCCTTCCCAGACATCGGGCGTCTCGAAAAAATTGGGGCGGACGTGTTTCGTCGTTTTCGCCCGGGGCCCTCGCTAGGCCTCGGGACCGTCAACAAAACGACTCGGGACGAAAAACCGGTCCTGGGGAAGCGGTCGGGAGGTCGGGGGCCAGCGTCTCCAAAATATCGAGACGTCGGATGTCTGGTTGGAGTCATGATAAAGATCACGACGGCGATGCTGTTCGCTGTGTTCGGCCTCTGGGGGCCTTCGCCGTGCCTCGGGCCCGTCCAGCAACGATTCAGGATGAAGAGCTGGTCCCGGGGAACGGGTCGAGACCTTTGGGTGTCGACGTCATGAGCGAAAACATGGCGTCGGGGGCCTCGGCTTTCGGCCTGCCGGGGCCCGTGCCAGGCCGCAGGACCGTCGAAGAACGTCTCGGGATGGAAAGCCGGTCCCGGGGAAGAGGTCCTTGCTTGCCTCAGGCAGCGGCTTGGGGTGTCAGCACCAGGAGGGCCGCCAGCTTCTCCCGAGGTTCGAGGATCGAGCGTCACGAAGGTTGGTGTACACTGGGGGCCATGCCAAGAAACAAGCTGCTTGCCTCCAGGGTGACTGAGTTTCTTGGGTTTGGGATGGTTTTGCCATGGTGTGGGCGACGCCCCTACGCCGAGAATCAAGGGACGCCCTGGGACCTCAGGGTTGGGTCTCTTGTGGAAGGCTTCTTGTGGACTGGCCTCCACTGTACCCAGGGGGGGGGGAAGAGGAGTAGGAGGAGGGGGTGGAGGAGGAGGAGGAGGAGGAGGAGGAGGAGGAGGAGGAGAAGGAGGTGGAAGAGGAGGAGGAGGAGGAGGAGGAGCAGGAGGAGGAGGAGGAGGAGGAGGAGGAGGAGGAGGAGGAGGAGGACGAGGAGGAGGAAGAGGGGGACGGGGAGCTGGAGGAGGAGGAGGACGACGACGACGAGAGGAGGACGAGGAGGAGGAGGAGGAGGAGGAGGACGGGGAGGAGGAGGAGGAGGAGGAGGAGGAGGAGGAGGAGGAGGACCAGTGTAAACCCAAGAGTCATCAACGATGTTGGGATTTACCCTTCCTCCAAGCTCCCTCTTCATAGGCCCCTACATCGGTTCGTTTCCATTGAGGGAACTGCCTCGTTGGAAGACAACCGTTTGAAGATCCTGAAGCATGCCAAAACATTGTTCTCGGGATTTCAACGCCAGTTTTGGTGATCCGGAATCTGGCCATAACGAAATTTGTTTGATTTCGACACCGTGCATCAACAAAACTGCTACACCAGCATAATCCTGAATCCTTCTAAAACACAATATTTGGCACGCTGATCATGGGAATCCGTGAAACTCTTGCGAGTGTTTACATTTTGAGAAGGAACCGCCCTCAGTCCGAGAAGCTCTTGCAAATGTTTACAACGAGTGTCCGCGGCGCTCAGGCGAGGGCCTCATTTGAAAACGACCCGCCCTCAATCCGTGAAGCTCTTGCAAATGTTTAAAACGATGCGCGCGGCGCTGACGCGAGAGCAACATTTTGAAAACCACCCGCCCTCAATCCGTGACAATCTTGCAAATTTGGAGCCAATGCGTGAAACTCTTGCAGTTTGTTGCAATGAATGCGTGCGGCGCTGAGGCGACAACCATATTTTGAAAACGATCCGCCCTGAATCCGTGAAGCTGCTGCAACTTGTTAAACGAATGTGCGCGGGGCTAAAGCGAGTGCCACATGTTGAAAACCACCCGCCCTCAATCCGTGGAACTCTTGCATGTTTTACAAATAATGTGCGAGGCGCGAAGGGGAGAGCCACATGTTGAAAACGACCCGCCCCAAACCCGTGAAAGTTAAGCAATGTTTGAAAACGAATGTGCGCGGCGTTAAGGCGAGAGCCACATGTTGAAAACGACCCGCCCTCCATGTGTGAAGTTGTTGCCCCGTATTAAGCTTCAGAGTCATACATTGTGAGGAAGTCTCGGGCGAAACGCCCGACACGCTCTAAAAAATAGCCTTGGGGTGCGACAGGGAGGAGTTACATAAAGGATATGGAATGGAGGAGGATGCTGATGAAGAGGATGAGGAGGAGGAGGAGGAGGAGGAGGAGGAGGAGGAGGAGGAGGAGGACGAGGACGAGGA
>CAUYUJ010012308.1:0-17527 GCA_963575745.1 Prorocentrum cordatum | reverse complement strand
TTCCTCCTTTCTCCTTCCTCGTCCCTCCCTCCCTCCCTCCTTCCCTCACTCCCTCCCTCCCTCCTCCTCCTCCTTCTCCTCCTCCTCCTCCTCCTCCTCCTCCTCCCTCCTCCCTCCCCCTTCTCATCTTTATAATTTTTGTTTGTTCCCTCTTCTTCATCTTCTTTTTCTTTCTCCTCCTCCTGATGCTGACGCTGACGCTGGAGACATGTGGATCCACATGGGATGCTGCCATCCGCTCCCCTCCCCCCCCAGGGGCGTTTGCCCCTGCGAGGGTGATCAAACTAGAGGCGATACAACAAAACGAGAGCCACGACGAGGAGATGACCCCTTTGGGGGGCGGGATGTTTATGTCCCCCAGCACCCCTGGAGGGTGGGGTAACGAGGAGAAACGAGAACCTCTTTGCTCCTCTCTCTCTTCCCCTGCTCCTCCTCTTCTTCTTCTTCCTTCCCTCCTCCCTCCTCTCCCTCCCCTCCTCCCTTCCTCCTTCCTCCCTCCCCCCCCTCGACCTTCTCATCCTCCCCTCCTCCCTCCTGCCCTCCCTCCCTCCCCCTTCCTCCCCTCCTGCTCCCTCCTCCTTCCCCCTCACTCCCTTCCTCCCTCCTCCTCCCTCTCCATCCCCCCTCCTCCTACCTCCCCCTCCTCCTCCTCCTCCCTCCTCCTCCTCCTCCCTCCTACCCTCCCTCCTCCTCCTCCTCCTCTTCAGCCCCTGCGGCAGAGGAGCGCCCCCCCCCTCGCCCAGGGCGCGGCGGCCGCGCGCGCCGCGATTGTGCGGGACCACGAGTTCTGGGTACTGAACTTCTTCCTCTGCTTACTTCCGCGTACCTCGCAGGGGCATCGCGGAGTGAGCCAAGTTCGTGTTCGGCGGCGAGGTCGAGTGGTTTCATCGTCGCTTGATGTCATGGCGCTACGGGTCAACCGTGGACCTAGCGCCCTGGAGGCAGACGGCAGCGCAGGCTCAGGCCAGGAGGCAGACCTGGCAGGCTGCTGCTGGCCACGTCGTGATTATCGAGCGGGTGGTGGCGGCGGCGGTGACGGCGGCGGTCACTGCAGCCATCCCCGCGAAGGCGCGCCCTGCGCGGCAGGCGCCGGAGCCGTCAGCGGCCCCCCCGAGGCCCTCGCAGGCCCCGTCGCGGCAGCTGGCGATCGAGGACGGTGTGGCGTCGGAGGCGGCGGAGGAGCCCCCACCGCTGCGCCGCCTGCGCAGGTGGGCCAGGCCGACAGCGGCGACGGCGGCGGCGCCGAGGACGCCCCCCAGGCGCCCCGGGGCTCGGGCGCAGGCGACGAGCCCGCCCCCGGGAGACCTGCGGCCGCTGGAGGAGTTTTGCCCCGCGGCCCCACCGCAGGGCTGGGTGGGGGCAAACAGCACCTCCAGCCTGAGGGAGTGCAAGGCGGCGCCGAGGGCTGCCAGGCTGCGCTCCAGGTCGCGCCGTCGGCGCAAGAGGTGCAGCAGCAGCAGCTCGCCGCCGCAGGAGGTCAACTGATGGCCGAGAGCGGCGAGCAGTTCGACCAGGCCTACGTGTCCTTCGGCGGCCCGAGCGGCGTCGTGAGCGGCGGCCAGTTCTACTACGAGGACCAGGCCTGCGCTTCCTTCGGCGGCCCGTGCGGCGCCGAGATCGACGGCCAGTTCAACTACAAGGGCGGTTCCTATCGAGACGCGGTTCCTTCAACTACAATCGAAGGAGGCGGCGCTGTAGGTACAGTTCGCCGCCGAGGCGGGGTCGGGGGGGGGGCCAGTGGGATTCTGGCCCACGAAGTCGCAGGCCTCCCCCCGCGGCCAGGGCTCGGCCTTCGTGTCCTTCGGCGGCCCGTGCGACGTCGACACCGACGGCCAGTTCTACCACGAGGAGGCGGTGCTGCAGGAGCAGGCCGCCGACAAGCAGGGCATCGCGTTCTTCGGCGGCCAGGGCGACGTCGATGGCGATGGCCGGATCAACTACAAGGAGGCGGTGTTGCACGAGCAGCTCGCCGCCCAAGGCATCCCCGTCTATAGGCTGGACGCTGGCGAGATGGAGGATGCGGACATGCAGCTCTCGCTCGGCGCGGAGACGAAGTTCGGCGACTTCCCCGCGATCCCGAGCTTCCCGACCTTTGCGGAGGCGCCCAAGGCGGAGACCAATTGGGAGGGCGTCCTGAAGGCCAACGCCGCCGTGTTCCTCAAGGAACAGCAGATCCAGGCGGCCAGGCGTCTCGGACAGGAGCGCGTCTTCGAGAAGCTGGTCGGCTTCGATTCGGTGGACGCCTACGTCGAGAAGCCCGCTGGCCCGCAGCACGCCTGGCTGGCCCACCAAGCGCTTGTCTGCGTCGAGCTGGTGGCGCTGGTCGAGACCTTCGGCGAGGAGTTCGTCACTGACCTCATTGGTGACCTTCACGGCGAAAGTGGCGCGGCAAGTTCAACAGGCCCGACGGGCTCGAGGTGAACTTGACCTGACAGGTTGGGGGGGAGGAGTGCTCCAAGCAGGCCGTGGCCTCTGGGGCCCTGTCCGCCGCCCCCTTGCTCCCCCTCGTGCTGCGGTGGCCTCGGGTGGCCCCGCTCGGGGGGGTTGGCCACGCTTGGGGTGTTCCTCCTCCCTCGTGCGCCACTTCTGTCTGTGTTTTCATTCGCCCGCGCGCGGGCGAGCGCGGCAGGAGACTGTCCGCGAGGTCGTCTCATCGTCTCCTCCTCCTCCTCCTCCTCCTCCTCCTCCTCCTCCTCCTCCTCCTCCTCCTCCTCCTCCTCTCCTCCTCTCCTTCTTTTTCCTCTTCCTCCTCCTCCTCCTCCTCTACCTCCTCCTCCTGCTTTTCCTCCGCTGTCAGGCAGGCATCGGATAAGGATAACTCGCTCCAGAGATGCTGTCAGACCGTCCCTGAGAGCTCTGGACTGACCGCGGCGCCCGGAGCGTCCTCCAGCTGGCCCTCAGGGATTCCTGGATGTCCTGATCCCCACTCTCCTCACCCTGCCTCGCTCTTGCTCCAAACGCGGGACGACGCGCTCGGATTCGGCCCCCCTCTCGCGGCCCTTTCCGGCCGCGCACCAAAGGCCGCTCTTGCCGAGGGTCGCTCTTGCGCGCAGCCGATCCCCCCGCCTTCGCACGCGCGCGGGCCGGCGCCGCATGGTGCAGCTGGAGGGGCCGAGGCTAGCTGGAGGACGGCCCTCGCCGAGACGGGCAGGGGCCCCGAGGGGACAGGGTCGTGGAGTTATTGTTGCACCGTTGTCGGCCTCCCTGGGGCCCCTCTCCCTCCTAGTCCTCCTCTTCCTCCTGCTCCTCCTCCTCTTCCTCTTCCTCCTGCTCCTCCTCCTCCCCCTCCTCCTCCACCACCTTTCCCTCCTCTTCTTCCTCCTCCCTCCTGGTCCAACGTGTCCTCCTCCTCCTCTCTCTCTCTCTCCTCATCCTCCTCCTCCTCCTCCTCCTCCTCCTCCTCCTCCTCCTCCTCCTCCTCCTCCTCCTCCTCCTCCTCCTCCTCCTCCTCTTTCTCCTCCTCCTTCTCGCGGTCCCTGTGCTTGTTCCCCTTTAGGAGGGGTAGCCGCCCGGGTACGACAATGTGAGGCGGGCCTGGCTCGGCTTGCCCCGGGAACGCTGAAGTGCGACCTTGGATGGAGATCTGGCCCCAGGAAGAAGCACCAGGTCCAGCACCCGTTCCCCTCGGGGGTCCTTTTCCTGCGTGCCAGTGTTTGGGGGGGGGGGGGCGGCCCAGCCGGCCGGACGCAGGCGCGCCCTAGGTGTCGTTCGTGAACCGGGACTGGACAGGCCAGGGCAGGCAGCACACCACACCATTTGAGAGTCTCCCGGCACCTCCCCTGCCGCCTCCCTCTCTCGGCTCCTCGCCCTGCTCCCCTCCCTGCCCCTCGAGGTCAGGCATGGCGCCAGCGAGCCCGGCTTGCTGCCCTCCCGTGATCGTCGTCGTGGTGATCGTCGTCGAGGCCGTCGCCGCCGCCGCCGCCGACGGCTGCCGACGGTCCCCGGCGCTGTCGCGGTGATGGTGGCTGTCGTGATGGTGGTCGTCGTCGAGGCCGTCGCAGGCGCTGATGGCTGCCGAAGGCCCACAGCGGCGGCAGATACGACGAGCGAAGGTGGTCGTCATCGCACGCCGCCGTGGAGCGCCGGGGAGGACCCCTCGTCGTCGAGGCCGTCGCAGCCGCCGATGGCTGCCGAGGGCTGGCGGCAGTGGCCGACGACGCGCGCAGGTCGTCGTCGCCTCGCCCAGGGAGGATCTCGGCGGCGACCGAGAGGGGGAAGTGAGAGGGGGCGGGCCTTCTCAGAAGGCTTGGAAGTCTTCCGGCCTTCTGAGAAGTTCTCTAAGCCTTCCCCGAAGAGAGCCTCTCAGAAGGCCGGAGGCCTTCTGAGAAGTCCCGCCGCCTTCTGAGAAGGCCTTCTCCTTCTCACTCCCCCCTTCGCTCGCCGCCGAGGGGCCCTCGTCGTCGAGGCCGTCCCTCAGATCTGACGCTGCAGAAGCAGTACAGTGGGCGGCTTGAATAAGGAACACTTACTTTTCAAAAGGGGCTCGGTCGTTCCTTAGGCTTGCATGCGTTATTTGCAGTTCCTTATGCGTTATTTGTTATTTATCGTTCCTTATGCATTATCCCTTGGGATAAAAAAGGGGCTTCGTTCCTTATTGCGAAGGCCTGACGGCCGGTGCCGCCGACCCTGTTCGCAATGCGCAGCAAGAGGCACGGGCTGTGGGATGGTTTGGGGGAACGGGGAGAAGGACGAGAAGGTGGGGGAGGGAGGTGTCGTATCTGACCCGGGACTTCCCCGGGACTCCCCCGGGACCCCCCCCGGGACCTCCTCTCCCCCCCCCGTCGGGGAAGGGAAAGGGAAGGGGCTTCCCTTCGACTCAATGACGACGTTGCTCAAGGTCGGTACGGGAGGGGGGCGTCGTATCTGACTCGGGGGGGGGGTCGCTACCCTCCCCCGCTACCCCCCCCCTCCCGGCGGGGGAGGAATGAAAGGGAAGGGGCGTCCCTTCGACTCAATTACGAGGTTGCTCAAGGTCGGCTTGGCTGGAGCCCAGGGGAAGAGGAGTCCCAGGGGGGGGCGTCGTATCTGACCCGGGGGGGGGGGGTCGCTACCCCCCCCCCCTCCCGGCGGGGGAGGGATCAAAGGGAAGGGGCTTCCCTTCGACTCAATTACGAGGTTGCTCAAGGTCGGCTTGGCTGGAGCCCAGGGGAAGAGGAGTCCCAGGGGGGGGCGTCGTATCTGACCCGGGGGGGGGGGGTCGCTACCCCCCCCCCCTCCCGGCGGGGGAGGGATCAAAGGGAAGGGGCTTCCCTTCGACTCAATTACGAGGTTGCTCAAGGTCGGCTTGGCTGGAGCCCAGGGGAAGAGGAGTCCCAGGGGGGGGCGTCGTATCTGACCCGGGGGGGGGGTCGCTACCCCCCCCCCCCCTCCCGGCGGGGGAGGGATCAAAGGGAAGGGGCTTCCCTTCGACTCAATTACGTAAAAAAGGGGCTTCGTTCCTTATTTATCGTTCCTTAGGTCAGGCCGATGACTGTACAGCATCGCAGAAAGGCACGGCCGGAGCCACGGGCCCCAGCCGTCTGCTGCATGTTTCGAGCCGGAACGGTCTGTGATGGGCCCGAGGCCCGACGCCGCGCACAAACGCCTGCTGCGAAGCGTTGAGCGCCAGGATCTCCGGGGTCGCCGCCGCCCTGCGGCTGCCGAGGGCCAGTGGCTGCCGCCGACCAGCGAAGGTCCTCGTCGGACGCCGCCGTCTGTGCCCAGTGTCTTCCAACCTCATCGAGCGCGTTCCGCCACTCGCAGAGTGCCTGCTCGCAAACGTCAGAAACACCACACGTCTGCCCTGGTGCAATCTATCGTAAATCCCCTGCGGCGGATCCAGGCATTTTGCGAGCAGCTACTTTGCGAGTAGAGGAACGCGCTCGTCTATAACCGATCCCTATCCCCATCCCCATCCCCATCCCGATCTCCACCATCCCACCACCACAGTTGGGGATATGCCCCTTGAAACCCGAAGGGAACAGCCCACATCCCCATCCACGGGGGGAAGTCCGGCCAGTGGGGCCCAGGCCACGCTGGTGGGGATAGGGATCGGTTAAACGATGCTCGTGTGCGCCGGGGGAGGACCACCCATCGTCCACTGATCGCCGATAGGGGCCGATACTGGGGGCCTATCGCCGATCTATCGGCAATGTATCGCTGATTCCAGGTCGACGTGTCCCCCCTACCCAGATCCCGACGTCATGATTTTTTCACGACGTCGACCCCCAGAGGTCGAGATCCCCAGGACCACTGTTGCATCCCAAGTCGTCTTTTGACGGTCCCAGGGCCCAGCGAGGGACCCCCTCTGGGGGATTTTTTCATGGCCCGAGGGGGTCAGGGTACGCCACTACCCCCAACACGCCTACAGAGGGTATTCTGGATTCCCAGATCCGAATCTGCTTTGGGCGCCTTTCTGCTTCAATCCGCGAGTGCGTCTCCCTGTTTCCTCCACTTCAGGGGGGCTGGCGGAGGCTCAATCCTATATTTTGACCCAAGAAGGGGTCCAGCTGAAAGGGGGTGGTGCAATAGATGTGGGGCACTGGTATTGGAACTGTATTGGGCCAGAGAATTGTACTGCATTGTACTGCAGCTAATGTATTGCATGCGACAGTCCAGCAATACATTGGCGCCCCCGAATGCATCACACGCCTCCAAATCTACTGCAACCCCACAGATCGATCGCGCCAGATCTATGGCACGACCCCCTTTCGGCTGGACCCCCTTTCGGGTCGACCAGAAACCTACTTCCAAGGCCTTCCTGCTTCGTGGTTCTGCCCACTCCTCCCGACCGACGGGTATCCTTGCCCTGCTTGTGTGCGCCGGGGGAGGACCCCTCGTCGGCATGCTGGCCTGCTGGCAGCCCTTCGGCGACGGGCGCCCGGACCTCGTGTGGCCATCGGAGGCCAAGCTGCTGGAGCCGCTGGAGGCGGCCGCGCGAGCGTCTGCGACGTCGTCGTCGTCGTCGTCGTCGTCGTCGTCGTCGTCGGCGTCGTCGTCGTCGTCGTCGTCGTCGTCGTCGTCGTCCGTCGTCGTTCTCGTTGTCGTCCGTAGTCGTTCTCGTCGTCGTCGTCGTCGTCGTCGTCGACGTCGTCCGTAGTCGTTTTCGTCGTCGTCGTCGTCGTCGTCGCTGTCGTCGTCGTGGTGGTGGTGGTGGTTGCCGTCGTTCTCGGAGCAGTACTGTATTGGATTCGAGTGGGTTGGATCGGACCAGTCGGGAGCTCAAGTCTCTCCGATATTCAAGAGGCCTGCGCCCTTCCGCCGGCCCCAGCAGAGGAGGTGTGCGGCTTCCGATCTCGTGTGTGTGCGTGTGTGTGTGTGTGTGTGTGTGTGTGTGTGTGTGTTTGACCGGAAGGGGCCCGCTCCCGACCCGCAGACCAAAAAAAAAAGTGTGTGTGTGTGTGTGTGTTGTGCGCCGCCTCCAGTCGTGCTGCCCGCGTGTCGTTGCTGCCAGTTCGTCCTCGCCCTCCGGCGTCTGCTGCGGGGCTTCCTGGGGGGGCCTCTCGGAGGCCCCGGGGGCGGCCTCTTGGGCTCGGGGCCTCCAGTGGCTTGTGGGGGTCGCGGCGGTGTTCTGGCTCATCGCGGTCGTCTTCGTGGCGTTTGTGGAAGTGCCCCAGGATGTAGGGGTGACCTTGTTGAGGTCAAACAAAAAACTCTGGGTGCCTCTTGGGGGGCACCTTCGTGGTCCCCTCGGGGGCATTCCGGGGTCTTGGGGGCCGTCTTGCGCGGGGTGATGGCTCCTGGGCCCCTCTGCGGGTTCCCCCGGCCTTTCGTGGGCCCCCGCTGGGGCCCTGCTGAAGGTACTGCTGGCCGTCATCGGGGGGCCCGTCGGGCGTCCTATGGCCCTCTCGGGGCGTCTGCCAGCCCTGGGGGCCTCGTTGGGCTGGTCCGGGGGGGGGGGCCTCGAGAGGGCGTCCAATTGTCCCTGAAGGGCGTTGAGAAGGTCTCCAGATGACGTTCCAAGGCCAACGGACGGCGTTCAAGAGCCCCTGGCGCTCGAAGTTTCTGAAGGGCGTTCGAAGAACCCTGGGCGGCGCTCGAAGATCTGGGGGGCGCCGGAAGGCCGCTGGACGGTGATGGTCGTTGGAGTGTCTTCGAAGGTTCCTTGAGGGCTCTCAGGGGTTTCTGGATTGCAGCAAGGCCGTTGGATGGTGTTCAGAAGCCTTTAGAATGTTTTCGAAGGTCTTTGGAGAGTGTTCAGGTGTCGTTGGACGGCATTCAAGGGTTTTTGCTGGACGGTGATCAAAGCTTCTGGATTGCGTTCGAAGGTCTGTACAGTGTAAATGGCCCTGGACGGAGTTGAAATGCCTTCTCGGCTGTGCCAAGGCTGTTTTGGTTGTGCGCAAAGCCCCTGCAGGTATGAAGTGTGGTTTTCTTGGTTGTAAAGTAATATCACAGGGGAAGCAATCATACAACGGCGAGTCATAACTCCTCACATTGGAAGGTTGTTTCGTTATAGGATTGTCAATATGGTTCTGAACATGTCGCTCTGGATGGAAAGCGCCTTTATTGCCCCCCTATGGAGGGGGGCCTTGAAAATCATGTGTGGCCCCAGGGGGTGGACGGCCAGATGTCTCGCGCGCCTTTTCGCTCCCGGCAAGCGGGGGTCGGCGGATTTTTAGTAGGCTTGCTCGCCGACAGTTCGTGACAACCAGGAAAGGGGGGACCAAGGCGGGGCCAGCCCCGCCCCAACACCTTCCACGCACGGACACCCGCAGCCTTCTGAACGCGTCCCAGAGTGAGCGGACTTCAAACCCAGAAACGTTGCGTCCCAGGGCTGCCTCACGCCACGCTTTTGTGGTGTGAAGAAGCTTTGGGAGAAGGTGGGGTCGGAGCATCCAGCCGAGCATCGCCGATTGGCGATACGGCACGATTTCGCATCCGATCTACTCCGTCCCGACGTCACTGGTGCATCGCCGATGCGGCGCGTTTTGAAATCCGACTTTCTCCGTCCCGACGCCGCCAGTGCACCGCCGGTGCATCGGCGATGCGGTGCGATCCTCCGACCCGGTCTGCTGAGGCCCCATTCGGGAGACCTCCATGCCACAGGCCAGCGTTCTGCAATGCGAATGCCCGTCGGACTTCTCAGGCGTGGGTGGTGCGTCCGTTGAAGCCTTCCGAGGAGGGCCTTGGGCTGCTGCTTGCCGAGGCAATTGCTCGCTGCGTCTGGAAGCTTTCGTCGCCCCTGAGGGGGTGATGCCAACGCCGACGCTGATGATTCATGACAGTGATGATGGTGATGGTGATGGTGATGGTGATGTTGATGATGATGCTGATGCTCATTATGACGGTGACGATGCCGATGCCGATGAGGATGATTACCAGCATGACGACGACAATGACGCCAGTGATTATGATAATGATGATGCTTCGCTGCTGCTGATGAATGATGCCGACGCTGTTACTGACGGGAATGATGGTCATGATGGGGTTAACGACGACGACGACGACGACGATGATGATGATGATGATGATGATGATGATGATGATGATGATTCTGATAAAGATGTTGGTAATGATGATAATGCTGCTGATGATGATGATGATGATGCTGCTGATGATGATGATGGTGGTGGTGGTGATGATGTGATGATGATGATGAGGACGATGATGATATATGATGATGGTGATGATGCTGATGATGTTGTTGCTGCTGCTGCTGTTGTGGTTGATGCTGTTGGGGTTGATGTTGATGTTGTTGATGATGACGCTGCTGATGCTGATGATGATGATCATGGTGATGGTGGTGACGATGGTGGTGGTGGTGGTGGTGGTGGTGGTGATGATGATGATGATGATGATGATGCTGATTGTGGTGTTGATGGTGGTGATGATGGCGAGGCCAGGCCATCTGGCTCTTCAAGAGGCCTCGTGCACGCATGCTCTTGCACGTCGCGCCCTGCCTTCATGCATACTGGTCGTATGGCTCAGCGCACAGGGTTGCGTATCATATGTTTCTCTTATTGTCCATGGCGAGATCCTTCCAGTGCGCTCTGCCGCCAGGCGGTGCTGAAGGATTTCCACGCGAGGAGATACGTGCCCGCCGCAGACGTCTGACGCGCGCGTTGCGCAACGTGCTGTGGAGAAGTGGCGGCCGAGACGGCATCATGTCTGCTGCTGCTGCTGCGACCTCTAAGGTTAAGTCTGTCTTGTCCCTCTACAGGAGGAATATTCCCAAAGAGTACAAATAGTCTGGGGACGTACTTTTTTTTTTTTGTTTATTGTTTTTCTTGTAGTATTTTTGGGGCAATTTTCGTGTGTTTCTTTGCATATTTTTTGATGCTCGCCCAAAATCCGCCTGTAGGGGGACATGCCCGACCTAACTCTAAGGTTTTTCCCGAGGGGCCCCCGGGGCCGGAGACCTCCTTCACCGTGTGGCAGCATCGCGAGGCGGCGCTACATGGGGCGTTCCAACAGTGGCCTCGCCTTCGAGGATGGGAAGAGATGTCATCTCTTCCGCGGCGGAGGGCGGCGGAAGTTCGGCGGACGTGAAACGAGGCCACCTCCGCCGGCGGAAGCCTGCGGAAGGCGGGCGGAAGGTGGCGGAAGTAACTCAACGGCACCGTAACAGGTACTTACTGACGGGTACTTTGAATTTTTGCCGAAAGTTGTCACTTTAGGGCCTTTTTCTTGCATTGCAGCTTTGCCCACATCGGGAAGGGCTGGGTTCGCTGGGTCACTGGCCAAAGTGCCGGTTAGTGGAGTCCCCGTTTGAGGGGCGCTGAGTAAAAAATGTGCCCCCAGGAGACGACAGCGATTTTGGGTTCAGGGTTCCCGAAATCGGCCACGTGTTGACCTGAAACGCTTCCTGGGAGGGCCTCGCCTGTCCTCGCGTAGAGTCGCCTCGCGGTCTGTTCCGCGCCAGAGGCGGCACGTTGCCGTCGTGCGTTTCCGCTGCTCTCCGCCCACCAGACATCCACTATTTGAAGAGCCACCCATGGGTCAGATGTTGCACCGTCTTGGAGACAGTGGCGCTCTGGCATTCGGGTTTCTTGAGAACCATTGGTGTAACATTTCTGCCTCTTGCTGCCATCCTGTGCAGATCTGTTGAGAGTGCGTCACAGACTGGCCGCCGTTCTTACAGGGAGATTGCTAGATCTGTCGTTGACGCTGGCCGTGCCAAATGGCACTGGCAAAACACGTTATGGACTCTCCTCGAGTCAGTGACCAGGACGGACCATGCACACGATGCAGTTTTCGAAGCACGCAGTAGCTTTCATTGCGCATCAATTTCGTTAAGAGGAAGCGACCGGGGGTGGTGGGGTGGTGGTTATGGGCAAGAGAGGTGGAGAACAAGTGTCGGTATGTTTTTTTTTTTTTTTTTTTTTTTTTTTTTTTTTTTTTTTTTTTTTGTGTGTGTGTGCTTGTTTTTCACGTGTATATCCATATAGGTGTACATCTACAGAGAAAACCGAGGAGGAGGACGATATATGCAGAAGCTTGGAAGCGATGGCGATATATGATTTGATCATGTCCAGGTCGTATTTGTACGTACGTCTAGACATTTACACATGGAGTGAGCGAGAGGCAGTAAGCTCGAAAAAGATAGCCGAACAATCGATCGACCGACAGCTTGACAGCTTGATCGCACGGGTGATCCAGGCAGGGAGTCAGAGATAGAGAGGGAGAGAGAGATAGAGAGAGACTGCGGGAGATAGAGTGAGAGCGAGAGAGAGGTAGAGTGGCAGGGTGGGATATGTATATATATACACAACGAGAGAGACAAGTGAACAACAAATATAAGGATATGTAGCGAGAGCGAGGCAACATGCAACGACTTTTCCTTTGTTTTGATTCCAGCATGGCTCGGTCTTCCCTTCGCTAGCGCGCCTGAAGGGGGGCCAAGGTGGTCATAGGCCAGGGGCGCGGGAGCCTCATGCAACAGCTCCTCGTCCTACTCTAGAACCCAGGCGCGCGAAAAGCGGTTGTGTTTTTAGCATATGCACAGACATCGTTATTCGGTACATATACACACTTTTTTCATCGGCAGCGCCGGCGGACGCAGGCGCGTGGATCGGTACCCGCGGGGCTCGCCGGTTGCGATTCTGTATCTGTGCACATCGGCATGTATATATATATATATATATCTCTATTTATATGTACTTTATTGTATCTATATGACTTTATATATTTATGCATGTGTGTATGTGTATATGTGTATATATGTATGTATATATACACATATTGCCGATATTATATATATATATATATTGCCAAGGTACGATGTCGTTAACACACACCGTCTCGAACAGCGAAAGGCAACACTGAAGCGCTCGACCCCCATCCACCTCTCAAGCTGGAACAGTCCATGCGTGTCCTAGTTCTCGAAACGAGGGCGAAAATACACGACTTATGCTTTCTACGCCGCCCAGACCTAAGGGTAGGTCTGCTGGGGGCAAGAAGCGCTCGATAACGTCCAAAAGCCTTCAAACCGATCAACGTAGAAAAGGTGGAGAGAGGGCGACATGTGAGCGACGCAAGAAAACGGGGTGGTCTGTGTCTACATTGGTTCGTAAGCTGCCCGCGCAAGGTCGCGCGTAAGCGCCCTCGTCTCCGATGCAGCTTGCCGCGCCGGCGGCCCGCGTGAGCCCACGCGTGAGGTCGCTGCTCCATCTCGCGTAAGAGACGTTTCTGATCGTCGCCCATGTGTTCCATCCTTCAGCCTCGTCCTTTTCCATCCTCTTGCATGCCGGCGAACCAGCCACCCGGTTGCCCCACACGCTGGAGCGGACCGCCTCTGCCTCGCCGCCGACGGCAAGAGAAAGTTCCAGCCCGAGCCGTTCCTCGACGGCCCCAAGGCCCGACGGAAGGCCTCCGGAGGCCAGCAGAAGTCAACAGCAAGAGTCCCGCCTGCCTGCCCGCGCAGGGGCGGCCGCCTGGGGCCTCGGGCGGGCGGAACCTCCTCGCTGCTGCCGTGTCCACAGTCGGGCGACGAACTCTACACGGTCGGACCGAGGTCAGAGATCCAGGTCGGTTCGGGGAGGGCGTCCTCGTGTCCGTCGTGCCTGCTGGATGCTCTCGTGCCTCCTGGGGAGGGTGCCCTTAGATGCTCTGTGTGCTTTGGCCGAGGGAGGGCCTCATGTTCTTGAGGGCTGTTCTTCTGGCCTGGGATCGAGTCGGGCCTGTCCCTCTACAGTGGAATATAACAAAATGGTTGAAAAATAGTCGGGGGACGATTTTTGGAGTATTTCCCCACATGCATAGTGGGGTTCTGGTTTTCTTTCCCTGCCGCGTCGCACCCGCGTTTCTCCTCTTCCTCCTCACCCCTCCTTCCCTCTTCCCTCCACACATCCAGGGGCTGGTGTGATGATTCCCTCTCTCTTTTTCTGGTTCCCCACATCAGCACAAGCAGACACATGAGCACACAGCAGACACACATCCACAGTCGACATGACAGTCATCACATACATCCACCATACACGCAGCACACAGACACACAGCACACAAACAGCACCCGTACACAATACCAGCACAAACAGACACAGCACGCACACGCAGCAAACAGGCAAACAGCACACAGACGTGCAGGGGGTGGTCTCTCACCGCGGTTCTCTATCCGTCTCAGGGTCGCGGGGCGTGGCAGGCGTGGCACTTTCTCGACGCCAGAGAGAGTGCGCAGGGGGTGGTCTCTCACTGGTCTCTCTATCCGTCTCAGGGTCGCGGGGCGTGGCAGGCGTGGCACTTCCTCGACACCAGAGAGGGTGCGCAGGGGGTGGTCTCTCATTGGTCTCTCTATCCGTCTCAGGGTCGCGGGGCGTGGCAGGCGTGGCACTTTCTCGCCACCAGAGAGGGTGCGCTGGGGGTGGTCTCTCACTGGTCTCTCTATCCGTCTCAGGGTCGCGGGGCGTGGCAGGCTCTGCACTTTCTCGCCACCAGAGAGGGTGCGCAGGGGGTGGTCTCTCACTGGTCTCTCTATCCGTCTCAGGGTCGCGGGGCGTGGCAGGCGTGGCACTTTCTCGACACCAGAGAGGGTGCGCAGGGGGTGGTGTCTCACAGGTCTCTCTATCCGTCTCAGGGTCGCGGGGCGTGGCAGGCGTGGCACTTTCTCGACACCAGAGAGGGTGCGCAGGGGGTGGTCTCTCACTGGTCTCTCTATCAGTCTCAGGGTCGCGGGGCGTGGCAGGCGTGGCAACTGTTCTCGCACCAGAGAGGGTGCGCCAGGGGTGGCTTTCTCCGCTAGGTCTCATCTATCCGTCTCAGGTCGCTGGGCGTGGCAGGCGTGGCACTTTCCTCGACAACCCAGAAGAGGGTGCGCAGGGTGGTCTCTCCACTGGTCTCTCTATCCGTCTCAGGGTAGCGGGGCGTGGCAGGGCGGTAGCACTTTCTCGACACCAGAGAGGGGTGCGCAGGGGGTGTCCTCTCACTCGGTTCTCTCTATCGTCTCAGGGTCGCGGGGCGTGGCAGGCGTGGGCACTTTCTCGACACCAGAGGGGTGCGCAGGGGGGGTCTTTCCACTGGTCTCTCTATCCGTCTCAGGGTCGCGGGGCGTGGCAGGCGTGGCACTTTCTCGACACCAGAGAGGGTGCGCAGAGGGTCGTTTCTCATTGGTCTCTCTATCCGTCCCAGGGTCGCGGGGCGTGGCAGGCGTGGCATTTTCTGGACACCAGAGAGGGTGCGCAGGGATGGTTTCTCACAGGTCTCTCTATCTGTCTCAGGGTCGCGGGGCGTGGCAGGCGTGGCACTTTCTCGACACCAGAGAGGGTGGGCAGAGGGTCGTTTCTCATTGGCCTCTCTATCCGTCTCAGGGTCGCGGGGCGTGGCAGGCGTGGCACTTTCTCGACACCAGAGGGGGTGCGCAGGGGGGGGTCTCTCACTGGTCCCTCTAAATGTCCCAGGGTCGCGGGGCGTGGCAGGCGTGGCATGTTCTCCACTCCACAGGGGGTGCGCAGGGGGTGGTCCGTCACCGCGGATTCTATCCGTCCCAGGGTCGCGGGGCGTGGCAGGCGTGGCATTTTCTCCGCGCCACGGGGGGTGCGTAGGGGGCAGGTATCGCGGGTGCATTCCATCAGTTGCACTTGCATGGGTTTGCGCAGTATCCAGATCTGTAAGCACTCTGGCCCAAGCCAGCTTGGAGCGCCAGGGTACCTAATCGAAGGCCGCAGTTGGTTGTTGCGCAGGCGCGCTAGCCATGCCGCCTAAAATTGGCATGGGCGAGCTGCCGCCTCCGTGCTCGTCGCTGAAGAAAAAATGATTCAGAATGGCGGCGAGGTAAGCTTGGCAGGCTTACGCTGCTGCTCTGAAGCGACGGTGGTCCCCGCCTTTCACGCGTACCGCCGCCAGCTGAAAAATTGGTGGCCCAATACCTTGCACGTCCAGGGCACAGCGGTATCGGCGGGGCAACGGCCACCAACTTCATTCTCACATGCTTCACTTCAGCTCTCATCACTCCAGCCATAATATAAGTATGTGGGGTTCCTCGGTAGCGTAATTTTACTCTACTTACTACTACTTCCTACTCTACTACTTAATCTACCTATGTTTTATACTACGTATCTCTCTCTACTACTACTACTACTTACTTACTTTACTATACTACTACTACTAACTACTATTACTTCCTTACCTATCTGCAAACTACTACTTACTACTACTATACTAACTACTACTACTTCTTCTTCTACGACTACTACTACTACTACTTCTTCTTCTACGACTGCTACTACTACTACTACTACTACTACTGCTGCTGCTACTACTACTACTACTACTACTACTACTACTACTACTACTACTACTACTACTACTACTACTACTACTACTAGTACTACTACCACTACTGCTACTACTACTACTACTACTACTACTCCTACTACGACTATGACCACCTTCGCGGGTACGACTATTATTATACAGCGTCAGAATTTTTCACACTATACTACGCCATCGGAGGTTGGGGGGTGAGATCGCAGTGAAACGGAGACCCCCCACTGGGAACTCGGTTTCGGTTTCGTGTTTGTGTCGTGCGTGCGGGCGAGGCGAAGTTGCGCCTGATCCTCCTGTAACTAGGCCGGCGTAGGAGCGAAAGTCCGTTTCCGTCCGCCGGTGGCCGGGAGGTGCCCCTGTTGGGCCGGGTGGTGTCTTGGGTGTCCCGGGTGTCAGTAGGAGCGAAAGTCCGTTTCCCATCCGCCGGTGGCTTGGAGGTGTCCCAGTTGGGCCGGGCGGTGTCCCGGGTGTCCCGGGCGTCCCGGCGCTAACGCATGTCGCTAATTTCATAATTCATTTTGTTCGGCGCCTGCGGCGGGCTTTTCTATCCAATCCAGCTTCTGCGCTTGCGGCGAACCAATCCAATCCATCTTATCTGATCCAATCCATCTCTTCCAATCCAACCCAACTTATCTTATCCAATCCATCTTGCCCCAAACCCATCCAAGCCGCCCAGCCCAATCCATCAACTCTTTTTTGTCGGCGCCTGCGTCGGGCTTTCTTGTCCAATCCACCGTATCAGATCCAATCCATCTTGTCCAAGCCAATCATATTATTTCATTATCCAACCCATCTTGTCCCATCTTACCTTATCCCATCCAATCCAATCCATCCAACCCAATCCAACCAGAGAGAGAGAGAGAGAGAGAAAGAGAGAGAGAGAGAGAAAGAGAGAGAGAGAGAGAGAAAGAGAGAGAAAGATAATGTGAGAGAGAGAGAGAGAGAGAGAGAGAGAGAGAGAGAGAGAGAGAGAAAGAGAGAGAGAGAAACATACATATATATCTTATCAATGTGACAGGCTGGGGGTCAGTCAGGGTGGGCATTTGATGTCAATCCCCCCCCAATCTCCTTATCGCCCGCAGGGCGGTCGTATCGGTACTATACTCTTCCACTCGGTAGTATGCAGCACTTTATTGTACTGTACCATGCTACCACTACTACTACTCACTACGACTACTACTACTACTACTACAACGTCTACGGCGAGTACTACTACTACTACTACTACTACTGCTACTACTACTATTACTACTACTACGGCGACGACGACGACGACGACTACTACTACTGCTACAACTACAACTGCAACCTGTGTTGCCACTGTTATTACCACCACTATTACTACGTCTTCTGATACAATTTCGGCGGCTGTTTGTTGTTGTATTAGTACTACGACGGCGACGACCATTACTACTGCTACTACTGTTTCTCCGATCGCGACATGAGTATACCATACGATCATCTACTATAACTTGCTTTGCTCCACTACATCATATTATAATTTATTGCCCCATACCGTGCTACTACTACTACTACTACTACTACTACTACTACGACTACTACTACTACTACTACTACCACTACTATTACTACTTTAGCTACAACGGCTACTGCTACTGCTACTACTACTACTGCTACTACTACTGCTACTACTACTACTACTACGACTACTAGTACTACTACTACTACTACTACTACTACTACTACTATTACTACTACTACCACTACTATTACTACTTTAGCTACAGCGGCTACTGCTACTGCTGCTACTACTACTGCTACTACTACTGCTACTACTACTACTACTACGACGACTACTACTACTACTACTACTACTAGTACTACT
>CAUYUJ010012307.1:0-17540 GCA_963575745.1 Prorocentrum cordatum | reverse complement strand
GAGGAGGAGGAGGAGAAGGAGGCAAGGAGGCAAGGAGGCAAGGAGGCAAGGAGGAGGAGGAGAACAGGAGGAGGAGGAGGAGGAGGAGGAGGTGGTGGTGGCTCGTAGCTCGGAGGAGGAGGAGGAGGTGGAGGAGGAGGAGGATGTGGATCGTAGCTAGGAGGAGGAAGAGGAGGAGGTGTAGGAGGAGGAGGACGAGGAGGAGGAGGAGGAGGAGGGAGGGAGGAAGCAAGGAGGAGGACTGGGACTATTGGGCGCCGTAGGCCTCTTCTGGCCTCCGGGGAGCCCCCAGAGACCTCCTTTGGCCCTGTGCGGGACCACCGAGGGCCTCCGCGGGGCTGCCGAGGCCCGCCGAAGGCCTCCGAGGGCCGCTGAGGGCCGCCGAGGGCTGCCGAGGGCCGCCGAGATGCCCCCGAGGGCGGCGAGCGCCTTGGAGTTCCTGATGCCCTCCAGGTACTTGAGATCCTCGTCCCTCTGCGCCTGGTTCCTGCAGGGGCGGGGGGCGGGCGGCCGGCCGGTCGACTTGGCGTGGCGGCGGGGTGAGACCCACAGGCCTCCAGCGGCCCGAGCAGGGCCAAGGGCCCTCAGCATCCTCCATGCTCCTGCGCATCACCCCGAGAAAGGGCCCCCGAAACGCAAGGAGGAAGCCACCTCCTCGAGCCCCGATCCGCGACGCGCAGGAGCAGCCCTGGGCAAGAACGACCTTTGGTGCGTGGCGTGGCGGCGGCGCGGCGAGAGAGACGGGGGCCGCCACGCCATCGGGAAGATCGACGCCAGCTCTGAGTTATCCTTAGGAGGTCCATCGTGATCGAGGCTGCTCTAGCGGCACACTTTCTGCAGGGGGGGGGGGAGGGGGGGCGAGAGAGTGATCGGGTTGCCAGAGGTGCCCCCGGCCCAAGGTGCCCCCAGGATTTCAGAGGCCACCCGCAGCCCCCCAGAGAAGCTCTCAGGAGGGCAAGAGGGATGTGGAGCGAAAAGCTGGGGGCACCTGGGCCAGAGACATCTTTGGCAGCCCCCGAACCGAGTGAGGGCCCGAAGACGGCTCGAGCCCGATGCGCGGGCAATCTCGGACGCGTCCTCGCGCGGCCTGGCCTGGGTGGGCACCTGCCCAGTGGGTCGGGGTGCCAGGGCCACGGACCAGCTGAGGAGGATGACGATGGCGATGGCGACGGTGGTGAGGATGATGCTGATGCTGATGCTGATGATGCTGCTGATCGAATCGGTATGACTCCATTTCACGTAACATATCAACGGGAAACATTGACCTGGATCGCTCCCTCTGACATCATGAAAACACGAACGAATTGAGACGGTCACGGAAGGGCGGATGAGGCCGCCTGCGAGCAGCCCACACAAAGTCATCTGCACTGCACCACCTCGAAAAGCGTACGACAAGCTACTCCTGTCAAGTCTGCAAGGAATCTCTCATCCTACTCCTGATCGTCTGTTTGGGGTCGACGGTGGTGGTATGCTGTAGGCCACCTGCGAACGTATTCAGTTATATGCTTATCACTACATCCTCAACTCACACTTGCTGCTCACACCTCCTGCCCTCTCGTCAGGGCAAATGTCTTGGCTTCGTGGGCCCTGATGCGGTCCCAATACTTCCCGACTCCACCTAGCTTAGCCCTTGCGATTGCCGAGACCAAGTTCACCTGCTCCAAGCTGTCTCCGAGCAAATCATACACCTGCTCGGATTCGTCGTAGGATGGGTATGCCGCCGAGTAGCTCGTGAGGTTGATAATCCTATCGTCCACCATCGTGATGTCTGAGGGGTCGGTGAGCAATGTCTCGATTTCTGGGGTTTGTCTCATCAAGAACTTCATGGAATCCTGGTTAACGACCGCAACATCAAGCATCGCCTCCAAATAAATCGCATCCCGGTCTAAATGTGGCACCTTTCCAGACACCAGTGGCGCCCAGCTGAGCCCATCCAGCAAACTACCTGACCCAATCAATGGGCAACTTTCAGCCTTGCACCCAGCCCACTCCAAGAACGTCGGCGCCATGTCCACGTGGGAGACCAAGTCAGTGACTGGCGTGTTTGCAGTGATGCCAGGTCCGACCACGTACAACGGCACCCGCGTCCCCTGCTCGTACAGGGTGCCCTTCACGGGCCCGTGGTCGGTAGATATGACGAGGTAGGTGCTGTCGAGGGCGGCCCTCTCGGAGAGGAAGTCGTAGACGACCCCCAGAGACACGTCCACCCAGCGCAGGGCGGCCAGCTCGTGCCGACGCTCCGCGTTCGTGGACACGGCCGAGGCGTCCCAGATCGCCTCGCGCGACGCCATAGTGCAGCTGGAGCAATACCTCGACACGTCGGGCGCCTGCCGCAGGACCCCCGCCGGCGTCTGCGAGGAGTTGAACAGCCCGAGCAGCGCGTCCGAGGACTCCGGCGGGTGGTGCGGCAGCGTCGCGGCGAAGTACAGGAAGAACGGCCGCTGGCTCTTCATCGCGCCGTCCATGAACCTGAGCGCCGATTCCGTGATCCATTCCATGTTGTGTGAGAACTGGCCGCAGATCGCTGCCGTGCACGTGTTCTGGTTCTGTATGTACAGGCCGTCAACAAAGTCAAAACCTGCGCTCTGCACCAAAGATGTCTGGTCCGAGTATGGAGTGTCGTAATCAGCATTATCCGCTTCCGAATTCAAGCCCCACTTACCCACCATTCCAGTTGTATATCCCATAGATCGCAATGATTGTGCGACATTCTTCTGCATGTCAGCAGGGCCGAAATAAGTGACACCCTCGCCCACAAATGCAGATTTTGCGCCGCCCAATCTCACCTTGGTGAACCCGTGTCCAAATATGCTTCTGGACGGGTACCGACCAGTCATAATGGAGTACCGCGAAGGTGTACATGTGGACGAGGTGGAATACGCTCTCGAAAATATGGCACCCGTCTGCATTATGGCGTCGAGCCTGGGCATCATCCCAGAGTTCGGGATAGGCCTCGAGTGAATGGGCAGACTGGATGAGAAGTCGGGGGTGATGGACTGGTCTTCTCCCATCGGGCCGTACTCTGAGAGGTACATGTCGTCGGGCAAGAAGAGGACGATGTTTGGCCTCAGCGAGGCGGGACTGGCACCAGCTGCGTCCAGGCCCGCACTCGACGGCGGGCTGAGGCCGTGCGTGTGCTGCAGCATGGACACCTCGGGCAGGTGACTGCCGCCATCCTCCTCGGCAGTCGCGGAAGCGCGCCGGGTGCACTCCTCGGGCGCGCCAGAAGCGGCGGCAAGAGAGCGGGCGACGAGGAGCAGGAACGCACGCCTGCCCCACGCCGCCATTTGCCCGCCGGCACGCCGGGCGCGGGCACCCCGGGGCCAGAAGCGGCCTGAGCTCGGGCCCGCCTGGCTGCGAACGCGACTCCACCCAGACCCGAGGAAACCGACGAAGCTGCGTCTGTCTGTTCCGGCGGCCCGCGGCGACGAGCAGCTGGGAGGGAAGACGACGCGGGGTAATGGAACGCACCTCTGCGTCCGAGAGCGCCGAAAAGGGAAAAAGAGGAAAGGAATGAGGCGGGTAATGAATGGGGAATGAGGAGAAGAAGCAGGAGGGAAAAGGAGGAGGAGGGGAAGGAGTGTGAGCCGTGGCTAGTTTGGCTTCGTCCCTTTTGGCCCCAAGGGGGTTGCCCAGATCGACAGGCAGCGACTGCATGCCCTTCCTGACGCGGCCGAGCGCACGGCCCGGCGCCAGCAGACCCCGAGCCACGGCCGCCGCGGCCACGGCCGCGGAGGCGACGGGCGGAGCTGCGAGGCGTGCGGGTGCACGCAGCACCTCCTGCGCTGGACCTGGTGCGAGCACTGCCAAGCCTGAAGTCGGGCGTGTCCCTCTGCAGGAGGAATGTTCAAAAATAGTCAAAAGTAGCCGGGGGACGATCTTTCGACTATTTTCTGACGATTTCCGTTTTTTTTTGTTTTGTTTTTTGTTTTTTGTTTTTTGTTTTTCTTCTTCTTCTTCTTCTACCGCAAATCGCCTGTAGGAGGACATGCTCGACCTAAGCCACGCCCCCAGGCCCGCGGGCCAGCCACTGTGGTCCCGTCGGCCTAGGGGCCTGCCTCTGGGGCCGACGGAGAGACCGACGGCGCCATCGGCAACCCCCGAGCTCTCCAGGGAGTGGTGGGCCTTGGCGCAGCAGTCTGACGACACCGGCACGGTGGAGGGGCACAACGGTGGGAGACCGACAAGATGCAGGAGGAAAGCAAGGCCAGGCCCGTCAGGGCTGCCCAAGACCCCGCGGAAGGTCGCGGCCGTTGATCGCAGGCTTGCCCATGAGACCGACACCCTGGCACCGTACCAGTGGGCGGGCACCCAGCAGACGGGGCTGGTGCAGCAGCTGGCAGTGGACCTCGGGGCGGCGGAGCAAGACTGCAAGAGAGTCCTCGCCGAGGAGTGCGATGCAAAGCACGACGGTACCAGGAGCCCGACAGGAATGCACGACAGCCCTCGCCCAGCCGCAAAGGTGCACCGCACGGGCTCCGCCTCAGGACGCTCCGCGGCGGGGCCAGCCCAGCGGCTCCGAACTCGAGGGCGCCAGGCTCGCTGGCCTTGGGGGCAGCGGGCTCGGGCCAGACGACGAGGCTGGAAGAAGAAAACACGCCACAAGAATAAGCTTTTGGCGCTCCGCGCGGATGTCTCGGACCCGCGCGGAGCGCCAAAAGTTTATGCTCATGGCGTTTTTCTTCTTCGAGAGGCCGAGGTCCAGACGAGCGGGTCGCTCGCTGGTGCGGCAGCTCCTCGGCGGGGCCGAGGCCGAGTGCGGCGCGGCGCTCTGCGGGCCCACGGGGGGGCAGAAGAGAGGCGCCTGGCCGCCAAGAGCGCCCCCAAGCTCTGCCTCCGCCCCTCTCCTGCCGGGTGCCCCAGCCAGCAGCGACCCGCGAAATCCGCGCGGACCTCCAGGAATTGATGCTCGACCACCCTCCCTCCCTCCGTGCCTCCCGCCCCCTCCTTCTCTTCCTCCTCCTCCTCCTCCTCCTTCGCCTCTTCATCCTCATCCTCATCGTCCTTCTCCTCCTCCAACTCCTCCGTCTCCGTCTCCGTCTCCGTCTCCGTCTCCTCCTCCTCCTCCTCCTCCTCCTCCTCCTCCTCCTCCTCCTCTCTTCCGCTCACGCCGCTTTCTGCTCTTCGACCAGGGGGGGTGGCGTGGCTTCTCTGGGGGGGGGCCGCCGAAGGGGTCCAGCGCCAACTCAACAGTCCGCGCGGGCCTCCAGCCATGCATGTTTATGCAATCTCTGGTTCTTCGCCCAGTCGTGCCGCTGAGAGAGTGACAGGTGGTACAGTCAGACCCATGACAGAGAAACCTCTTCCAAAAACATGATACCCTCCGCCGGCCCACACACACAGACCATCCAAGGGTGCCCTCCACATGATGTACAAGAACATTCAACGAACACGAAGAACATTAGGATACCTTCCCCGAACCGACCTCGATCTTATACCTCGGTCCGACTGACTGGGGCACCGCTGATTCAACAGCTTGGGGGAGGCTTCCAAGCGCTCGCGCGCGGCTTGACGCACGGTGAGGCCAGTAGGCCGCGCAGTGGACGCGGAGGCACGGGCCCTCTTTCTGCACACCAACTGCCTGACGGCTCCGACTGGCCACCATATATTTTCCAACGCTCCTGCGCTGGAGTGCGAAGGTCGCGACCTTTCTCTCTCGCCTCCCTCCTCCTCTCCTCCCTTATCCTGCTCTGTCCTGCCTCTTACTTGCCTCCTGCCTGACAGCCGACCTGCCTCCTACCTCGCCATCCCCGGGGGGCTGCGGCGTGCGAGTTTGTCGCCACTTTCGAGGGCTGCTGGGGGGGCCAGCGCAGTCGTGGGCTACGCAGTTTCAAGTCAGAACTCGCCATCCCCTGGGGGGCTGCGAAGTGTGAATTTGTCGCCACTTTCGAGTGCTTCTGTGGGGGCCAGCGCAGTCGGGGGTTACGCAGATCCGTATTCGACATCGTCATCCCTGCGGGGCTGCGAAGTGTGAAACTGTCGTCTGTTTCCAGATTGGCCTCGCAGTCCCTGGGGGGCTGCGAAATGTGAAACTGTAGCGTATTTTGAGGGCCGCACGGGGGGGGGGGGGAGCAGCACAGTCGGAGGCTACGCTCAGATTAGACCTCGCCATCCCTGGGGGCCGCGAAATTGTAAACTGTCGCCACCTTCGAGGGCTGCTGGGGGGGGGGCAGCAGTCGGGGGTTACGCACATCCATATTCGACATCGCCCTCGAAACGGTCGCCACATTCGAGGGCTGCTGTTGGGGCCAACACAGTCGGAGGCTATGCATATTGAGATTAGACTTCACCATCCACAGGGGGGCCGCGAAATGTGAAGCTTCCCCCACTTTCCAGGGCTGCTGGGGGGGAGGGGGGAGGCACAGTCGTGGGCTACGCCGATTCAAACTAGACCTCGCCGTCCCTGAGGGCTGCGAAGTGTGAAACGGTCGACTATTTGGAGGCCTACTGTTGGGGCCAACACAGTCGGGGGCTACGCAGATTCAGAATAGTCCTCGCCATCCCTGGGGGGGGTGGGCTGCGAAGCGTGAACCTGCCGCCACTTTCGAGGGCTGCTGTGGGGGCCAACAGGATCGGGGGCTACGCTGGTTTAGATTGGACCTTGCCACTGGCAACATGTGAATCTGGCGCCATTTTTTAGGGCTTCTGGATGGGGGGGGGGGGCAGCATAGTTTTCCCTGGGTGGCTGCGAAGTGTGAAACTGCCGCCACTTTCAAAGCCTTCTGGGGGGGGGGGGCAGCACAGTCGGTGCTACGCAGCTTCAGACTAGACCTCGCCATCCCTGGGGGGCTGCGAAATGTGAAACGGCCGCCACTTTCGAAGGATGCTGCGGAGGGGGGGGGGGCGCAACAACGTCGGGTCCTACTCAATTTCTCTCGGTGACGTTCTCCAGGGCCACGGACTCGACAATCTTTTGATGACGTGGGGCCCGCGGCCAGACTTCCCTCCCAGCGGGGCGCGTGGCCTCCCTATCGGTGTCATGAGAACACCGTAACGCGTGAGCATCCCGTGTACTGAGCATTTTCTTAGGGTGGGGGGCTCAGGGTGAAATCCGTATGGGCTTTTGCACATCGGAAACCAGTCGGTCTTGTGATTCACCTCTTGCAGACTCAAGCCTCGAAAATCCATCGAACCGGCATTTCAGATTTCGCCCTTTGCCCTCCACCCTAAGACCATGCTCGGATGTATCTTCCGCGACACCCCGCCTGAGGACCCTGCCGCGGGCAGGTGCGCGGGCAGCTGAACATCGACCATGCCTCTGGGGGACGTGCCCCCCCTGGAACAGCTCAGTCCGAGCCGATCGGGCTGGCAAAGGCGTCGCCAGCTGCCCCCGAACCTCTCGGCGGCTACATGGAGCCCCCCGACAAAAAACGTTTCTTGCCATGCCATCGTCCGTGATATCTTTGTCCCGCTGCTCTCCTCCATTCTTGCAGAGAGGTTGGACACGTCGCGAGGGAATTTTTGAAGGTCCGTGCGCGCTCGCGCGGTGCGAGCAGACGAGTACCGGACGGGGTGTCCAATGGACTCTCTCCCCTAAGGAGGAGGAGGAGGAGGAGGAGGAGGAGGAGGAGGAGGAGGAGGAGGAGGAGGAGGAGGAGGAGGAGGAGAGAGATAAAAGTAGTGGTCCAGGCTTCAAGGAGATGAAGAGTAAAACGGAGGAGGAGGATGAGGAGGAGGATGAGAGGAGTGGTGGTCCAGGCTTCAAAGGGGAAAGGAGTAAGCAGAGAAGGAGAAGAAGAAGGAGGATAGGAGGAGGGGGAGGAGGAGGAGGAGGAGGAGGAGGAGGAGGAGGAGAAAGAGGAGGACCAGAGTAAACCCAATACGCATGAACGAAATTGCAAAATAACCCCTCCCTTCAAATTCCCTCATCATATCCATACAAGAAAATGCCGACTCTGTCGGCCTGTGTGAGACTTCTTCCGCTTGAGTGGCCGTCGCCACTTTCCCCCTTCCCCTGGGAGCTCTTCCTCAAGCGACCCAGCCAGACGAAAATCTCGCAACGTCGTAATCGAGTCAAAGGGAAGCCTCTCCCATCCCTGCGCCCAGGTGGGGGGTTCTCGCGGGGGTTCGACCCCCCCCCCCGGGGGGGGGGTCCCGGGGATCGTGGCCCAAGAAGGCCCCACAGAGCCGCAAGAGGAGGAAAACCAATCGATTCGACGGGAAAGCCCTTGATCCCTTGCGGTCCCAGAGGGGATCCTGGGGGTGTCCCGAGGCCAACAGGGCCCACACGGGCCCCCACGAGGGCTCGCGAGCGTCGTCGTCGTCATCACCGTCGTCGTGTTCGTCGTCCCCGTGTCAGGGTCGGCGGCACCGGCCGAAAGGCCTTCGCAATCTATTTTCGTTGCGGGAGATGGCCCATTAGAAGACAGTCGTTTGAGAAACCTCAGTCGTGCCAGAACGAAATTCCTGGGACTTCAGCGCCGCGGATCAACTCAATTGTTGGCGTCCTCGTTGTCCTAAATCATGCCAGAACGCCTTTTCTGGGACTTCAGCACCGCGCATCCACTGGATTTCTGCGTTTGACAATCATAAACCGTGCCAAAACACTGTTCCTGGGACTTTAACCACACGAACCCTTGAATCAGTCGCAAGCTGTTAACATGAACGTGCGCGGCGCTGAGGCGAGAACCGCATGCAAAAAAAGGAACCGCCCTCCATCCTCCCACATGCTACAAACCTTTGAAACGAATGTGCGTGGTTATAGACCGAGGGCCACATTCCGGAAACGATCTGTTTTCCGTCCCTGAAGCTGGTGCAGGCTTTTAGAACGAACGTGCGCTACGCTGAGGCGAGAGCAACATTCAGAACGCGATCCGCCCTCCGTCCGTGAAGCGGCTGCAAACCTTTAAAACGAATGTGCGCGGCGCTAGTGCAAGTTCTTCGGCACCGCCTGTACCCCGCACCCTCCGGCCGCCTGAGGCCCCGCCCGCCCGCGCCCTGTCTCCCCAATTAGTGCTTCGCGCGCCCCGCCTAGCTCCTAACCGGAAGAGGCCCGCTCTCGACCCGCCGACCAAAAAATGTGCGCGGCGCTAAGGCACGGCCCGCCCTCCAACCGTGGAGCTGTTGCAAATTTCAAACTTCAGGGTCGTACATGATGGGGGAGCCTCAGGCGGAACGCCCTACGCGCGCCCTACGGACACGTCTGGGGGTGCGACGGGGAGGAGTTAGAGGGAAAGAGATGGGCCATGAGAAGGAGGAGGAGGAGGAGGAGGAGGAGGGCGAGGAGGAGGAGGAGGAGGAGGAGGAGGAGGAGGAGGAGGGGGAGGAGGGGGGGAGGGGGAGGAGGAGGAAGGAGGAGGAGGAGGAGGAGGAGGAGGAGGAGAAAGATGAGAAGCAGGAGGTTACAGTCGCCGTGCTACCATGAGGAACGCCACGGAAGGCACGAAGAGGGGTTTTCTGGCCACGGCGAGCCTCAGCCTTGAGGAACTTCCCCGACCTGGATCTAGTGAATGTCCCGAAAACCAAGGCCTCTTCCCAGCGCAAAGTGGTCCTTATTCCACCGTCTTGACTGTAGCCTGACTGGGCGAGCCGCGGGAGGGGGGGGTCTCCCACCCGACATCACCCGACCTCAACCCTTTTCTCATTTTTGGTTGGTTGCGGGCCCCGTGATCGACCAGGGACACCCTCCCGTTTGATTGCTCCATGGGGTGGAGTAGGAGGACCGCGGGGATAAAGATTCCAGAACCGCTCGCGGCAGCGGTCTGAGTCCTCTCACTCATGTCTGCGCTGAAACAGGTTCGCCGAATGAGACTGGCTGCTGAGCAACCCACATCAGCGAAATCGGCACGACAGATTTTCAGCGGCGGCCCTTCTGTCGGTCAATCGCTCGCGCTGCGGTCGCCATGGGTAAGAAAGGGACGAACGAAAACGTGGTTGATTTGGACACCCGAAATGGGTACGGAAAATAGGATACGATGTCCAACATCAAATGTTGTCCAAAACCGACAACGGACGCTGTTGGGCAGGCGGCCTTCTGTCTCAAACGGACAACGTTCGCGGCGACGCCGACAGCGAGTCCTGTTCAAAATGAGCAGGAACTGCTGTCAGTCTTCCAAGACGAAGCCAGGACGGGGACAACATCTTATGAGGATCTGGAAGATGTCTTGGGCGCCGCGGGCTTCTTAAAGCGTTCTGGAACGCTCCGAGAGCGTTCCGGAACGCTCCGCAACTGCTTTATCCTCGTCCTAGCCCCGTCCGATCTTCGTACCCATTCTTTCGGAAAAGATATCCAAGAATATCAAACGAAAGGTTTTTTTCCTCTGGATTCGGGCCCCTCCAGAACTGCTGGAGAGCAGCAGCCAGGTCGCTGTGCCAAACTGCTGGGCCTGGGGCGCGGCAAGCGCCACCCTGATCCAGAATGCCTACTGCTGGGCATGAGGGGGTTCTGAAAGCCAGAGGTCCACGGTAGGAACATGTACCCATCAGTTGAGTAGGGCTGGGGGGTCAGGTCTGCAGAACACCCCAGACGGACGTCAAGGCGCGCGACCAACCTGTTCGGTCACCACACCGGGCGTCGATCCGAAGCCTTGGACAGGAGCTTGACGGGCGAGGCGTTTGACCACCTTGACGCCCCTTTTCTGGTGGTCCTGCAGAGGAAGGCGCTCTCTGACCCTCGGCCCTGCTCGGCCCATCAAAGGAGGGAGCGCCCGAGGCAGAGAACGACGTGCAGCCAGGGCGGCCTGGGCGCCCGACCTCCTGACCGCCGTCAGCATCTCGGACGGGCGGCCGGTCGCACGCCCCGCTGGGGCTGTAGAAGGGCCCCTCCCGCACCCGACCTGTGTTCCCCTGTGCTTCTGCCCGCGAGCCGATGCAGCGATCATGAACATTGCCAGTCTCCCTGCCGAGGGGAAGGGGACTCCGCCTCTTCCAGCGTTTTGGCTGTAGTACCTCCACCTCCATCCCCTCGAGCCTCGAGCCCTCCAGAGCGTCTAAAGGCCTCGAGAGGAGGAGGAAGAGGAGGAGGAGGCGGAGGCGGAGGAGGAGGAGGAGGAGGAGGATGGAGGAGGAGGAGGAGGAGGAGGAGGAGGAGGAGGAGGAGGAGGAGGAGGATGGAGGAGGAGGAGGAGGAGAGGAGGAGGAGGAGAGAGGAGGAGTAGGAGGAGGGAGGAGGAGGAGGAGGAGAGGAGGAGGTAGGGGGACTGAGGAGGAGCACAGGGAGAGGGAGAAGGAGGAGGAGGAGGAGGAGGAGGAGGAGGAGGAGGAGGAGGAGGAGGAGGAGGAGGAGGAAGAGGACCTTTTCCCTTTGCCAAGCTGGGCGCTCTCCGATAGACGGAGACCCACTCGTCACAGTCAGTGCCCAGGCGGGAACCTCACCCCGCTCTTAGGAAGGAGACCACGCCCCAAACGGGACAGCACCTCGCGGCCCGCTTTGGTGGGGCCTTGAGGTGGGCACAGCTCGGCCAGCGCCTGAACTTTGTCGACGCAGTGCCGACCGCACACCCTGCAAAACAATACACCTCAATCCAACTGATGGCTGCTATGCACGCGGGACCAACACGGGTGGGCCATAACCACTCCTGGGCCGTCAAGTGGCGCAGGGGGGGCCGTGCATCGCCCAGGCACGAAATCGGCGAGGCGGCCTGCGAAGGCCCGAAACTTGCGACCGCACACCTGGCACCGCAACAGGCCTTCTTGGCAGGCTCGACCGAATGGCCAGCCGCCAACAGCCGCCGACGACGGACAACATCGGTGGGCAGCGACCTCGGGCGAGGTGGCGGCCTACCAATGCGCTCAGCCTTATTGCGGTGGCAAGTGAGGCTAACCTCCCTATTGACGTCGAGCAAACGGCACAGCACTTGGGAGGTTAGCGAATCAACCTCGTGAATTAGCTGGACAAGCTCGGGAGCCACCTCCCCTTTTGCAGCGGCCACCTCAGCAAAATGATCGGCACAGGCATTCAAAAAACATTCGGCCTCACTGAGGCCACAGGCATCACGCAATGACGCCGTAGTGTGCGCTTTCGTCCACAACAACTCAATATTGCCAGAACGAGAATCCATTGCCTCCCAAATCAAAGCCCACATATCCACCATCGGAGAAGTTCTGGATATCAGCTCAGGTGGCCTACGGAGGGCCCTCACCAGGGGGAGGTAATCCGAATACACCACGACATCACCCGTGGTCATGCGCAACAGCTGGAGGAAGGCGAGCAACTCTGCCCTCGGGCTGGACTGATCACGAGTAGGTAACGTCCCACACAGGACTCCATCAAATCTAAAATCGCCAGGTTCAGAGGTCTCGTCCATACGCACCATGGCCCAACCACACCTCCGAAGTCTCCAGTCATGAGCGTGTATTCCCCCCAGAGCCATCAAGGCCCCAAGTGCCTCCAACAACAGGCGACCCAGCAGACAAAACACCCCATCCGAAGACAAGTGGAGCAGGCGGCGGAACACGATCAACGGCGGCAGTCAGCGTGGGGAGCCCCCTATTCCAGAAGGCGCTCTCAGGACACGTACGCGAGGCCTCCTGGGCGTCAGGAACCAGATGTGCAGACTGACTCATACCACTGGACTCAATCAACTCAGTGCAACTGCAAAACCAGACACGATACATCATCGTTTCCTGACCAGCGCCGCATCGAGGGCACGCTCCATCAGAACAGTAGCCAGCCTGTCGAAGCCGTGCTTCAGGCCAGCATCCACTACAGACAATGCACGCCAGTAGCGCTGCATCTTGGTGGGGGCCGTCGGACACGAACTTCCTGTACATACGCCTGAAAACTGTAAAATCAATACCTTCCTCAACTCCAACCCCACAATAGTGCTTGCTTGCATCCGTCCAGTTCTTCAGGGAAACCGTATGCTTCACACTCAGATACAGGAAATACAGGAAATCCGAGCGCTCAGCATCAAGCACCATCGTGGGGGTTCTCCATCTGATCGGGGAGATAGGCTCCCAACCTAGATCCAACAGCGTAGCCACAACAGCAGCAATAGGACCTTCACCGCCGCCCAGCGACGGTTGGGCGCCAAGGGGAGCAACTTGGCCCGCACAGAGTTCCAAGTCCGAGACACGCCCGTCCGAAGGCCCAGTGACAAGGACTTCCAGATGCCAGCCAGAGCTCCCAGTTGCTCTCTCCGAAGTCTATACGAGGGGTCGTCGGCACACTGACGACGAACGGCCAGGACCGTAGTGGTACACATCCCAGGGGACCAGAAGCCCGAACACTTAGCCGCCGAGGCTCGGAAAGACTGGACCTCAGAGACAGGTAATCCCAATGCACTATGGCTCCAAGTGCCAACACTCAAAACACCTGGTTTGAACAGCTTCCGGGACCTCCCACACAATTTAGCCAGGTACTGCAGCTTCCTAGCCCTCCTCAACGCAGTCCTTCTCCTGAGACGAACCTTCCAAGCACACCTTCTCCTCCCAGCCGTAGACATAACGCCAAGATCCTTCACAGCCTCCGAAACACCAACAGGGATCTGCATCCGCCTGAACTCTTCAACTACAGCACGCTGCAAGGACGCACAGGAAACAACCACGCTACTCTTCGCAGATACCTTTCACCCGCATGCAGTAACGTCACGGAAAATCTGGAGCACGGCAGACGGGATCACTCTCATAACATACATTTTCGTGCCAAGCGCGAACTGCGTAATGTCATCCACATACGACTGCACAGGAACATGCGGGAGGCGATGGTGCGCTCGATGCAGCACATCATGTAGCAATACTTTCACCCATGGCATCGACTGCGTGCAACCTTCAAGGATATAATTACCAGTGGGGATAACCTTGGATAACATACCTTCAACTTCCAACACACGCGGCGAGGAATGGACCAGGATCCCCAGGTACAACAACATCGGGGGATACTCTAGCCTCAAGGCCAGCTGCACGAGCATGGATACAACCACACTGTCGAAAAAACTTCTCCATGTCCCAATGGACTGCCAAATATTAAAACGACTGATTGCTAGCCACCTCGAAGCACAGCGCTCGCAACAAGGCACTCTGAAGTGCCGACGAGCCTCGGACTGCACAGTCCCAAAAATCGACGTGTTGACGGTTCCAATCATCAATCATGCCACCACGCATGCGCGCATACACCCGATAGCACGTGGAACACTTAGACACTGCCCGTTCATCGCACTCACTCTTAGGTACCATCACCATGATATTTAAGAGGCGCTGTGACGGGAACGTCAGCTCCTGCTCGACACGATGGAAGATCAGTAGAACCCCATCCAGCGCGTGCGGTGGCAAAGACAGCCACGCGCGAGGAGACCATTGATCCACTCCAATCGCCGTCGTAGCAGAAAAATAATGGCAAGCTTGCACTAGATCACGAATCTCAAGGTCAGGGGCCTCCATGGCAGCAAGCTGTGCAGAAGCCCTCAACTCCCCAAGGGAGTCCTCCAGCAACGAGCGTCGGACACTGTCAGGGGTCCACCAACGACCCCAAACGTGCTCGCGATGCTCCATCATATCTTTGGGATTATGCACAACCCCTTTAGAGCCCTTGAAGAACTGGACTGTGACCCGATCATTTGCCTTCAACCAGCGGTGCAGCTTAGGAGCGCCACCAGGGAGACAAGCACGAAGCCATTCACGAATACCAGCCTCAGTGCCAGAGCGAGCCCTAGCCCATGCCTTACAACAAACATGCGTGGCCTTGTCGACCATGTCACGAACCGTATCAGGGGTATTCAACTCACCAGCTAAAGCCCCAGACCACCAAGTAGCGTCCCCAGGGCCATCCAGGGGTTCGATAAACGCATAGGTATCGTTGGACAACCGATTCAATAAACTCTTCAAGTCCAGGGTATGCTTACTCCCAGGGGCCCGACGAAGGCATTTCAGGTAGCAGGAGGAGGAGGAGGAGGAGGAGGAGGAGGAGGAGGAGGAGGGAAGAGCCCTCTCCCGAAGACCCCCCTCTAGGACACACCAGCAGGAACTTCCCAACAACCCTGGCGGCTCCCACCTCCTCCATCTCCCCCCATTTCGGGGGGACGCAAGGGTGAGGTAGGGGCAGGGGGTGGAGTTCTACGAAGATCGCTGTGAACGGCCCCTGGAAGAAAGAAGTGTGAACATTCAACCAAATTCGTTCCCTGACCCCCACCTTGGGACCCCCCCTCCGCGAACCCCCTGACCGCTCCCTTTCCGCTCCGAAATTATCCGTCAGCCGGCTCCTCTGGATCTTCTCCTGGAGGCACTCCACGCCGCACTCGCTGTCTGATTTGTCGGCGGGTGTCTGTTCCTCAAGTGCGCGCAGGCCACAGGATAACTCCTCTTCTGCCCTTGTGTTCATCGCCCCACCCACCTACACATGACGAGTGAACAACACACACACGCATACCCATAGGGGGGTCGTTGGGAGGAGGACTGGCGATGGGTATGGGTGCGGGTTGTCGACCCTGGGGAACGCTCCCGTTCGAGCGGGGACCCCCATCCGACAACACGCACCCATAGCCCTCTCCGATCCCCCCATATGGGTATGGGTGTGTGTTGTTGGTTCGTCATACATACACACAGGTCCACATATCCCGTGCGCATGTTGAAATCTGCTCGATGCAGTCATCCTCCTATCATGAGGAGCCAGCAGACAAAACAACGACCGAGGCTTTCCTGGCCACGGCGAGCCCTGGCCACGAACAAGTTCCAGGACCCAACTGGTCCGGAGCGGCCCGATAACGGGAGCCCGTCTTGGCTTTACCCAGAGATCAGGCGCTCCCAAGAAAATTAGAGCAAGCGGTTTTTGGCCGTCTTCGGCCTCTGGGGGCCCTCGCCGGGCCTCAGGAACGTCGCCAAAACGAATCCAGACGAAAAAAGCCGGCCCGGCCCTAGGGAAGGGTTCCGGACCTCTGGGGCCCACGCATTGAAAAAGTTGGAGCAGCCGGATGTCTGGGTATGCCCGCTTGCCATCGCCCTCCCCACCTGCGCGCAAGTCCGAACACCTTGTTCGCACGCTGAGATCTGCTCGCTGCAGTCGCCGACCTACAGTAGGGGCCCTTCCACAAGAAACCCAACCCTGAGACCCCAAGGCGTCCCCTGATTTTTGGTGTGGGGAAGTCACGCTTTCCATAGCAACAGCACCATCGAAACCCAGGACACCCTGGATGCAAGGAGGAGGAGGAGGAGGAGGAGGAGGAGGAGGAGGAGGAGGGGGGGGAAGGAGGAGGATGAGGAGGAGGAGGAGGAGGAGGAGGAGGAGGAGGAGGAGGAGGAGGAGGAGGAGGAGGAGGCAAGCAGGGTGTTTCTTGGCATGGCCCTCCACTGTACCACGAGGAGGCACGTCGGCAGCGACGACCGGGCTTCCCCGGCCGCGGCGAGCCTCGGCCGCGCGACCGGGCTCTCCCCGACCTGGATCGGAGGAGCGCCCCGAGGACCAGAGCCTGCCCCTCCCCCGGCCCAGCGTGGCCTTCATCCGAGCGTTTTGACCGTGCGTCCTTTTTGTTCATCGCGGAGGAGGATGAGGATGAGGATGAGGATGAGGATGAGGATGATGATGATGATGATGATGATGAGGAGGAGGAGGAGGAGGAGGAGGAGGAGCAGGAGGAGGAGGAGGAGGAGGAGGAGGAGCAGGAGAGGAGGGAAGAGCGAGCCCGGAGCTCCCCGAGGAGGAGGAGGAGGAGGAGGAGGAGGAGGAAGGAACACAGCTAGGAGGGCTGGAGGAGGAGAAGGAACGAAGAGGAGTAGGAAGAGGAGGGGGAGGAGGAGGAGGAGGAGGAGGAGGAGGCGGAGGAGGAGGAGGAGGAGGAGGAGGAGGAGGAGGAGGAGGAGGAGGAGGAGGAGGAGGAATGTTTTGACAGTGTGTCCGACCATCCCGTTCGCATGTTGAGATCTGCGCGGTATCACGGCTACACTCCTGCCGAAATGCCGCAGCCCGGACGCGCCGACCGGCTCGACCACGATCGCCCCGACTCGTCGGGGACTCGCCAGCTTCACGCTGCTCCAGCCGATTCTCTCCTCGCGGCGTCTCCACAGCTTGCGCCGACTTCGCGATCTCGTCTGCCCTGCAGCTGCTTCGTCGCTGCTGGAAACGTTTCGGTCTAGATCACCGAGAGTACCCTTCCCCAGGGTGCACAAGAACATACGGCAGACACGAAGAACACCAAGGTACCCTCCCCGAGCCGACCTCGATTTTGTACCTCAGTCCGACCGTAATGACATTGCTTGCTGTCTTCGGCCTCCTCGGGCTCCTCCCTGGCCCTGGGGGCCCTGGGACCGTAAGGAAGAACGGGCCGGGAGGAAAAAATGAGCGTTTTTTTAATCGGCGTTTCGACATTGGGCGGAAGGGGGGGGGGAGGGGGGGGGGTCTGGCTCCGGACTTCTGCGTAGTGCGACTGTTTGGGACCGCGCGTCCTCTGGGGGAGACTCCACCCGCTCGAACCAGGCGCCAAAAACAGCCAAGATCTACTCCACGGGTGGAGGGAGGGGGGTGCGATGGCCCGCGCAGATCGGCAAAACAATGGATAAAGCAACGATCACAGACTGCTCCTGAGTTCTCGATGCCTCGATGCTGTGGGCAGGTCTGCTGACGACTGAGGCCCCCGACCGCCCTCCCCCCCCCCGTCGAGTGAGGAGGGGAA
>CAUYUJ010012306.1:0-17544 GCA_963575745.1 Prorocentrum cordatum | reverse complement strand
TTGACTCATACTCATACCCCTACTCCTCCTCCTACCTCCTCCCTCCTCCCTCCTCCCTCATCCCTTATCCCTCCTCCCTCTTCCCTCCTCCCTCCCCCCTCCCCCCTCCCCCCTCCTCCCATTTCCCGCCTCCCTGATCCCTCCTCCCTCCTCCCTCTCCTCCCTCTCCCTCCACCCTGTTTTCCGTCTCCTCTCTCTCTCTCTCTCTCTCTCGCTCCTCCTCCTCCTCCGACTCCTCCTCCTCCTCATCCTCCTCCTCATCCTCCTCCTCCTCCACCTCATCCTCGTCCCTCTCATCCGTTTCCTCCTCCTCCTCCTCCTCCCTACTCCTCCTCTCCCCTCACTCCTTCCTCTCCTCCTCCTCTTCCTCCTCCTCATCTTCCCTCCTCCCACCTCCACCTGCTCCCCTCCTCCTCCTCCTCTTCCTCTTCCGCGTCCTCTTCCTTGCCCCTCCTCCTCCCTTTTCTCCTCTTCCTCCTCCGCCCGGCCGCCGCTCTGCCTCACTCCTCCCTCCTACCTCACTTAGCTCCTCCTTCCTCTCCGTATTCCCGCCCTCTGACTCTTCTGAAAACTTCACCCTCTTCCTCCCCTCAAACCTCCTCCCCCTCCCGCCCCCTCTCCCCCCCTTTTCTTCCCCCCCCTCCCCCTCCCCCTCCTCTGCCACAATCCTCCTCCCTCCGCCTCCTCCTCCTCCCTCCTCCCATCCTCCTCCGCCTCCCTCATATCCTTCTCATCATCCTCCTCCTCCTCCTCCTCAGCCTCCTCCTCTTCCTCCTCCTCCTCGCACTCCTCCTCCTCCTCCTCGTTCTCATCATCCTCCTTCGCCTCCTCATGTCTCGTGTCATGATTATTGCTGGCATTCGTTATATGTTTCGTATCATTATCAGTAGTGGTAGTATTCTTATTGTTATTAAAAAATATTAGTAGTCGTATTAATAATACGTTTAATCGTAATATCAATAATGGCATGATTAATGGCAACATAAATAATATATTACTATTACTATAGTATTAGCAGTACTGGCATTACGAATAGCATCATGATTCTTAGTAGCATTAATAATATGATTCGTCGTAGGTTGGCTATTATTAGAATTATTAATAGTAGTAGTACGGTTATGAGTATTAGTAATAATAACAGTCGTAGTGCTATTACTATTGGTATCATTAGTATTAGTATGTGCTGTATTAGTGGTGTTATTCGTGGTCGCAGTAGTAGTATGCTTCGTAGTGCTAGCTAGCAGTAGTATTACTAGTATCATTAATATTGCACTAGTCGTGGTAGTATCCGTATTATTATTAGCAATAGCAATATTAGCAGCAGTATTAGAAGTATTGTTGGTATGATTCGCAGTAGTAGTAATATGAGTCGTATTTGGTATCAATAGTATTAGCATCACTGAAATTATAATTACTAGTTTTGCTGCTCCCATCTGTATCAGTAGTATGATTCGTATTCGTCTTACTAGTATTACTATGTGTGTTATTATTCGTCGTGTGATAAGAGTTATTGTTCGTATTAATATTTGCAGTATAAGCCGTATCAACATTAATAGTGTTAGTATAACTCTGAATATGCTCAATAGCCTGCTTATGATTTGCTTTATGTTTCTTATTATTATGATTATTCCTCCTCGTCCTCCTCCTCCCCGTCCTCCTCCTCCTCCTCCTCCTCCTCCTCCTCCTTCCCCCCCTCCTCCTCCTCCTCCTCCTCCTCCTCCTCCTCCTCCTGCTCCTCCTCCTCTTTCTCCTCCTCCTCCTCATCCTCCTCTTCCACCTACTTCGCATCCTACTCTTCCTCTTTCTCCGCGCCACCATGATCATCAGCATCACCATCATCATCATCATCATCATCATCATCATCATCATCATCATCATCATCATCATCACTGGCATCATCAGCATCACCATCATCAGCAGCATCATCACCATCATCAGCATCATCACCATCACGATCACCAGCAACATCATGAACATCATCATCAGCAGCAGCAGCAGTAGCATCGCCATCGGCATCCTCATCATCACCATCATCAGCACCATCACCAGCATCAGCATCAGCAACATCTTCGTCATCGGCATCATCATTATCGTCAGCTGTATCAGCATCACCATCATCATCTTCGTCATCATCGGCATCGTCATCATCACCAGCAGCAACAGCTCATCATCACCAGCATCAGCATCATCACCAGCATCATCAGCAGCATTATCAGCAGCAGCAGCAGCATCATCATACGCATAAGCATTACCGTCCTCATAATGATCACCAGCGTCATCAGCAGTATCATCAGCATCAGCAGCATCATCATCATAAACAACATCATCATACGCATAGACATCACGATCATCATCAGCATCATCATCATCACCAGTATCATCACCATCATCATCATAATCAGCATCGAAATAAGCATCATCACCATGGTCAGCATCCTGCTCATATCGTCATCATCATTACCAGCATCGTCCCCGCCATCAACATCATCATCATCATCATCATCATCATCATCATCATCATCATGGAAAGCATCATTAGCATCATAATCGTCATCATCACCATCGTCAGCACCAGCATCAGCATCAGCATCAGCATCATCATCAGCATCAGCATCAGCATTATCAAAATCATCAGCACCAGCATCATCACCAGCATCATCAGCAGAAGAATCAGCATTACCATCAGCAGCATCAGCATCATCATCAGCCGCACCAGTATCATCATCTTCGTCATAAATATCATCATAATCGCCGTCATCACCATCAGCATCATCATCATCACCACCATCATCAGCAGCATCTGTATCATCATCGTTATCATCATCCGCATCATCCTCACATCGTCATCATCAGCAGCAGCATCAGCACCAGCATCATCATCAGCATCGTCATCATCAGCAGCAGCAGCATCAGCATCAGCATCATCAGCGTCATTATCATCAGCATCATCATGCGCAGCGGCATCAGCATCGTCATCGTCATCGCCACCATCATAATAATCCGCATCGCCATCATCGTCATCATCACCACCATCACCATCAGCATCATCAGCCTCGTCATCATCTCAACACCATCGTCTGCACCAACAGCATCATCAGCAGCAGCAACATAATCAGCATCAGCATAATCGTCATCATTATCGTCGTCAACATCCTCATCAAAGCATCAGATCCGCAACCTCATCAGCACCATCATCAGCAGCAGCAGCAACCGCAGCAGCACCATCCTCCCCCTGGCCCTCCCTCGCTTCCCCCGTGTCCCCCGCACCCCCCCCGCTGCGAGCTGGCCCCGTGGCCTCGGAGAGCGGAGCGCGGCCCTCGGATTCCGACCTTGCCCCCCGAACGGCCGCGGCCCGGGCGTCCGCGAGGAGGGGGGGGGGGAAGGCCGCCGCCGAAGCGCGAACACGCCTCGCTTCTCCGCACCCGTGGCCCTGCGGCGACGAGGCGCGGGGTGGCCAGCAAAGCCCCTCCCAGTCCCAGACATGATCGCGCTGTGAAAAAATCTGGACGGGAGGTTTTTTGGTTATGTTCGGCCTCGGCGGGCCTTCGCCGGGCCTCGGGACCGTCAAAAAAGTGACCCTGGGCGAAAAACGGGCCCCGGTCGGAACTTCCAGGGGCGCCGTCCCGAAAAAATCGGGACGTCGCGTGCTCGGGGTCTCTGCCCACAGCACCCGCTCCGACGTCCCTCGGGCAGGGCCGCCCGGCCTGCTGGCTTGCGCGCGTGCCCCTCGAAGTGTGGGTGCCACCGGAGGGGCGGCCACCGGGGCCCGCTGCCCCCTCCGGGAGCGCCCGTGACCCCCCCGCGCCCGCGAGGACGGGGGCCACCACCAGAGCGCGAGCGAGCAGCTGCGCGCAAGAGCGCGCGCAAGTGCTCGCTCCTGCGAGCTCGGCCCCGGCCTCGGAAGTGTGCTCACGATCCAACAATAGAGCAAGTAGGCCAAGGTGCTGCGAGCTCTGCGCTGCATCGAACCTGCCGCGTGCGATCGACAGCGCATCTATCGCGCCACGCTTTGGCCTCGAGCCAAACTGGGCTGAACGCCGCGGACCTCCGCAAATCAGCACCCCTTCCCCAGGGACCTCTCTCGCGTCCCGAGTCGTTATCCAACGGACCCCGGGCCCGGCAGGGGCCACCAGGGGCTCGGAGTGGCAGACGGCCGTCCGTCGTAATTCCTTAGCGACGCGAGGGGGTCAGGATCAGTCTGGATCGAATCGGGTGATCGGATCGCACCAGAATGTGTGTCGGATCGGGTTGCATCGGCACGGAAATCGGGATCGAACCGGATCGGCTTCGCCGAGATGCACAGCAACACCATGCAAGCATCGGGCCGCACCGGATCGCCAGAAGGTCGGAACCGAGTCGGATAGAGCCTGCCAGAATCGATATCGAAGCGGATCGGTCGCGCCGTTTTTTGTCAGCGGCACCTCGAGTCCAAGAGGTGGCAGAGACCGCCGAGGAGTGCATCGGAGCCGAGTTCGGCACAAGGGAAACAAGGAAGGGGCGCGGGGCCGCGGGCGGCAGAGCACGCTCGCGTCGCACATGTGCGGCCAGCGCCGACGACTTCTGGGCACCCCCGTGCGGTGACCGAGCGAGGCGCGCGGCGGCTCGCTCACAGCGCGGCCTCGCGCTCTGGTCATCGAGGGGTGGGGGGAGGAAGGAGATGGGGAGGGGTACGAGGAGGGGGACAAGGAGAAGAGGGGCAGCCAGGTGCGCGGAGGGGGGAGGGGGACGAGTGGGGGAGGAGAGGACCGCGGCGGGAGAGGGGGAGGGGGACGAGTGGGGGAGGAGGGGGGCGAGGAGGGGGCCGCGGCGGGAGAGGGCGGGAAGAGAGGGACAGCCAAGTGTGCTTACGCCATGTCTGACACCCCTGCCCTTCCCGCCCCCTTCGCACTGCAGCATCAGCAGCATCATCAGCATCATCATCAGCATCATCCGTAGCTGCGTTCGTTTGCCGCCACCCCCATCACGTTAGCACACCCCTCAGACCCTTCATGGCCCCATCAAGAACTCCACCGAAGACACCAGTAGCAGGGTTTGCATGCCGCCCCCCTCGACTTTGGCACGCCCCTCATACGTTTCGTGGCCCCACAGGGGTCTCCACCGAAGGCCGCAGTGGCAGGGATCGCATGGCGGCCCCGCCCACATTCACGTTGGCACGCCCCTCACACGTTTCGTGGGCCCATAAGGAGCTCCACCGACGGCCTCAGTGGCAGGGTTCGCATGCCGCCCCTCCTCCACGTCGGCACACCTCTCACACGTTTCCTGGCCCCGCAGGGAGCTCCACAGAAGGCCTTAGTGGCAGGGTTCGCACGCTGCCCCCCCTCTACTTCGGCACACCTTTCACCAGCTTCGTGGCCCTATAGAGAGCTCCACCGAAGTCCCCAGTGACAGGATTCGCATGCCGCCCCCCCTTCACTTCGGCACACCTCTCAGAAGTTTCGTGGCCACAAAGGAAGCTCCACAGAGGCCCCAGCGGCAGGGTTCGCATGGCGACCCCGCCCCAGTTCGGCACGCCCCTCACACGTTTCGTGGCCCCAAAGGGAGCTCCACCGAAGACCCCAGTGGCAGCGTTCGCATGGCAGCCCCGCCCCATTTCAGCACACCCCTTACACGCGTCGAGGACCCATAGGGAGCTCCACCGAAGACCGCAGTGGCAGGGTTCGCGTGCCGCTCCCCCTTCACTTCGGCACACCCCTCACACGTTTCCTGGCTCCAAAGGGAGCTCCACCGAAGCTCCACCGATGGCTCCACCGAAGGCCCCAAAGGGAGCTCCACCGAAAGCCCCTCGACTTTGGCACGCCCCTCGCACGTTTCGTGGCCCCACAGGGAGCTCCACCGAAGGCCGCAGTGACAGGGTTCGCATGGCGGCCCCGCCCACATTCACGTTGGCACGCCCCATACACGTTTCGTGGCCCCAAAGGGAGCTCCACCGAAGGTCCCAGAGGCAGGGTTCGCATGGCAGCACCGCCCCATTTCGGCCCACCCCTCACACGTTTCGTGGACCCATAGGGAGCTCCACCGAAGGCCCCAGTGGCAGGGTTCGCAGGGCGCTCCCGCTCCATTTCGGCGCACCACTCACACGTTTCGTGGCCCTCTAGGGAGCTTCACGGAAGGCCCTAGTGACAGGGTTCGCGTGGGGGCCCCGCACCATTTCGGCACACACCTCACACGTTCCGTGGACCCATAAGGAGCTCCATCGAAAAGCTGTTTTCAGAATGCGGTACCCAAAATGGCATGCGGTTGGGCCCTTCGCCAGGAGAATTGTTCCGCAACCATCCTGTGGTGTTGGATCCTCCTCCCTCCTCCCATCCCTGCCTCTGCCCTCCGAATGCCAACCATGGCCCCATAGGGAGCTCCACCGAAGGCCCCAGTGGCAAAGCTCGCATGCGTCTCCTCCCCACCCAGTACCGCATTTTGTGGCCCCATAGGGAGCTCCACTGAAGGCCCCAGTGGAAAAGTTCGCATGCGTCCCACCTCACCCAGACCAGCGCTTCAATGGCCACGGTCGCACGCGTCTCCCCCGCCCATTACGGGACACCCTCACGCGTTTCGTGGCCCCAGAAGGAGCTCCACCGAAAGCAGTACCCGCATCGCGGTACTCACGACTGCATATGGTTGGGTCTTTCGCATGAATAATCGTCTTGCCACGTCGGGTCGCTCGATGGTCTTGTTACGATCATGACGATTGGTGGAAGGCACCGGCGACGACTGCGTGGGCACGGTGACGACGGCCGCAGGTAGCAAGTAAGTTCGTCAGACACCGCGGCAGCTTCCCTTAAAGCGCGAGCGCAGCAGCAGCAGCAGCAGCAGCAGCAGCAGCAGCAGCAGCAGCAGCAGCAGCAGAGGGGGGAAGAGTCCGATAGCCAGTGCCAAGCAAGCAAGACGGGGGAGAGAATGACTAGGTTTCTCATGCCTGCTCCCAGAAACAGCACGCTTCGGTGACAAGCTGCAGCAGCGCGTGCGAAAAAGGCCCACCTTGAAGTTGTCGACGCAGGAGTTCTCCACCTCGTCGCAGAGGCCCTTCCAGATGAAACACGTGCCCTGGCGAGCGGGTGTCTCGAGCTCGTGCGAGTGAGCCCGCGCGAGCATGATCCCTCGGAGGGACCCGACAGCTGAGGGGAGACCCGACTTGATCTGTACCACTCGGGCCGGGCGAAAGGGGGGGATAACAAAGGAGGGGTTTGAGAATCAGCTTACGTAGCTGATTTACCCGGCGCCTCGGCTATGTATCGAGGAATGGGCCCCTCGGTGGGGCCGACACCAGCTGCATGCAGCAGATTTCGTAACCCCCCCTTTCCCAATCCCCCCCTTTCGCCCGGCCCGAACCACAGAACCGACAAGTACAGCCAGGGCGTGGAGCAAAGGTTGACAGCCAGGGCGCCGGGACCATGAACGACAGCGAAGGCTGAGAGAAACTGGGAACGCTGAGGAAGCCCAGCAGAGACGGGCAAGGATCTCTAGACATCGGCTCGAGGCCCGAGGTGGCCACATTCTCCGATGCTCGCAGCACGATGACGCCATACAGGGCGGTGTCCAGTCGCAGATTCGTCGAAGGCCCCACCCGCCCTGATCGCCGCCGACCCTGATCGCCACCGCTGGCCCCTGCAAGCCCCTGCAAAGACAGCCTCCGATTGCCTTGCGATGGTCTCCCGGCTTCCCCGAAACAGCCCCAGGGCCCTCGCTGACGCCCGCCACTCCGCCAACGATGGCACGAGACCTAAAACAGAAAAACGCGAGGCTTCCAAGGAAGGCTCTAGGGGAGCCCTAGGGAGAGGACCCCCCCCACTACGCATGGTACTCACATGATGACTCCTTTTTTCTGAGCGGGGTGAAAATACGATTCCTTCTTGGGGCAGCCTTGGGCGGTTCAGCCCCTAGTTGCCCATCGCGAGAGACGGGCGAGAGAAAGGGAGCAAGAGAGGGCGGATGGGGCGAATAATGACGCAATGAGTTTCGCAAAGGGGGGGATCGGGCCCTTGAACCCCAGACGGCCCAAGGCTCGCCCAAGCCCCGGGAACAAGACGACCCAAGCCTGGCCCAGGACGGCCCAAACACAACAAACAACAAACAAACAAACAAACAAGCAAACAAACAAACAAACAAACGAACAAAAACGGTGAGGGAGTATCAGGCGGGAGGGAGCCGATGTTGTTGTAGCTCGGGGGCCAACGACGCAGTTTAGTGAAAAACAAGGCGCGAGCCCCTGGAGGAGCACCAATTGAAAAATGCAATGGTCACTTGACCCTCGTGCACCATGCTGCAGCATGCCACATTCATCCATAACGAGACCACCCCCTTAGGGGGGAACCATGTGAAAAGGGGGGCCGATCTTCCCACACCCGGATCTCCCGCCCAAGGAGGTCGAACCAACACCTCTCCCCAGGCACATTCCCACTTTCAACTCGCACGACACATAAAAGAACAGTGCGACTAGGGGGGGCGGTGAGGATCCAAAACACTGAAGATTCGAGTCCCAGGAGAGGGGCAATATGTAGGAACATACGTGAAATACCGGATTCGAGCCCCGGTCGAAGGGAGTAGCTAAGAACATGCGTAAAACGAAAAAGGATTCGAGCCCCAGTCGAGGGGCACGGTATAGGAAGATACTCGAAACACAAAAATATTTCGAGCCCCAGGAGAGGGGAACGCTGTAAGAGCAGACGCACAGCACAGAAAGGAGTCGAGCCCCAGGAGAGGGGCGGCGAAGCCTGTGGGGGCCAAGCGTCTGAGGGCAAAGCCTACGGGGGGCCGAAAAAGCACTCCCCGAGCACGCATCCCAATACCGAAAAAACGTTTCCTGGGGCCTCTTGAGGCTCTTGGGGCCTCCTGGGGCCTCCGGGAGGCGGGAGCGCCAAAAAAGCGCTCCCCGCACACACAGTTATACCAACACAGACCCCTAATACAGAAAAGTGACTCCTGGGGCCAACAGCAACAATAAGGTTACATCCCAAGCCCTCGCTACCAGCCCTCTTCGTCTTCGATCATACTTCCCCTTGGAGGCATGTCTTCCGTACCTGCCACGTGTAGTTTGTGCAGCCCCTAGAACAAGGGAAGGGAGGGGGGAGGGAAGAGACAAGGGGGAGGGAGACGGATGGAGCACGAGAGAGATTTGCAGGAGGGGGGCTGTGGAGCAGGAGCACATGAGGCAGAACCAGACGGGCGGGTCAGGCGGGCGGACCCTGACAGACAGGTCGAGCGGGCGGGCCCAGACAGCTGGATCGAGCGGGCGGGTCGCGGAAGCGTTAATCTCATATGAATCGCGAGGAGGTTTCGAGCGACAGCGCGATTCCCAAGTAAATCATGAAGAAGTCCAAGTCGAGAGCGTGATTCCTGAGCGTTGGGGGCGCGGCACCGAAGTAAACTGCGAGGAAATAACGCACGAGAGCGCGATTCCTGGATGGATCGTGAGGAAATTTCGCGCGAGGGAGCGATGTTGAATACATTGTGAGGGGGTATCAGGCGGGAGCCGTTGTTGCGTTAAGTCGGCGGCCAACAACGAACTCTGAGGCGCAAAGCTTTCTCTTGCAACGAACCCGGCGCGACCCCAATTGGGGGGAAGCTTCATATTGCATGGACGCAGTGCTTGGCATTGCTTGGCATTACTTCGCATTGCTCGGCATTGCTTGGCATTGCTTCGCATTGCTCGGCATTGCTTCGCATTGCTTCGCATTGCTTGGAACTGGCTCTTTTATAAAAATACGAGGCACTGGGGGCGGGGAACCCGAGGAACCTGGGGAACCCAAAGAACCCGGGGAACCCGAAGAACCCGAAGAACCCAGGGAACCCGGGGAACCTAGGGAACCCGACGAACCCCGGGAACCCGAGGAACCCAGGGAACCTGCGGGCAACGGGCAAAGTAGCCCCCCGTGGCACCAATATTTAACCAAGTAAGAGCCCCTGGCCGAATTGGGGAACAATCAGGTGCGAGTCCTAGGAGGAGCACTTTGATTGGATGAACCCGGCGCGACCCCCATTAGGGGAAAGCTTCCTACTGCATGGGCGCATTGCTTGGCATTGCGTGGCATTGCTTGGCATTGCTTGGAACGGGTTCCCTGGGTTCCCTGGGTTCCCCGCGGGGGGGGAACCCGGGAAGCCCCGGGAAGCCGGGGAACCCGGGGCACCCGGGGAACCCGAAGAACCCGGGGAGCCCGGGCCCGGAACCCGAAGAACCCAGGGAACCTGGGGAACCCGGGGAACCCGAAGAACCCGGGGAACCCGGGGAACCTGGGGAACCCGGGGAACCTGGGCAACCTGCTAGCAATTTGCAGAGTAGCCCCCCGAGGCACTTATCGTAAACCAAATAAGAACCATTAATGATTAAAACCAAATTCGGGAAAAAAACCATGGTCACCGGGCAGGAGGGATCGACCATACATATTCTTTAGAAATGAAAACTCAAAACCATCATCATCATCATCATCATCATCATCATCATCAATCCATCATCATCCATCATCATCATCATCATCATCATCATCATCATCATCATCTCACCACCACCACCACCACCACCACCACCATCATCATCATCATCATCATCATCATCATCATCATCATCAGCAGCAGCAGCAGCATCATCATCATCATCATCATCATCATCATCATCATCATCATCACCGTCATCATCGTCATCGTCATCATCAACACCACCACCACCATCATCATCATCAGCAGCATCATCATCATCATCATCAGCAGCAGCATCAGCATCAGCATCAGCATCAGCATCAGCATCAGCATCAGCATCATCATCATCATCGTCATCGTCGTTATCATCATCATCATCATCATCATCATCATCATCATCATCATCATCATCGTCACCATCATCATCATCATCATCATCAGCAGCAGCAGCATCAGCATCATCATCATCATCCTCATCATCATCATCATCGTCACTGGCATCATCAGCATCAGCATCACCATAATCATCCTCGTCCTCATCATCACCACCACCACCACTATCATCATCATCATCATCAGAATCATCGTCATCATCATCATCGTCATCATCATCACCACCACCATCACCATCACCATCATCATCAGCATCACCATCATCATCATCGCCGTCACCATCCTCGTCCTCATCATCCTCATCATTATCATGATCATCATCATCCTCACCATCATCACCATCATCTTCGTCATCGTCATCGTCATCGTCATCATCATCACCACCACCGTCATCATCATCGCCGTCACCATCCTCGTCCTCATCATCCTCATCATTATCATGTTCATCATCATCATCCTCACCATCATCACCATCATCTTCGTCATCGTCATCGTCATCGTCATCATCATCACCACCACCACCACCACCATCACCATCATCCTCATCATCATCACCACCACCATCACCATCACCGTCACCATCCTCATCCTCATCATCATCATCATCATCATCATCATCATCATCATCATCATCATCGCCATCATCATCCTCATCCTCATCATCCTCATCATCCTTACCATCATCATAATCATCTGCTCCGTCCCAATAAAGAAACATGTGATTCACACGTGTCCTCGCAAGGAGAAGGTGAGAGAACCAAGGCGCACCATTTCGCCACCGTCGCTGGACTCGCCGCAGTCAATGTCCTGGTATTGGAAGCCAGTGCAGCCTCCAGAAAACAGAAGGGGCATACATCTCCACGCATACTGCGAACCGACTTGACTGCAAAAAGTCACCTGCATGCCGCGTCTGCATAAATACGCACAGCATAGAAAATAAAGACGACAAAAACTAGGATAACAAGCCGTGTAACGCTGTATCCCATGGAACATGAGCGCTGGCCAACACCTGTCGACGCTCACCGAGTTGGAGATGCCGGAGTTGGCGTTTTGACTGGGGGGAGCTGTTGCTTGAAAGGATCTTCCCCCCTCCCCGTGGCCAGGTTAGGCCCCCCTATCGGGCATGCTAAGCCGAACAAGCGGGAGCCATGTCGTGCATCACGGAGGGAAAGTATCCTGAAGGAAAGGGGGCAGGTTGGCTGCACAGGCGATAACGAGGGCGCAACATACCACTGTCGAAGATGGGGGTTACAAAGGAGCTGAGGGCTGTTGGGATCCTCCTGGGCACTCACTTCTTGGGCTTGGGATGTCGGGGACTCCAGGCTTTACGCGGCCCCCGATGTTTGAGGACGGATTCCAGGATGGAGTCCAACTTCGTGCACGCAGCGAGTCGGTTTTACGGGCCGCCCACCCTTACACGACGACACACTACCTGGTATCCAATGCCACGCTTTTAGGGCACACGGGGAGAACACTGCATGCCAAGAGCACCTGGAGGAGAGAAGAGGAAGAAGAGCACATAATCGTGCAAGCACGATCAAGGTCTGGAGGGCCACGATAATTTCAAAAACGAACACCCAGCCTGGGAAAGAGCGGCACTCTGCAGCGCAGTCTTCCAATGCCAGCTTGGTTGCAGCAGGGTACTCAACGGTGATGTTCCTCAGTTGCGGTAGCAGCGACCAGACCAGACCAGGAGAGAGAGAACATCCAACCCGTGGAACCGAAGCATCATCTTCAGCGCTACGCACTGCGACGAACATCCCTCCACAATCCTCCGTCCTCGGTTTTCTGGTTCCTCCCTCCCTCTCGTTTCCCCGCTCCTCCTCTTCTTCGACCCCATCCTCGCACTCACCATCGTCCCCCTCCGTCCTCCATGAACCCTGCCCTCCCTCCCTCCCTCCGTGCCTAAAACCCAGACATGCGGCATGCGACGACTTGATTTGTCCCAACCATCCTGTGGTGTTGGGTCCGCGTTCTGATGCCACAGCGCCTCGCGTGTTTCCCTCCTTCCTCCTCCCCATTCATCCTTCTCTGGTCCGCAGACCTGCTCCACGCCATTTCGGCGCATGCCTCACACGTTCCGTGCCCCCATAGGGAGCTCCACCTAAGGCCTCAGTGCCAGGGCCCGCCTGCCTGGTCCACGCCATTTCGGCGCAAACCTCACACGTTCCGTGGCCCCATCGGGAGCTCCACCTGAGGCCCCAGTGGCTGCGTTCGCATGCCTTCCCTTCTCCACACCATTTCGGTGCACCCCTCACACATCAGGCTTCCATGCCTTCTCCGCACCATTTCCGCGCACCCCTCACACGCTTCGTGGCCCCATAGGGAGCTCCACCTAAAGCGCCAGTGCCAGGACCCGCGTGCCTTCTCCGCACCATATCAGAGCACCCTCCCACGTTTCGTGGCCCCGCACCATGGGGAGCTTCACCTGAGGCCTCAGTAGTTGCGCCCGCATGCCTTCTCCACACCGTATCGGCGCGCCTCTCACATGTTTCGTGGCCCCATGGCCCCATAGGGAGCTCCACCCAAAGCGCCAGTGCCAGGGCCCGTATGCCTTCTCCACACGACTTCGGCGCACCCCTGAAACGATTTGAGTCCCCACAGGGAGCTCCAACTCAGGCTCCAGTGCCAGGGCTCGCATGCCTTCTTCACACAGTTTCGGCGTACCCCTCACACGCTTCGTGGCCCCATAGCGCCAGGGCCCGCATGCCTTCTCCACCATTTCGGTACAGCCCTCACAAGTTTCGCGGACCCACAGGGAGCTCCACCTCAGGCGCCAGTGCCAGGGCTCACATGCATTCTCCTCACCATTTCGGCACACCCCTCGAACGCTTCGCGGCGTCATAAGGAGGTCAACTTAAGGCCCCAATGCCAGGGCCCGCATGTCTTCTCCTCACCATTCCCGCACACCACTCGCACGTTTCGCGACTCCGTATGGAAGGCATCACCGAAGGCGAGACTCACCACTCACAACTACGGTACCCACCACTGCACATGGTTGGGTCTCTCGCCAGGCCACTTTCAACAAGGGATTCCCGGACGTCCCGACCCTTTCACCTGGGCCGGCCTCTCGTCGCGAACCGCACTTTTACCCTCCCGCGGCCCGGCGATGGGCCTCCCAAGGCCGACGATGACAAGAAAGCACTGCTCTCGCGATCTGCCTACGACGCGAGCACGTCTGGGCCCCTCCCTGCCTCCTCCTCCTCCTCCCCCTCATGGCCCTCTCCCTCCCTCCTCCGCCTCCTCCTCCTCCTCCTCCTCCTCCTCCTCCGCCTCCTCCTCCTCCTCCTCCTCCTCCTCCGCCTCGTTCCTCCCCTCCTCCTCCTCCGCCTCCTCTCCTCGCTCCTCCTCCTCCTCCTCTCCTCCTCCGCCTCCTCCTCCTCCTCCTCCTCCTCCTCCTCCTCCGCCTCCTCCTCCTCCTCCTCCTCCTCCTCCTCCTGCCCCCTCCCGCTCGGCGGTGCTGCCCCGGGTCGGCCACGCCCCAGACGCCGCCACCGACCCGCGAGCCGAGTCCAGGCAAGGGCCGCGGCCGCGGCCCGTCGGCGCTGGCTGCTGGGCCCCGCGCGCCCAGTTTCTGCACCTGGGGGGGGCGGCGACCTCGCTCGATCCCCGTCACGAGGACGAGGAGGAGGGGGAGGAGGAGGGGAGGAGTGGGAGAAGGGGGAGGGGGAGAGGGGGGCAGGGGGGAGGGCGAGGTGGAGCGAGGAGAGCGGGAGGAGGGGGAAGGGGGAGGGGGGGGGAGAAGAGCGGGAGGGTAGGGAGGAGGCGGAGGAGGAGGAGGAGAAAAGGGGAGAGGAGGAGGAGGTGGAGGAGGAAGAGGAGGACCAAAGTAAACCCCAGGACTCCACTCGTCCCAAGACCCTCCCACGCAAGTCCCTGCAGGCATCCCTCTCGACTACGCGACGCGCCCCCTTGAATGACGATCACCCCATCGGCCTGCCATTCAGACGGGAGCCCCGTTTCGAAAAGGAACCACCCTGCATACTTCAAGCTATAAGGAGTCTTGTCTTGAGACTTCAAGTTGTGCACACTATGCTTCAAGCTATGTATACGTCATGCTATGTATACTTCAAAATATGTCTGATATACCCTGCTGTACTTCAAGCTAGGCATGCTTCAAACATACTTCATACCTCAAGCTACCACAGAAACCTTTCTTGAAAAGGACCCCCTCCATCCGTGTGACCGCTGCACAGTATTACACCTGTGGTCGCAAAAAATGGGGAAGGTCCCAGCGAGACCCTCATGCTGAAAAAGACAAGGCATTCCAGCCGTGTAACATGTTGTATCATTATGTACGCGCCCAGGTACATGCGCTGAAGAAATGTTGGGGCATCTCACGCGAGAGCCTCAGTCTAAAAACGGGCCGCCCTCCAGGCGTGTCTCTGATGGAAGCTTTTCAGATGAGCGCGCCTGGCGCTCAGCCAAGAAACACGTTGAGCACGGGCCGTAAACCACTCGTGCAACTGCTGACGACGTGTAAGACGAACGCGCGCTCAACTGAGGCGAGGATAACAATATTCACGACTGGCCAGCACCCGTCCGTCTAACTGTTGAAGATGCCAAGCCTAACGGCGGCGAGGGGAAACCAAGCGAAACTCACCGCCAGCCCCAGCGACACGCCTAGTGGTGCGACGAGGATGCGTTGCTTAAGAGGAGGACGGACAGAGGAGGGCGACGGAGACGAGCGAGGGTGAGGGAGAGCGTGAGGACGAGGAGGAGGAGAAGAAGGACGACGACGACGACGACGACGACGACAACGACGACGACGACGACGAGGACGCCGAGGACGAGGACGAGGAGAAGGAGAAGGCGGAGGAGCAGGAGGAGGAGGAGGAGCAGGAGGGAGGGAGGAAACGACGAGGGAAAAGCGACGAGCGAGGAGGGAGTGAGGAGGGAGGGGGGAGGAGGGAGGAGGGAGGAGGTGGCGGAGGTGGACGCGCACCTGGGGGGCACATGGGGCCACAAAGGGCCTTTCCGCCTCTGTGGCTCGGGACCCCCCCCCCCAAGGCCTTGTGGTCCACCCACCCCACGACTCACCCCCATGTTTCCTACCTCCGCCTCCTCCTCCCACACCTTTTCATCCCCGCTCCTCCTCGTCATCCTCCCCCTTTTCTCTCATCCTGCCTCCTCCTCTTCCTCCTCCTCCTCCTCATCCTCCACCTCCTCCTCCTCGTCCTCCTCCTCCTCCTCCTCCTCCTCCTCCTCTTCCGCCGCCTCATCCTCCTCCTTCTTCTCCTTCTCCTCCTCCTCCTATTACTATTAGTGTTCTTCGTAGTATTATTAGTATTATTATTCTTATTAGTATAAGTATCAGTATTGCTATTAGTGTTACTAGCATTATTAGTATTAGTATTAGTATTAGTATTAGTATTAGTATTAGTATTAGTATTAGTATTAGTATTAGTATTAGTATTAGTGTTAGTATTAGTATTAGTATTAGTATTAGTATTAGTATTAGTATTAGTATTAGTATTAGTATTAGTATTAGTATTAGTATTAGTATTAGTATTAGTAGTAGTATTAGTATTAGTATTAGTATTAGTATTACTATTACTATTACTATTAGTATTAGTATTAGTGTTAGTATTAGTAGTGGTATTAGTAGTAGTAGTAATAGTAGTAGTAGTAGCAGTAGTAGTAGTAGTAGTAGTAGTGGTGGTGGTGGTGGTGGTGGTGGTGGTGGTGGTGGTGGTGGTGGTAGTAGTAGTAGTAGTAGCAGCAGCAGCAGCAGCAGTAGCAGTAGTAGTAGTAGTAGTCGTAGTCGTAGTCGTAGTAGTAGTAGTAGTAGTAGTGATAGTAGTAGTACTAGTACTAGTAGTATTACAATTGTTCTGGTTAGTAATATTATTATGCTTGGTGTTACTAGTATTTTTGTTAGTAGTATTAGTGCTACGTTGTCGTATGTTCTTTCTTCTTAGTAGCACTCGCATTCCTGATAATTTTATTGATATTAACCATCTTATTATCGTTAGTATTACGAATACGATTGTTATTAGCATTGTTACTGTTAGTACTCTTAATAGTATTATCATTATTAGTAGCATTAGCAGTATTATTGTTAGTAGTAGTAATATTGCTGTAATAGTAGCACAACTATCGTTGTTAGTATTATTACTAGTATTACTATTAGCAGTAATATTGGTAGTACCCGTGGTAGTAGCATTCGTCGTGGTCTTCGTACGACTGGTGTGTTCAATCTTGTTGGTACTATGATTAGCAATACCAACCTTAGTATTATCAGTAGTATTAGTAGTATTACTTTTAGTAGCAATAGCATGATTAGTTTTCTTATTAATATTATGAATTTTAGTCGTATTAATGTTATCCGTATTATTAGTATTACTAATCATAGTAGTATTATCAGTCGTAGTACTCCTACTACTGGTTTTAGTATTAGCCGTATTGTCCGTATGACTATTAGTATGAGTACTAGTGTCATTATTCTTCTTAGTATAGTTAGTAATACTATTAGTAGTGGTTGTACGCTCCTTCTTATTCGTAGCATTAGTAATATTATCATTGGTCTTATTAATAGTATTCGTAGTTAGATTATGCTGACTCTCCTTATCCATAGTATGATTATTAATCTTCTTATGTGGTTGCTTAACAGTGTTATTACTAGATTCTCCCTCCTCCTCCTCCTCAACCTCCTCCTCCTCCTCCTCCTCTTCTTCGTCCGCGTCCTCGTCGTCCTCCTCCTCCGCGTATTCCTCCTCTTGTTCCTCCTCCTCCTCCTCCTCCTCC